>KK112159.1:209278-227286 GCA_000611955.2 Stegodyphus mimosarum
AGTTATAGTTCAAAGATAAAGATCAGCATAATCTTTAAATTTGTAAAATGCACTTTGGAAATCATCATTTCGACGAGAAAGAAATTTTTTAATAGAGCAAATTAAAACAAAAACATGCCAATGCAAAATTTTAAATTATGTTAAAAAAAGAAAAAGTTATTCAGAATTTATGTCAAATTAAGATAGTTTTTTGCCTAATTATAAATTTTAAATGAGGTTCAATTGAAATAAATATTATTTCATTATCATAACATAGCACTTTTTTGGCACTCTTTCTCTGATTATCTCTAATTGTTGATGGATTATGTTGCAAATGTATACTAAAATTTTTGTTAAGATAAAGAAATACACAAAATTCATTCCGAAGGTCAGTGGAGTATAATTATAGATAAGCTTTTGAAAAAGTCAATAACTCAGAAGCAGAGATTTTAATTTATAACAACAAAATTTTATCTCTTCGATTTTCTCTCTTTCTTTCTTTCTTTATTTTAAATCCAGATAATTTTCATAAGTCAGGAAAGGTAAGAGATGATAAGAATTATAAAACAAATTTAGTTCAGTCTTGAGAAACTTTAAACTTATGTTCCGGACGTAGAAGGACTATGCTTTCTCTTCATTTAAATTAACAAAGTGAACAAGAAAATTAAAATTCAACAAACAAACTAACAAAGGGAAAATAAAGTAATAAAATAAGGTTTCGACTATCTGAGTTGAGTGGGACTGAGAAGTTCAGATAATCAATTTTCGTGTTTAAAAAGAGATAATTTTAAGCCCACTCGGCGCATATTCGAGAGACCCATGTTCGAGTTCCAATGAGGGCATTGCATATTTTTCACATCTACTGCTTCAAAATAACGTAATGACTCTACAAGTGGCGCCAGAACTAAAAGGTGGTAGACAATAATTTTTCACCAACAGGATTTGGCAATTGGAAGAAATCCCCTAATTTCCAGGCTCCCTTCAAAAGGAGGAGTATACAAGGTATCTTCTTCCTCCTTTCACACATGCCTTAGTGATGTAACGATAGCACTCTGGGCGCATATTCGAGAGGTCCAGGTTCAAGTCTCAGTGAGGGCACTGCATATTTTTCCTATCCCTTGCTTCAAGAGGGCACTGCATATTTTTCATATCACCTGCTTCAAAATAACTTAATGACTCTACAACATTTATTTAAGTAACTACTACCGTTAATTTGTTCTAAAATGAAAATGCATTTATATTGAACTGAGATACCATAATTAGAAATAATATATTCAAATATAATATATTCAAATATAATTTTCACCCAGATTTAAAGAACGAAGCTGAATGAATAAACAAAACCAATCTGAAATAAGCAAAGCGCAAGGAAAGAATAGGAATATGGAGCAAACAAAGCAAAATAAATACAAGGAAGTCTTAAAAATGCAAGAACAAAAAGTCTTGGAAATGTAAGAGTGAAAATTCGTAGAAACATAAGAATACGAATACTAAGCGAAGGGTGATAGAGAATCTGAGAGGAATTTAATTTGTATCTATACCTCCCCTTTCCCCATCGAGAATTTTCCCATAATCTTCACCGACACCTTTTTTAAAAAAGTTTTTAAGGATTTCATATAATTCAGATAATCGGATTTAATTCGGATAATCGATGCCCTGCTGTATTTTGTAGTTTGCTATACGTAAAGTACAAAATTAAATAAATAAACATACAAAAAAATAAAATGTTGCAATCTGAAAACTTTAGATCACAGTTTCAACTTTAATAAAAAATCTACTATTAAACTTTTAAACAGTTGAAAAATTAAAGATATGAAATTCATAAGATTTGAATAAACTAATCTGATCTTGATATGCAAGTTTCTGTTTAACATCTGAAAATTTTTTAACTTGTAGAACGATTAAGTTTTTATTTCGAAGTTACGAAACTGAAGAAATGTCATCTCCAGGTTTCGAACCAGGGAACTTCCTGATAACACATCGAGCATAATTCGAGATATGCCACGAAAGCATCCAGATAGTAGGAAGAAAATATTATAAACTAAACAATTGTGATAAGCCTACTACTAGCTTAAAAATTTGCGCGGTAGAAATTAAAAGTACAAAATGTAAAATCATTAAATTAACACGAGCTGTTAAAAGTGGGAAAACCAAACGGCAGGAAAAAAAATTGCTATAATATTATTTCATCATAAACTAGTGCCATGTGAACAATTACGGATTTTAATAAAAATAAATAAATAGAAAGATTTAATTGTTTTAAATGAAGATCTGCATTTATTTCACCGGATCGCATGCGAATAAAGCTTGCAACAAACATTTCCCTGGAGTAGAAATATATCAATTACACTAAGGCAATCCGCAAGCTGGAATTAAAAAAATAATTCGAAAATTACTCCTGCGAAATTAAAAAATAATAATAAATAAAAATTTATCTTTTGTTTCACAAATCCGCATTTCTACATTTCTTGAACACCTTCGAGGTTTGTTAGACCATCAAATATACCTGAACTTACTGAAAAGTATAGTTGCACTTGATCAGCAATATAAATGCATTCAATTTCATGGAGAAGATAACTTGTTTTTTAAATAGGAGATATTTTGTAAAGTATTTAAAAATGGCAGTTTCTTCTTTCAAAATTAATGTATCAAAAAGCAAAAAACTCATATTTTTTTGCTTTAAACACTTTTACAGTTTCTACTAATTTAAATGCATGAAACCAACCAATTTTAAGAAATAAGTTTTAAAACTGTATTTGTCACGCCGTAATTAAAAAAAATCCAGCCAAATTACTTGTGGCTGAATAATTTACTAAAATTCATTAATTTATGTTAAATGAATAAAGCAATAATATTTCTTATCATCTTCTAAAAGAGTATAAATTCTTTCAGACTAATGCCAATAAATGTAAAACTTAAAAAATAAATAAATAAATAAATAAGGAAAAGACAAAGTATTATCAGGTACTTCTGGGATATAATTAGTTTAATAACAATAATAAAATATGTCAGTGCAAATAAAGAACATTCAAAGCAAAGAACCAGCAACATTCTAATCACATCCATAATCATTTGCGATCGATTTGATTGAGCGATTTGATTAAGCAATCTGAAAAAACTCTTATGTTATATCAAAAACTAATATGATGTAGAAATAAAAAAAAAATATTTTTTTTAAGTACCTTGAAATTATAATTCGTGTTTATCGAGAAGTCATTTGGTAAGCGAAGTATTTAGACAAAAAAAGTCCCAAACTTCAAGGAAATTTTTAAGCTAAAACGGTTTCTGAAATGTACGCCTATCTTTCGAATAACGAAATGTAATAGGCTGTCGCTTATTAAAAAAAATCGAAACCATATTTAAATTATGAGATGCAATTTAAGCACTAAGCTTTAGTATTTTATTTTGCTAAACACTTCGCATAGAAGAAGGATAGTAAAATTCTGAATAGTGATCTCATATTTTGTCTTGTTTCTTAACTCTCTTTCCCCAAAACCCCTTTTTAAAAAGCACGAACATTACATAAAACCTGAAATAATGACTAATCTTTAATATTTCTACCATTCACGTAAGTATAGCTGTTTAAGTCTATTCTTCTAGACCATAATGATATGTTTCTTTCTATCATTTCATTCGAAGTACATTGAAATTAAGGAGGTGGAAAGAAAACACAGGGTGGCATTAATTTATGTTATTCTCCAGCACACACTGGAAAGAACAAAACTGAATTCATAGATTATTTTAAACGCGCCATTTCGCTGGTTAGCGACCTCGAAAAGACCCAACTGCAACAACTCCCAACTCCTCCTCAGTGTCCTTCCTTCCTTTATTCTTAACTGAATCTCAACGTATCATTAAGTAAGTCAAATTTTAAACTCTTCCCTTCATTTCCTTTTAATGATCTGTGTCCCTTTAGCTGTGTGGGAAAAGTGAGATACTATTTACCCATCCGCCAACAACTGCTAGTCCATTGGACGTCAGGCTTGTTACCACAACAAGCACTTCCTGATGTAATGGAATGATGAGTTTGTTGAGACCGGTCCGCGAACGCTAATTATGATGGCTCATTTAATTATGGAGTTGAGTTAGTTCTCGTTACTTCAGCGAATGGTACAGCCACCGATTGAATGAGCAGTCATACAATGGAAGGGTCTGAAATGGTGCATGATTAAAGAAATTTGTAAGAAGAATTATTTCTGATTTTTGACTCTGGGCGTTGCAAGAGGTAGTGTTCAGCTAGACACGGAATAATGAGGTAATAGCGAATATTGCAGAGTACTGTTAAGCAAAAAAAAAAAAAAAAAAAAAAAAAAATTACAGAAAAATCCTTTTTTGTGTATAGCGTGAATGGAAGCTTTTTATTTATTGCATCATTTACTTATTTCTTCTTAAAGATTTTTCTGGTTCTAAATTCTTCACGATTTTCGTTTAGAAAGAAATTCTAATTGCTGCTTAAGCTACAGTGGTAAGAAGTGAAGCAAAGCTTATAAGGTATTTCTCCCCCGCCTTCTTGGCATGCCTTCGTGGTGTAGTGATCAGCACGCTCGGCACGTATTCAAGAGGTCCGTGGCTCGAGTCCCGGCGAGGGCATTTTTCATGTCTCCTGCTTTAGAAAAAAATATCTAATGTCTCCACACTGGCGCTGGAACTAAAAAGGTGGTGGATAATGACTCGCCATCACCAGGATTTGGCGACCCTTTAAAAGGGGAAATATATAATGTATTTCCCGGCCTTCTTAGCATGCCTTCGTGGTGTAGTGGTCAGCACGCTCGGCGCGTATTCGGGAGGTCCGTGGTTTGAGTCCCGGCGAGGGCATTGCTCATTTTTCATGTCTCCTGCTTTAAAAAGTACCTAATGTCTCAACAAATTAAGGCAAGATGAGTTCTGATTAATTGTTATGCAAACCTTAATTTTTGAAAGTATCGTCAGCATGATAAATATTCATATATTTTTCAGCCTATAAAAGTGGCAGAAATTTACTAAAGGTAATTCAGATTTAGCCATTTGTTTTCTTTGCAGTTACTTATACTTTTGACATTCTACCATTAAAAAAAAATATTCAGACAAAATCAAAGGAAAAGCGAAGTTATTGTCGTGAAAATTATCAAAATATTATTGGAAAGTATACATTTAATATTCTATCATAAATACGTAGGTAAAAACGGAAATAAGAGATACTTTATTGACATCAAAGGTATCAATCACTATATTATTAAGTAACTGAGTTGATAAGAATATACTTCATAACTTAAAAAGCAAATAAAACACCTATACACTTTATAAAAAATTATCTCCTATTTAACTCAAGATTCGGGTGCGTTCCGTTTCTCTCCTCCCTCAACTGTCTACGTATGAACCATGCAAAATTTTCAGATGCAGACCAAACGGCAGATTTACCTTATGAAATAAATAATTACAGTAATTGCAATATATATCTCTAAAACCAAACCAATAGTAAAAAACACAAAAGTAATGCTTTCATAACTAGCAATAATTGACCTAGAAAGTAATAAACGATCCATTGCAAATGATGGGACGCTTACTGCTCATTTAGACAGAACGCAGATTTTTCGTCTAGTAGCAGACTCGAATTCTTCTCGCCATTAAAAACAATAACATTTGCTTTCAGCCATTAATATATTATCACATCATCTGTACTTTTTAAAAATTTTTAGTTGATTATTTCATTAAATTCCGAAGCATTACAAATGATGTAGTACATTGATCTCGTTATTAGAAATCCACATTTTTCGGTTCCTCATAGGCTAGGCTTTGGACATAGCCCAAAGAAAAGAAGGAGGACAGGCATTACAGGCCTCATCTTCCAATCGGCTGTCCTCCACATTCTTGACTTAAACATACACAGACACTATATTTGTAAAAAAAAAAAAAAAAAAAAAAAAATTTCGGGTACATATTCATGCTGGCATCTGTATGCCAAATTAAACCGTAAGGAATTTTTTAAGAATTCAGAAGAAATACGCAAGCCGAATTGTTCACATTTATCTATGTTTTCTTAACAGCATCTTGCCATGAAAATTCAGCACTTTTATGCCATTGCTCGGTGTTCACTGAGCCAAAAATCTTGGGATAGTGTCTCAGCAAAAAGATGTCAGAAATTTTTAACTTAGAAAAAGGCAACTTTCATAAAAGTACCAACATTGCCCCACAAAAATGAGTTTTAAATTACTGCTTTATTAATCAAGTATTAAATGAAAATACTACTTGAATATTGGAGCTTTGGTGCTGTGCTGTGAAACCTTTTTAATTTTTCAAACTGATATTCAAAAAATGGGCTGGTACCTTTACCTCAGGGAACCGTTTTGAACGATTGCGCCTTGCAGTTCATCTAATAGAAGCCAGCAAATTCATGAGAGGCGTGCAAAAGTCGTGGTATTTTATATTCAGTTTTTAGCTGCTGCTTAATGCAACCAAGAATAGTTTTAGTGACTACAGGCTGTAACTTCTAAAAACACTACTTTAGCTGTTTTGTTTAAACGGTCTCTTATCACTTAGAGTGATCAGTTTATTGAATTTACAGAGATCTGGTTACTGTGTATATAGAAAACCTTATCGCATATAATCGAGCAGTTGCTCAGTTGTTACAGAGAATTTCTTCATAAATATAAAAATTCGAAAATTCATAAATTTGAAAATAATAAATTCGAAAAGCTCAGCATTAGTTGCTCCAAGTTTGTTGCTGGATTATGTTATTTAATTATGGGTACATGTATAATAATGGATTATGTTAGTGAACCTAGCAAATGCTTTACACTTGTATGGTCTGTTAAGACATTCTTTTAGATTTTCTAACAAGTTATTTTGCGGTTAAAGCAAATTAGCTTTAAAAAACTTTTGTTTTTAGCCCAAAGGGCATTAGCCCAGAAGGGCTATTAATTTTCTTTTAGATTTTGCGGTGGTTCACTGTAAATGTCGGTTCACGTTTCAAATTGTTGCCGCCAAACATTAGAGCCCTGTGTTATATTTAAAGAAATTAAATAATGAAGAATCCGCATGATTGGCATTGTGATAAAACAACGATACCTAGAGCCATCAAATTTTGAATAATGTAATCTTCCACTGAAGGGCATCTGGAAGCCCTAATTTGGAATTTGAAATTTGTTTTATTATAGATTTCGTATTTTGTAACACTTTAACGAATTTTTGATTAACAAACTCAACGATTTCAAAGCGAGCAATGGCCATATTGTACGGGGGGAAAAATATCTCCAGCGCACGAGACCGTGTATCGAAAATTCTAAAGATATGCTCATGCGATATTGCTGTTGAGTTGAATTTTATGGTTCAAGTGCGAAGGACATGATATTTAATATTAAAGGTAGCACGCAAAACGTTAAAAAAAGTAATGTAAAATTCGAAAGCTTTCAGATTTGACTTTTTTGTTGGGTTGTAATGATATCATAGTTTTTTAGCTTATTTTTCTATGGAAATTTTTTATGTGGGTTCCCTATCGCATCAGACTGAAAAATGCATGACTATAAATCGTATTTTTTGCATCGTTATGAGGAAGGATTACAGTGGTATCGTTTCCTCTGTTGGTAGGTGCATTACTCTCAATCTAAGTTAATTGGCATCGGATACTTCCGCAGTTTAGTATAATGAAAATTTTTTAAAAAAATGTAACACATATTCATTAAAAACATTAAACGTTCTGAAACACAGCAAATATGTTCGATTTAAATAATCATTTAAAGCGAAAATAATCTTAATGAGTAAACTAATGAGAGTAAGCTTACTGTTTAATGAAAATTATTGCGACATAGAAACAACAAACATAATATTTTCAACAGCTTCCAGCCTTTTCTTTGAGTAAAACCTTTCACAGATCTCACGTTTTGAAAATAATTTTACTTTAATTTACTTATTGCAAATGAAATTTCATCAGTATCATTATACTCGTTTTATATACTTATTGCCGAAAGTTTATTATCATATACCATGGAAATGTTATGAAATAGATTGATTATAGCAGTAAATGTATTCAAAGCTCAGCATCTGTATTTGAATCAGGTATGAAAACAATTAATCAAATATAATCCCGGCAATAAAACTGCCCAGCTCTTAGAAGCACCATCACCTCTTGTTCCGTACTGGAATCCCTGGAGTATGATTAAGCATGAAAAAACGACACAGCTTTCTAGATATGAAACCATCTTCTCTAACCCATTACGCTAATGGGCCAATGGAAAACTATTCCCCAGGGAACGTTTTAGTACCGGCCCTCCCTTCGCTACTTCAGATATGATGACGTAAAAGTTATGATGAGCTGCGCCGTGAAAAATTATGATACCAGGTAAATTCTAGTGTTAATGGGCAGCACTTTATAAAATTTTGTCGCATCATGTGAGGCTTGGCGATATCGAATAAAAAGGAGGGAAAAGTGGTGGAAGAAGAAGAAGCTGGGGTATCTCGGAAAAAGGTGCATCTAAAAAAATACGTTATAGAATTTTTTAAAGATAAAACATTAATGTACATATTTAAGTTTGACTATACTCTCATTGGTTACTTTATTTAACTAGCCTTAGTTTAAAAATCATTTATCTTATTAAAATATTCATGTTGCGAAAAAATAGTATAAGCCCTATAAAAATATTCGCTGATCTTGTCTTTCCTTTTTTAAGAAATATTAGAATACAGAATGCGAATAACATCCAAAAAATGATAATCTGATGCATTCTGGTGAGAATGAATATATTAATGCAAAGATTATATTCACTACTTTGATATGGTCATTCTGGGAATTTATTAACATATTGCAAATTATTAAAAAGACTATGAAAAGATTATCAGTAAAAAAGGACATATTATTACATTTAAAGACTTTTTTCTCCTTTACTAAAAGAAAGGGTTAACAACTTGTAAGGTTCTACTGTTTATCTGTTGTGTAGAATCTGGAGAAATAGTGATTGCACCGAAGAAGGGTTAAAACTGCCCTTTATTAAACTTTTTAATTCATGAACAATGCGTCAACTTGACGCTAACATACTACGCCTCTGCATGGGCGGTAATTGAAACAGTAGAATCAAACTCAAAATTGGAGATATTCACAAGTAGTAGAATTAAACTACACGGCTCATACAATCCTGTATCCTACAGCGCGTAGATGAGTCTAGTGGCAGCAAGATAATAGCTATTAAGCCACGTCTAACCAGCAATAACTGCTAAGCGGAAGCTTGCGTACAACCACGCACGGAGATTTCTCCGACTCTCTCTCTACTGGAAGGTCGATATTTAAACTTTTTCTCCCACTGGTAGAATTTGCATTTCTTACGCGCCCTACCAAATTTAAATATTCTGGCACTGACAGTTAGGGGAATGAAGGCTTGTAGGAAAGTAACTTAAAATTAAATTTAACTGGTTATTTAAAATAAATATAAATCCCTACAAACTAATAGGAAGAAAAAATATTCAACATAAAGAAACAACAATAAGAAACAATTTGCAAAATACAATGCCAGTTTTCGTTTACGCTTCATGGAAACTTTAATTCGTATCATGATTAAAAATTACACAAGCGTACTTCCTGATTGTAATATTGACAAAAGAATGAGCACTGAAATTAAATACAAGGAGCCATTTCTGATAATACAGTCTTCAAATATCCACTTTAGAAAATTTAACGTACAACTTGCATTTCATCTTAAGAGCAAATAAACTGCAAAACTGGGTATAATTTCCATACCTAGTCGCCCGTTTACTATCGAAAATTATAAATGAATGCTCTGCAGTTTTGTTCATTAGAAGTATTTTTTAACATTTATATTAATGGTATAATAATCAAAAAGTATATTTATAAACTTATGCATTTTAATGTGCATAAGTTAATCTTATGCACATTAAAAGGGTATCAATGTTAAAAATTCTATGCCCATTGAAATGGCAACAATTCTCAAAATTGTACATTTGCTAACCTTTAAGGAATGAATTGCTAAGAACAAATATTATTTTTAGTAAATACTTATGATCCGTTTAATTTTCAAAATTAATTAGCTTTAAGTTTTGAAGCACTATTTATTCAAGAATATGAAAATATTGATTTTAAAGTATGTTGACAGTCAGTATGCTTAGAAAACACAATGATTTATTTTCAGATCGATTTCAGAATTTTAAAATATTTACAATGATGGATAAACTTTACTTAAAACTTTTTAATGGAAATTTCATATACTTGGCAGCATTTTCCCGGTATCAATCCATGATTGACTTTTGCCTAATTAAATAATTGTTTTATTCACTTTCAACAACAATAAGTACCCCAAGGAACCAAATTTTCTGTGAGTCGCCCAGATGATATAGTGGTTAGGGGAGATTACTGCGGTACCGAAGGGCCCGGGTTCGAATCTCGGAGAAGGCACAGATGTTTGTAAATGTACAGTGGTTTTGCGGCATGGGGACACTCTAAATATATTGCGAGCCGAAAATCGTCTCGAGAGGTTGATGATAAGAGGAGAGGAGTGAAAGACCCGCAGATCCGTCCAACCAGGGTGCTCTTATCAAAATTGGGGGCGGAATTGAGAGAAGTCGTACTGTCACTCGTATGATGCTGAAGGCTTTTTGCCAAGGATAGGCGCAATCTTGCTCTCCTTGCCACGATGAATTTTGTGGGCTTTTTTTTTATATTACTATCAGACAAGTGAGATAAGTCGCAACAATAACAAATTTTTGGGGGAAAAAAACAGCCTGTTAGATTTTAGAAGTATTTAAGGACAATAATTATATTTTCCAAGAAGCCTAACTGAAGGTTTATGCCGCTTTAGGAATAAAATAATGTTTTTTAAAGGAAGAAGAATTTTGAAAAGAATTATTAAAGATCGTGAAGTTATAATTCATGTGTTTATTTATATACATAAGTAAACGATTTTTGTTACTCTTGTTTCACAGTTAACGAAGAGGGTGGTTACATAATATAAATTTAATTTTTTTCTGCAATGGGCTGAACAAGTTTAAATTTTGTTTCTTCATTTGCTGGAAACATTTGTTGCAAGCCTTATGCATAAGAGAGCCAAGGACAAAAATTCACAATGCGCATTATTGAATGATGGAATAATATCACATTAAAGGTATTCCCCTAATACTTTTTCTGTTTTAAGCATATGATTTTATGAACTGTATGTTGATTTCCTTGTGTTTATTTGTCAAACTAGCAGGTTTGTTTCAACTGCTTTCTTTAAAACTATTTAAAGTGTTAAAATGAAATTTAAATATTAAAATCAGATCACAATTTTGTCTTTAATAATATCTCACTTTTTACATTTTTCAAATAATATTTTTTTCTAAAAAAATATTTGATGGCAAATCGTTTTTTGAGTTCTTAGACTGTAATCTACAATTTTCCAACTGCAGTATCCCCTCAGATAAAATTTTAAAAAAATATTCATTTATTTTTTTTTTCTGATTTCTAAGCATTTTCATTTGCAATTTTCATATGAAATCTGTAGGAGTAAACTGCAATAATAAGAAAAAATTGTCTTTGCAACATTCGAATATTATTTAGCTTTTGTTTCGAGTGAAGAACAACGGAATAATCTGAAAAGACGAATCAGCGAATTTTCTTTACTGCTCTCTAATAACAAATACAAGAAGAAAGCATACCCAGAGCATAGAAGAGAGCAATTGAGAAACGAAAAAAAATTTTTTTTTCAAATTAGTAATTTATTACGCGTTTCCCAAGCATGACAACTAACGTGAGAACTCAAAAACTCAAAACATATTTAGCCTTAAATTACGTAATTCAGTCGCTAGATAAGAATAATAATCATATACTTCATATTATTTTGTAATATAAATGTTGAAAATTTCGGAACTCTGAGGCTTTTTAAAAAACAATTTTATAATTTTATTATGCATACTATGCATATGTATTAAGTAACTACTACGGAATTAAATTAAGCTTGTTACTCTAAAAAGCGTTACTGATTTTTAATCGTACCGGCTACAACAAATACAATTTCATTTATGCCTAAACTCACAGACCAAGGCTTGATTCTCCATATATTAGGAGGCCCTAAATCATTCTATGGTGGTGTCCGCCGAAATCAAAGACTTCGGAGTTCAAAGACATAGTCGTCGAAAATATCACGCTAAAAATAAAGCACCTACAAATCATCGCATGACGATAACATCTGCGTTTTCAGGTTTTAAAAATTCGGATATTCGCGTAATGATTTCTGAGCGCAAAAAGGAATGAGGAATATTTTTACTTTCCTATTTCATATTTTTGAATAACCTAATAAAATTTTGCGGAAAAAGGAAGGAAATTTAAACATTCAAAAACTAAAAATGGGTAGAAAAATAATGCTATATATAGTAGGTAGCAGAATTTTAAACTTACGTAGTTAACTATCAAAGGTCGTTAACTAATTAATGTCTTTTATAAAGTTTTATTAGTAATTTTTCATGAAAAATATGGTCTAAAAAGCATTCAAAAAAGGAATATGAATAACTGTTTGTGATTACCTGTATTAAACCTGTTTAATTTATTATCAGATTATAAAATTCTGTTTTATAATCTGTTTTATAATATATAATAAAAACTTTATTAGTTAATTCAAATATGTAAAAGTAAAAATAGTCCTCATTCCTTTTTGCACTCACAAATCATTATGCGAATACGCGTTTGCAAACTTCAAAGCCTGAAAAAAGCCCGAAAAATGCCCGTCTGGGCGATGTTATCATTGTGCGATGATTTTTTTTGCTTTATTTTTTATCACGATCATTTTGATAACGATATTTTTAAACTGCGAAGTTTTTGAATCGGTTCATTTTCGACGACGATGTTTGATATTGCGATGTTTTAGGTCTGCCAAGTTTTCTCCTTGCTTTTTTTTTTCTCCCACGATAATTTGTACAACAAAGCTTTTTTCACCTTGCGTTGTTTTCTCCGTGACGTTTTTGCCGCTATGTTTCCGTCTGTAACCTTTTTCTATATAGACGTCTGCTTGGAGGCACCTGAAAGAATGCTGTGCTTAGGCTGTCAGAAAAGGATGTAAACAAAAGTTATGTACTTGAAATTACCCTTCGTTTCATAACTTTGAAGCCTCTCCGCAAAATGTGCAGTATATACAGTGAAGGTCGCCCAAAAGAGAATGCATCCCCAAATTCAGTCTTCCAGTATTATAACATTTGTTATGGGATATTCTGTATATAACAATACTGCAAATGAGGGTTAGCCATGCTAACAATATTTCTTAACAATATGCTTTAAATCCAACTGCGTAAAATTGTTTAAAAAAATCGGGGATTAAGATAGGTAACCGAAACATTCGCATTTACAACAAATAACTAAATTATTGAACCACAATTTTGTCAAAGTAATCAAAAATAATGAATTAACTAATTCAAAAATCTTCTTTCAACATTTCATAGTTAAATTAAACGTAAGAAGTAATTTTCCTTCGATCATACTGCACAAACTGAAAAAAAAATAAAGAGAAGATCAATTCGAAATTCTTTTGTGCTCTTAATGTACATTAAAACATTTAAGACACCTAAACATGACGCGTGAACTACTTTACAATTTCAGATAAGAATTGTTTTAATGTCTTTCAAGCAAATAATCTCATTACCCCATTGCATTCAGCACTGTATCTAATTCAAATAGCTTGTATCTATTTTTACATCTTCTTTCTTCAGATATAAAATTACGCAAGTAAAGGGAAAGAAATAAAAAAAGAATCAAACACATCTTTATATACCTTCTTATCACATCTCCTTCTTATCAGGAAAACGGATCTCAAAAACTGCACATTTCCACCCTATTTAAAAAAATTAAAATGTTTGAAGCGCCTTAACGCCGCAAAAAAATTACCACACTTAAGTTTTGATGGTCTTGAGCAATTTTTTTTTTGTTATTTTCCAACCCTCCCTTCATTTGCAGCCGTTAAAGAAAACTGCCCCGTAAGGCGAAACAATAAGCGAAAAAATGAAGGCAAAAACCCATTAAATTAAGCTTTTATTGTTTTTTATCATCGTCACTGGTCAAAGAAGGGCCATAAATTTTTATTTGCCGTCACAGGGCGTTGTCGTCTTCCTTGGTTCGCTCAGCCAACTGCTTGGGAAGGAGTTATAGCTGCTTAATGAAAACGCACGATATGAGGCAGTTAACGAGATTAAAAACTTCGCCACTGCCGTGAGCGTTCTCGTTTAGATCTTCATGGGTTTTTTTTTTAGCTTCTCCCGTCTTTAATCTTAAAAGGAAAAAACTGATTGCTTTGTAGGAAGGAGGGGAGGGGAAAAAAAGAGGCAAACGTGGTAATAATGCGCATAAAAAGTGTTATTAGTGTCATATACATTCACACACGTGCGAGGCAGAAAAAATAACTGCGTGGGGAGGGGTATTTCTGATGTGCATGGGTGGAAAAACTTTGAGTAGCGGATTGATCGGACAGAGTTATCATTTAATTCGTTTTCTGATAAAATGAAGTAAGTCAAAGACATTTCCAAGCAGTGTGAATTAACGGAAATGGATCCCTCTTTTTGGTGTTTTAAGCATTTATGGAAATTCCCGTTTCTCGTTCAGCTGAGGCAGTTTCTAAAATTGCATATGTTCCTGACAGATAATGTAAGGAAACTGCTCTTAAAACATTGAGAAGCACTGTTCATTATTTAAGGTTTATCCTAATTTTATAACAATTATTTTAAATTTATGCACCTTTCCTATCTCTTCTAGCTTCAGTTTACAATTTCCTACCAGGACGTATTTTTAAAAACGCGTTTAATGCAAATGAGTAAGAGTAGTATTTAAGTCGATGCTTCCCTGACTTCGTTAGAGAGCCAGAGTTTTTGACTAGCGCGCTTTTGCCTTTGGCGTACGTCTCTCTCTAAGCTATTACTACGCTCGGCCGTACTTTAGGCCCTTATAGCTTTGCTTACTTAATTGACATTTAAGGGACAACTACTTAGAATCCTGATAGCTTCGGCTATATCTTTCAATTAAGCATTAGTTAAGTTTAATTCTTATTAATTTGAGTTCAAGCCCAAGTGGAGATTTTATTGTGCGCTCTGAGATAGGAGCCGACTGTTTTTATCCTTGTTTTAAGAAATAAAGGGTAATTAACCCTTTTTGAGTCTTACGTCTCTGTTCACACACTCAAGCGATTATTTGCTTATCAGTGTAAGGGGTTTCTCTCATTGGACTGTGGAATGAAAGGGTGGAGCGCTATAATTATTTTATATAAAATGAAAATGTGACGAATGAATAGACTGTCTACTTAAATGTGTACTTTTTTTATTTATACGTAGGAACAAAATCATAGTTGTCAGACTCAATATTGATGCAACAATTAAATTAAATTAAAACGGAAGACGACAAACCTTTTGGATTAAATATTATGTATTCTTTATAAAATTCATCAATTAATATTATAAGATATCACTTTTAATACTCTTTTCCCAGCTTGCTGAAACCTTACTGCTTTACCATACATATAATACTCGAAAGAGCTTTCAGTAAAGTTATATTTTAATATGGATGAATTGTCTCCTACGGAAGTTAATGAAATGATAAAAAGAAGACAAGCAGATGCAACATTTAGTCTGCTTTAAAATTACCTGCAAAATGTTTCTCTCTTTATAACAATCTCGCATCCTGGTCAATGTTCTACCGTCACCTTGACAAAAGCTGACATCCATCGCTATTAATAAAATTGTAAACGAATGGGAGATTTAATAAAGAGCATGAAATGTGAAAATAATATAGTTCTCCTCTTTTTTAGAAAGCAGAGCCAAAAGCTACGGAATTCTTGAAGTTGAAATGGATTAAAATGAAAAACTTATCATTAACGTATCAGAGTAAAATCTGAATATTTTCAGGCTCCAGAAGCGATGTAACTTACAAGATGTAGAGTCATTAGGCTATTTTGAAGCAAAAGACGTGAAAAATGTGCAATGCCCTCCCTAGAACTAGAATATGAACCTCTCGAATACGCACCGAGTGTGTTACCATTCACCACAAACACACGCTGGAAGGAGGGAGAAAATACCTTATATGCTCCCCCTTTTAAAGAGCAGCTTGTAGGGGATCCAATCACCAGATCCTGGTGATGACGAATTCTTGTCTAGTTTCCTACCTTTTAGTTCGGAAGCCACTGTAGAGTCTTCAGGTTATATTGAAGCAGGAGAGGTAAAAAATATGCAATGCGCCACGGGAATTCGAACCAGAACCTCTCTAATTCGAGCCGTGTCTGCTACCGTTACACCAAGACGGCATGATGGAAGAAAGGAGAAAATAAGCTTATAATGAAATGAAGCATAACAGTTAAAATACAAATAAAAAGTAAAACAAGAATGGTTACACCAAAACACAGTTCAAATAAACAAAAATAATGTATGTCCAGTTCAGTAGCATTAGAACCCAGGAAGATAACTTATTCACTAGTCATTTGTATATTAGTAAATACATTTTACGGCTAAGGTTCATAGCAGTGTGATTGTATCTTAAATGATGAGGCGGAAAGTTTTAAAACAATTCTATAATTGACTGTTTCTTTCTGAAATGCAGTTATTCTCAAGCAATAAAAATATTGTGTAAAACAAATTTAAGTCTGTGAGGCCTTTCAAAACCGGAATCATACTTTTGTAATCGCTGTTAAAAATGAATGCATTTTTATTTATTCTTTTCTGCATAAAAGCGAAAATTAAAAACTCGTTCATTTTTTTAACAGGGATTACAGAAATACAATTCTGGCAGCTTTACAGATATTTTCTATTTACATCCATTGTGTCTGTCAAGACACATACTTGCAGATAATACGGATCCAGATCGCATTATAAAGGAACATTGCTTAATAAAATGATAACATATTAAGCTTTTGCAACTGATGTTAATTTTTTATGAGATACTTTATTAAAAAAAGATGTCTTGTTCCTTAAAAGTTCTTAAGTATACAGTCAAGCAGTATAGAACTTTTAAACATAAAAAAGGAACTTTTAAACATAAAAACGGATTGAACTTTAGCACTTTTGCAAACTGTGATCGGATGCTTTAACGTTGACGATGATAATGAATGACTGGAATCTTTTATCAATAAAAGACTGGGACGGTTTAACATACAAAGATGTTGAGTTTGTCAGAATAATTAACGCGTTTACAGGTTTTAAAAGGAAAGCCATAAGAAACATCTGAGATACCGTTTATTATATGAGTTTTGAAAAGCCAATACTAAAGTCATAGCCTGCCACAATATTTGTCCCAGTGTATGGAGAGAAATGCAACTAATGGTTAAGGCACGCGATCACTGATTTCAGAAATTCCTGGTTGGAGATGGGGGGAATGCAGATCAATCACAACTTTGAGCAATGGTTTCTGATTAAGTTCGTATTAGACCCTATTAAAAAAAACTAAACCACATCCAACCAATCATAAAATAGTATGTAAACACTATTGGTATACAATTAATAATCCAATAACGTAAGCAGACACCTAGCTATATCATTAAATTCGATCCGTGGATTCCATTTACAGTGGATCGATCAGTGGGTTTTAGCTTTCTGCAAAGCAATGAGAGAAAAGAGTCTGTATACACACTCATGGACAAAGAAATTAGCGCACCAAGAAATAATTGCGGGATCGTAACGAAACTTGCAATGAAGGTACATGTCGGAGAGATATGCAAATGATTAGAAATGCAGCCTGATTGCGCATTACGTATAGCCGGTAGAGGGCGTTGAACGTCGTACTCTGTGGAGTATAAAACTGGTAACCAAAGCTTTGTTTGAGAGTGCTGAATCATTTACAAAGGAAGAGCTGAGGTAGACATGCCATTACGCCGTGTTTGAAGACAATATGAGCAGTTGTCGCAGTTTGAGAGGGCGAGAATCGTCGGGATGATGGAAGCTGGGTGGTCAGCTAGGCGAGTAGTTCGTCAATTAGGCCGCTCTGATTGTGTTGTGAGGAGGTGTTGGGACCAGTGGACCCGAGAGATGTCATGTACACGAAGACCAGGCTCAGGACGCCCTCGACAGACCAGTTGTCGAGAAGACCGCCACATCGTAAGAAATGCACGCGTACA
>KK112159.1:232590-323169 GCA_000611955.2 Stegodyphus mimosarum
TCAAAAACTTCGCAGTTTAGAAACGTCGTCGTCGAAACTATCGTGGTAAAAAATAAAGTAACTAAAAATCATAGCATGACGGTAGCATCGTAGACATGCGTTTTTCAGGCTTTAATAATTGTAAAAGGATACTCGTATAATCATTTGTGTGCTCAAGATGGAAAGAAGGCTAATTTTTACTTTCATATTTTTTATTACCTAATAAACATTTGCTGAAAATGTAAAGTGGAAACTTAAGCACAAAAAATTAATGCAACTTATAACACTTAATAGAATTTTAAACCGACATAGTTAACTAACAAAGTCATTAATAAATTATTTTTTATAAAGTTTTACTGCTAATTTTTCGTGAAAAGTGTAATTTAAAAAAGAGTAGAAAAAGAAGGATAAGTAATTGCATGACCTTATCTATAAAAAATTGCTAAGCTAATTATGAGATTATTTTCTGCTCTTTTGTTTATCTGATACTCTTATAGAGAAAATTATTTCTTGTTTTGTTTAAATTTCTTGTTCTGCTCTTTAGAAATTTATTAGTTAGTAAAAAATACGAAAGTGAAAATTATCCTTCTTTCCATCTTTCGCTCACAAATCATTATGCGAATATCCATTTACAATTATTAAAGCCTGAAAAACACAAGTCTGCGATGTTATCACCATGCAATGATTTGTAGGTACTTTTTTTACCACGATATTTTCGACGGCGATGTTTTTAAACTGTGAAGTTTTTGAACCGCTTTATTTTCGACGACGATATTTTGTACCGCGACGTTTTTGCCATGCGGTGTTTTCTCCGCGACGTTTTCGTTCGCGATTTTTTTGCCGCGATGTTTTCGGCTGTAACCCTGTAGAGTCATTAGGTTATTTTGAAGCACGAGATGTGAAAAATGTGCAATGTTCTCGCCGGGACTCGAACCTGGACCTCTCAAATACGCACCGAGTGTGCTAACGTTACACCACGAAGACAGGCTGGAAGGAGAGAGAAAATACCTTATATACTCACTCGTTTAAAGGGTGACTAGGAATTAGGAGACCCACTCATAAATCCTGGTAGTGACGAATTATTGTCCCCCACATTTTAGTTCGGGCGCCATTTGTAAGGTGATTAGGTTATTTTGAGGCAGAAAATGTGAAAAATGTGCAATGCCGCGCCGGGACTCGAGCTTGGACCTCTCAAATACGCGACGAGTATGTTGCCGTTACCCAACGAAGGCGTGCTGGAAAGAGGGAAAAAAATATATTATACAATTAGCAACGCTTCACGTCCTAGGAAAAGTTCGTTAGGAACTTTTAAAATTTATAGTACTTTAAAACTCTTTTTTATCATGTAAAGAATATGTGGAAGAAAGGTAAGTTTCCGATCGAACATTGCTTCTAAAAACGTAACTTCAGATGGAACTGAGATCTCTTGAAAATGAAGGTCAAGCTCAGAATGGAGTCCTCATTTTTTATAAAAAAATTTACACAAAAGCTCTCTGCGTCGAAAATACAAATTCTTGTTTATCTGGAACAGTCTCTCAACATATCTCATCTCTACACACTGACATCTTGTCTTGATGTTATCAAGGTACCAATGGCCCTGAAACGGTAGGAGGAAGATCCTTTAAAAGTGAATTTATTTTTAAGTGGAACAATATAACGCTTGGAACGCAGACCCAAGTACACCCTGTTCTTGTCCAAAGACATTTAAAAATACAGCATTTCCTTGCCCGAAAAGCCTTTACCTTAAATAATTTTTGCAGAAAATTTTGTAGTTGTCAGCTTAAGCTAGCCTCTTTGCTTAATCGTATCCCTCTTCAATATCAAATGCAAAATGGTGCATCTTTATGCTTAATCGTATGCCTCTTCAATGTCAAAAACGACAGATGGTCTCTCTTGAGATTAGATGGTCTCTCTTAACGAAAGTTTTAAGTATGGAGTTTTCCAAAAGTAGCCATATTATCGATAGATGTTCTAACTTTACGAAAACCATAGTTATAAGGTGAGATTACGTTGCTTTTTTTAATTAATCGACTACGCAGCGTTTTACCATCTTTTTCAAACAATTTTACAGAGGCAGCTCTTTGCAATGTGCTGATAATTGAAAGGAGTTTTTTCGGTCTCATTGGCTTAGCTGGGTTTGACAACAGATTTCTTCCACGCAATATGAAAAGTATGCTTCTTCCACAAACAACTATTAAAACCGAAAAGGGTAGTCAATAACTTATAGGCAGATGTTTAAATGACAACACAGAGTAAACTTGCCATTATAAGGTTCACGGTTCTACCAAGGGTTTGAATACTTTGATATTTTACTTGAAATCATAGGTATAGACACTATAGTTACTAGCATAATAACTAGCATAATCACGGGTTTCGCTGCATCATCGATACACACATCTTTCGCAATTTCTTCTGTAAACTCTGCAAGACAGAAGAATATTTCCTAATCTGCCCCACTAAGGACAAACAAGATGATCTTCACATGGGATTTACGCCTTCAACAATTACAAATGTGGGAAAATGATCGCTATTATATGGATCATTTAAACCATAAAAGGACAAGACAGATGGTGAACAGATGGAAAAATCAAGAGCATGGGAAGTCCTTATAAACACGTGGAAATATCTATGTTGTCCATTATTGAAGGGACAAATGCATTTATCTCCCATCATTTGCTCAGTTTGTCTACCTGGAGGATTTGCGAGAATACTATGGCCATTAAATTCGCCTATTATGATAAAGAGTTCACCCTGCTGCTGTATAACGTCTTCTATATCTCGTTGGTAGAAGAGATAATTTGGGGATAAATAAAGGGAACAGACTGAAACTAAATTCCATATTCTTATTTGGATAGCAATAGCGTGGAAGCTTGCGGTTAAAAAAATTGGACTGGACGGATAGTCGAGAGAAGTGAGGAAACTGACACCTCCTTACACTTCTTTTACCTTCTTGATTCATACCTTCCTGACGCGCTCACCTACCAAATAATCTTTTCCAATGAATGCTCCTGAAACTCGGCTTATTTTTCTGATATCAGAATAGTTTAATGAAATGCCAAAAGCCATGTTAAGATTTTGGGGGAAACTGCGATAATTCCATGAACCTATGCTGACCATTATACTTTATATTCCCTTTTTAGACGTTGCTTTTTTTAGCCTTATGTTGAAGTAAATGCTTTGAGAGGTTCCTCTAGTTCTTCTTCTAAATCGCTCTGAGAGTCCAGATGTTCTGAACTAATACTCCCAGAAGTGCTCACACTTAAATTTCTAGAAAGGTTCCAAAATTTTCTTTTTTCCTGTAACGCTTTGATTACCCTTTTTCTGCTTTATTATTTGGTAATTTTACAACTGATGCTATTGATTTCTGTATTGCTTTTCCTTGTATATTTGGATTGTCATTTTTTTGCTTGTATATTGTTGTTTGGATACCTATTGATTTGACCAAATTCTCTGCATTCGCATATGATACGTTTTTGCACAGGTGCCACTCTACTGCTCATCATCTCGTCTGTGCACCAAAAGCCTCTTTAGCTTCTTTAACCTCCTCCTTAATTTGTGTTTTGGGCAAAATCGATGGAATATTGTGCGCTTCCTAATTGTGCATAGCGACTCAGCATTGCAGCTCTCACTGTTGTAGTCTTACATAATAACATGCACATGTGAGTTTGCCACGCGAAGACATCTTCGAATGACCAAAGCGCTGGCAATAAAGGCATCGTAAGGGATTTGGTATGTAAGGTTTCACTGATCTTCCCGAAAATATTTTTTGGCCGATCAGACGAGCGGAAGGCAGGATTATGCGTTTCGTATTTATCAACTGACCTATTTTGTGCATCTTGATCGGCCTAGCAGCACAAACATTTTAGTCAGGCATTTTAGCTAGGCACAAACATTTTAGTTAAGCATTTTTAGCTTCGAGACAATTAATTTTCTCTTCTGATACGAAGAAAAGGTTAATCTCGGACACTTTTTCCCTTCTCATACAAAGCAGATGTCAATCTCGAAAAGGACGAAAAACCTGTAATCAGTTATTTATGTTCTGATACACTGACTCCGACTTACCCGAGTTTTTCCATTTTGAGAAGAGTAGTGGATTGAGTTGGAAAAGCAGTCTGAATCAGATCTGTAAAGTACAGCCGTTTATTATCTTTTTTTGGCTGACCAACACACGATTTTATTTACTTATGTGTCAGAAAGATAAAGCTGTTAGTGACAAGAAACCGCAGTGAACGTTTCTTCTCGGGTTAATATTTATATTTGTTATTTTTTTACATATGGAATCATTTTCGTTAGCTATTTTAAAGTTAATGTAACTATACTGAAACAAAGGAAGATTTGACCCCGTCGGCCTGACATCTACGGAACCCAACAACAGTATACATATTACTGCGACAGAGTTAATCGAGTCTATACGCAGATTGAAGTACCTCAATCAGATTTACCAAGTCGAAAGATATCAAAGAAGATCTTATACAGAAGAATTTTACAATTATCAGAATTAAAAAGTTTACTAAGAAGACAGACGATGTGGACATAAAACTCCCCCTTTACTTCGTAGAATTGCAACATTTGAAAGAGAGACCATTTGTCAATCTTCAAAACATACAAACACCAGAATCTGAACCTCGAAATGCCGAGCAAGCAACAAACCTCTACAATATTTTCGTTTTCAGTAATATGGATATATCCAGCCTCTCTGTTTCTATCCAAAAATTATAAGCAGGAAAAGGATATGATGTAAATCATTCAGGTTCACTTCAAAGTTGTGAAGTTTAACTTAGCCAAACTATAACGAGGAAATAAGACATAGCCGATACGTTGCAGTCAGCAATTTCTGGGATTGAAATTAAACCAGGTATTACATTTACGTGACTGTTATTGTAAAAGGGAAGACTACTTTGAAAAGCGCACTGTAAGACACAGAGTAATCAAGATTTTTAAAAATTTCTCGGAACTGGATTAATAGCTCAAGAAGCAAAATAAAAAGACGTTTCATAAGTGACGATAGCGCCGAGGTAAAACCCACGGTGTTGTAAATTCAAGTAGCATTCGCTGCTGGGAAGGATGATCCCCTGTTATCCGCCCTTAGCCCGTTAATTTTTCTTTCATCGCAAGCGCCTTACAGCAGAAATTCAAAAAGAAAGTAATTAATTTAGTACGACAACACATGATGTTCTACCAAAGTTCTAAAGATTTTCCTGTGTCTGATTGTCCCTAAACCAATATAATTTTATTCAAATCTACTTCTGAAGAAAGTTTTTTTTTTCACCTAAAATTCTACATGGACGTGTTTCTCTTTCATTCGAACAGCCAAAGTAGTTTACCGAAGAACTTCCGTTCTTGTTCCTACGTTAAACTACTATCACACTTGATCAGTAATGAACATTACAAAATCCCCACGAGAATAAATAATAATTGAACATTTAACCTCTAGAAAGAGAAATAATAATCAAAGAAACAGTTATAGATTGGATTTATTTGTTTAAGATATGGCTCACTAGGACTACCAGCCGGAGAGAAAGGATACCTTTGTATAGGACTTTCTAAGGAAAACTGTCTTGTATTCACGTTACTCATGACGAAAGTCATGGAAACCTCATACAATCAGTTATTTCTTAAGGATCTGAATCCAAATCGAGCTACAAGTGCTCAGTGAAATTATCCATTCTACAATTAATAAGCCACAATAATAACACTCACACAATAAAACTGGAAAACCACTTATTCGCGCTGCAAGAAACCGTTACACGTAACCCGAACGGCCTCACTGAATACAGCCTTTAAGGAAAGCAAACAGTTTAGAATTAAGGAAGAAACCGACGGGGGACAAAATTAATTGAGTTTCAAAGCTAGTACCAGGCGGCAAAAAGGCTAGAGTGTGTTAGATGTGACAAAGGGGGTATTCGACTGTAGAAGAAACTATTATATCACATTTAATACCGTGTTATCCTGCTTGAGATATTTACTGCAGAATTGATACAGTGCTCTCTGGCGATGAAAAGCGGAACTGAATATTTGATACTTTTCCTATAGCATTTTTATCATTGCGATTCACTTTGGAGGAAATTGCACTTTGTTGTACCATTTGTTTAAACTTAACAGATTCTTAAAATATTTGCGATTTTTTTAGATCATTCTGTTTACAAGATGTCGCATAAATTGCAATACTTCATAGAATTCCAGAGTCATGATTTTATTTTTCTTCTTTCGTGACTTTAAGGCGAACCAATGGCCGAGAGAACAGGATTCTGAGCATTAATAGTTCAGCTTGTTTTCAAATTGCAGTGAACGTGCCAACTACATTTTAATGTTTTTATCCGTGCAAAACGTGAATATGAGAAACCTAGTGTGCTCTGATATGTACTCTAATAACTGCAAATTTCGTGACTTTAAAAAACAATTAACATTCAGCACTTTACACACAGAAAGCAGATGCGTCTACGTAATATTACCGCGGAAGATTTTTCAACTTTTAAGAATCATCACTTAATTTCATTAGAAATTCGAATACTTTTCGATACAGGTTTATTAACCCAAGCTTTTTCTCACAATGTGTTTTAACTGTAAAAACTACTCACCACGCTCTTTTTACCCCATCCGTTATCGGGATCTCAATTCCTGCCAATAGCTGGCTGAATTTCAACTTAACACCTAAAAATATCTTCAGAATATTTGAAGTCTTCAAAGCCTGTTTTTCCTACGTCTTAATAGTATTATGGCAGATAACCTCATTTATAGTTTTTTTTGCAAGATTTACCCACGTACTTTTACTAGCCTTCAAACTATTTCGATGGGCTATTACAGTAGGTTTGGACATTTAATTATAACACGAGTGCACTTAATGAGCTGGTTGAAATCTTCCGCTGATTTTGTAATTTCCTAGCTAAATTAGAAGTCCCTGAGAGGGGTAGAATATTGAAAACTATGTAGCGACTATTCTCTGAGTTTTTGTAAGTAAGAAGTCTAAAGAAGGGTTAAAATTACCCTTTATTCGAACTCAAAATAAGCTAACAGATGGCCCCTTCTCGGACTTAAAATAAGCCTCTACTTGGGTTTTGACACAAATTAGAAAATAAGAAACTATTTTAATACTACCTAAAATAACCCAGCCGAAGAGTCTCAGAATTAACTAACAGAGTTGGCTCTTATTTATGATCACTAGTGGATACTAGCTGGGGCGTAATTATACGGCCGAATAGCAGTGAGCTTAGACTAGCAACAATGTGGTCGAAAGACAAACCTACGAAACGCTTTCCTACTCTCTTCTAGTGAAGTGATGCAGACTGCAGTTTAAATACTCGTTTCTATCTCATTTATATGAAACGAAATCCTGAAAACTAATTCTGGCAGGGGGACGTAGATGGAAAATGAGAAGGTAAAGAAAAGTCTTGTTCCAAAATGAAAATAACTATTAGAAAATTAAATTAAACTCTACGATTCTTTTCCTGAACTTCGGCAACTTACTATTATTTACACGTAAAACTTTTGTTTTCTTCATTGTTTCAACATGCTAACAAAACGCCGCTTTCCAACAATTAAAGTAAAAAAAAATTTCGTCGCATTATTAATACTCTCTTTAAAATTACCTCCATTAAATTTTACAAGGAATAATTATTCTGCATAAGTTATTAATACATGAAAAATGATGAAATGATAAGATGAATGAAATGAAATGAAAATGATAGGAATGGGAATGTAATTTCAAAGAAATTACTTATTCCGTGCTATTTAAATATGGGTGAATAATTTAAGTGACAATAATAAAATCAAAATTATATACAGAGATAATTGTAATAAATAATATTTTTAAAAATTTAATCAAATCTGAAAGGTTTCAGATTTTAAATTACGTCCAAAGGCGCGTTTCTTAACGTTTTTTGTGTTACCTTTATTTATTAACTATCGCGTTCTACGTTCACAAACCGTAAAATTCAATTCAACAGTAATATCGCAAAATAATTTTGAAATGAGGGTATCTTTAGAATTTCCGATACAGAGTCTCCTGCGCTGGAGATAAAAATGGTTTTTTTTCGTGCAGTGTTGCCATTGCTCTCTTTAAAAGCGGTTAGTTTGTTAATCAAAAATTCGTTGAAGTGGTACAAGATACGAAATAGATAATAAAACAAATTCCAAATTCCAAATTAGGGCTTCCGCATGCCCCTATACTATGGAAGGTTACGTTATTCAAATTTTGATGGCTCTAGGTACCGTCATTTTATCACAGTGCGAGAAACATACATACATTCATGCAGATTCTTCATTATTTAATTTCTTTAAATATAATACAGGGCACTAATATTTGCTGGCAAGAATTTGAAAAGTGATTCTTCATTTTGCCCCTTTGGACTAATAATAAAAATTATGGTGAACGTAACGTAGTGTTTTCGAAAATTCTCTAGCTGGTAAATAATGAGCAACAAAAACTGAAAAAAAAATGTAGACTTCTAAATAAAATAATAAAATTTTCTAAAATTACTTTCTGCACTTGAGGAAAAAATTAATAAATTATTCTACAAAACATGATGAAACAGTATCTTTATCAACGTTCAACCTCTTCGTAACGGGAATATGAAAATATGAATTTCATCAGAAAATTATTTCATTCATAAAATTAGATTTGACGAAGACAGTTACGTTACACTATCTGTCATCACTTCTGCATTTAAATACTTATCTCATAATAGCACATTCATAATATTAAAAAATTTGGTAAGAATTATTAAGTACATTAAGAAAATATACAAAACATTTTATATCAATAATCAGAAATTTATTGCAATGGCATTAAAATGAGCGATTTCAAATTATGCACCACAAAACTTAATAATACTTTTTACACAAATGCAAACTGTAAAATAGTTATCACAGCCCTGCTAAAAATGCACCATAGAAACCAGTAAAATTTTTTATGGGTACCCATAAAATTCTATGGGTATCTGTTGACTTTTACTGGTTTCTGCTGGTCTCTGTGTGTTTTTCTTACTGGTTTGAAAATGCCCCATAGAAACCAGGAAAACTTTCTACTGGTACCCATAGAATTCTGTTGGTTTCTACTGACTTTTACTGGTTTCTATTGATCTCTGTGGGTTTTTTTTACTGGTATCATCTGATACCCATACAACCATTATCAATGTCAAAACTTTCTACTACTTTCTATTGGTTTATATTGACTTTCACTGGTTTTCTTACTGGTATCAATATAATAGAAATAGATGCCAAATAAATCTTCTGTTGGTTTATATGGGTTTATTCTAATTTTCAAACTGACATCAATAGACTTCTTCTAAACAATGAAATTAATACTGGTGTCAGTAAACCAAAATTTATTGATATTCTTGTCGTGAACTGATTATTTTAAATTATTTATTTACTTTTATTTCATTTATTTGGTACTGTTGAAAATAAGGTTATTTCTGTTTTGTAACCAGCATAAAGCTTTAAAATTAAAAAACATGCAATGAACCCTCTCGTTTCCACCTCTTCTCTAAGACGATCAGTATTTCTAAGAATGAAAATATGATCTCTTTAAGACCATCAGAGTAACCTGGAAACGCAGGTGGTCGTTTCAGAGAGGGTTTTTACTATATATGCTCATTTATTTGATTTCTTAAAAACTTTTGTCGGAAACAATAACAGTAATCATATACACAACACACAGCGAGGTCTGTCTAAGGCGACTCAGCCACACATAAAAAGGCATCTTTGCAAGTGGTCGCCTTAGAGAGGTGAAACTCAACACCAATATATACTTATGTTCTCAGAAATACGTTTATTTTTTAGAGGTGGTCATCTTAGGGAGGTTGCCTCTACAAAATGAATCTGTCTAAGGCGACCAGCCACACTTCCGGAATTTCGAATAATGTGATATGTTTGAGCAGAAGGAATGTTTTTTTATGTCTTAAAAAATGTACTCATTATATTTCGCAAACAAAAAAGGTAAGTTTTTTTAAATGAAGTAAACATTGAAATATTTAATGTGTGTGTTACTTGTTGAATAGTGTAGGCAAGACATACAAGACAAGGAATCTTTTTAGCACTACTAAAATTGTGGGAAAACTTAAATCATCATAGTAGTTTACATTGTTTACATTTTTTTTGGTTTATATTTCTGTACAAATCTGAGACTAAAACCACATTGTTACATTAAATATTTTGTTTAAACACATATAATAAAACATTTTTATGCACATTTTAATTTTCATCATTATTAATTTCATGAAGAAAATGTCAATTTTTTTTATAAATTGCGTTTCAACCAGAGTTGTGAATAATTAATAAGAGTTTACGTCACATTAAATGTGCTAGTTTTTCGAGTATTAAATACGAATTATTTATTTAAAAAAATTGCATTAAGTGAAACCTCATATAATGGTTTTCCTATATGACCATATCTGACAGTGACACATTTATAGGAACATGATTAAATAACAGTACTTAAAATCACTGATAGTTTTGTAACGCTACAAGAAACTGGCATTAACTGGAATTGTGGAGTTAATTGTTTTAGGAAAGTTTCACTGTATAATCAGTTGATTTAGTTATAGTAATTTTTACGTGGATATGAATTTTGCATAAGTAATTGAAAGGTTTTACAAGACGGTTAAAACCAAAGCTTTTCAAATCATGAGTCTTATATGGGCATTGTTTTAGCATTACTTTCAAATATAGTTAGAATAATATTTAAGCATTATTTTCTTTCATTAGTTATACCGTGGAAATGCTCGTTACAATTTTCTGCAATTAAATTTTTCTGGTTGTATAGATATTAACGTAAAAACTGTTTGTAAACAAATGTAACTATATGGGCTATATCTGCTTAACTGCAATAACAGTAATTTTAACTGTGTGTATTAGGCTGTGTAGAAGATTTATTTATATTGCTAAATACTGCACTATATGAATTTTATTTGGCAGTCTAAATACAGGAAATGCTCAGCACGAAGCGGTATTTTTATAGTATATAATCTACGGCAATAGCTATCTTTTCAGTACTTTAAATTTTAATTTTACAATTCAAAATAATATTTCTATACAGTTTTTAAAGAATTTTTTCTGCAATAGAAATGTAAATAACTTATACTAAAAACATCGACTTAAATTTTTCCAATAATGCATCGCTTTAATTAAATTTATGTTCCTTGGCAATGATATACGAAACGCCTTTTGTAATAATAAATTATATAGATACAGTATGAAAGTTAATTATTAAGCATTTTTATGTCGAAAACTACATTTTGTATAAATACCTATTATGTTATAGATTTTATTTATGTAAAGTCTGTGGAAGATTATACAACACTAAAAGTGAGATGCAGAATAAGATAGTATACGCTATGAGATATTTCCTCAATTCCCGAACTGTGGGTTGAGAATCGGTATTTGTTGAGTCTTGTAAATTTTTTAAAGTTTGTTTTGTTACAGTATAATTTATTGCATTTTGGGTATTATTAAGTTTATTACATTCTTATATTGAGATTTCATTTGTATTCTGATAGATACAGGTAAAGTTCAAAGTACTGTAAAAAGATGATCGACACAGTATATGTATATTATTATTTCTTCACTACATTATATTCTAGGATTCAAATTCCATGCAAAACATCTATGTATATGTGTGTCATAATAAGCTGCAGAATGTTGCTATTAGTGAGTTTTGAGTGATAGATAGTGATATCAGTGAGTTGCTATCAATAAGTGAGTTTTGAGAAGATAGCAAGCATGCTAAATTTAAACTCTTTGCTAAATTTCTAATAATCAAGTCCCTTATTCTTTTTGCTTGCTTGTTTACTTAATATTTTTACTTGTAATAGTGTATCTCTTCCTAAAAATTAGGTTTTTGTCTAGTTTTGTTTAAATCTGGTTTAGTGCATTGTAGGTAACTTAAAATTTAAGCAGATGCTAGAAAGTACCATCCTTTGGCAATGCATTTCTCGTTAGGTGTCAAATTGTTAAACAAGCTGATGATTGTTAAACAAGATGACCGTATTGTAGTGAAGACGTACTTTATTCAAAATTTGATGGCTCTTAGATACCGTTGTTTTTTCACAATACGAGAAACATACATATGTTCATGCAGATTCTTCATTATTTAATTTCTTTAAATATAGCGCAGGGCTCTAATATATGGCGGCAAGAATTTGAAAAGTGATTCAGACTTATAGTTAACCAACGCAAAATGCTACAATGAAATGAATAGCCCTTTTGGGCTAAAAATAAATTACATAAACCATATGAATTAATTAATTAAGGAGAATCAATTCATTAATTAACTGATTAAAATTAAATGAGATACAACTCGATTAGAAACAGCATTTAAAATTTTTCACAAAATCAGGCCAGACCTTTCATTTTTTTATAGATCAAGAGTATTTTTATTAATGACATTCGGTCATCAGTATTAATTAATAAATGTCAAAGCTATGCTTCTTTAAACATCCCAACATAATACTCTAGTACAGCTGATGATGATACGCTAAAAGTTGTATTAGATGGCAATTTTGAGTTATTTAAGGTACTTTCGAAAAGTTTTATACGTTTCTTCGCATACATGCAAAACTGTGTCCGCCGAAAACATCACGGCAAAATCATCGCGGATGAAAACATAGCGGGGAAAACAATGCAAGGCTTAAGCGTCGTTGGACAAAGCATTGTGGGAGGAAAAAAGAGCAAGGAGGAAACATCGCAGTTCTAAAACATCGTGTTACAAAACATCGTTATTGAAAATAAAAAGGTTAAATAACTTAGCAATTTAAGAGTACCGTCGTCGAAAATATCGTAGTAAAATATAAGCATATGCAAATCATCGTATGACAATAACATTGCAGAAAGGAGATTTTCAGACTTTATTATTGCATATTCACATAACTATATGTGAGGGTAAAATGAAATGAGGAGCATTTTTAGTTTTATATTTCATAACTTGAAATTAACTGATAAATTTTGCGAAAAATGGCAGGAGGAAACTAAAGCATTAAAAATCTAAAGTGAGTAGAAAATTAATACTACTTATATCAGTTAATAGAAATTCGAACATACATGATTAACTAATAACAGTCATTGATAAAAATTTTAAATTCATGTCTTTCAAATGACTGGTGTAAAAGCGAAGTAATTGCCAATAAATTTAATATTTATTGTCTCCCGGTTCTTTTACATACAAAAAATACTATACTCGTTATGAAAAAAATAAAATTATAAGAAGTTTGACTCCCGTAAAACAGAAATTGCAGTTTTTGATGTCATTTTCAATTTACATTGAGGGATCTGTGAATTAAATTAAAATAATTCGATGGAATAAGTGTAAATGAGGTGCAGCAAAAACTGTGTATATATGTATGCACATGTTTTGCTTACTTTATATGGAAGTATACACATTTTGTATACAAGTATGCATATTTTATGTATAAATATGCATATGTTTTGCATTTTTTTTGTATTGATAATTTAATAGGCAGTACAAAAATGTCATGGCTTGTCCATATCAAATTTTTATATACAATCTAGTAGATTCCTTGAACAGCGAAATGTATTAAAAAAATCGAATTAAAAAAAAAGCCTTGTATATATAATTTTGAAAAGTACTTAAATATATTATTAAAAAACAAAATTTTTAAAACTTGTTCTAGCTTAAGATGTAATAGTAAAATCATTATAAAAGACTAACTTTTTAACTTAAACATGTTTCATTAACATTTTAGGATGATCAAAAATATCTTTCCTAAGATAGTTTTAATTTGTAAAAAAATGACATTTATTGCCTATAAAAATAGTAATTTTAATTAATTTAACACAAAGCTAGTTTTAAGTATTTTAAAATTATGCAGTTAAAATTATTTAAATGAACGATTTTTTATTAATCATAATTCGAGCATGTTATAAGGTATTATTTTACATATATCCGATGGTATCTCTGTATCCGTCCGCTTTGAAATACTTCCAGCTTGGTATACCTCTAATCTGGACGGAAAAACTCTTTTCTGGTGCACGACATATGTTTGGAATACTCCTCGAGTTCGATGAGTCACGACTGCGCTCACTACACTTGTTTACCTCTTTCAAGACAGTGCTACGACTGCCCATGAGAGTCAGTATACGTGTTGATACAATTCAATAAAGAATCTGTGCTATGACTCTGAATTATCAATTGATTTCGTATTTTGTATTATAGAATAAATTTCTTGTAAATTCATTAAAATGCGTTTTAGGAAAATTTATGTGAAGATTCAAGCAACGAAGAAAACAATGAGGAACAACATGGAGGTGAAAAAAGAGATTGTTGAAAACTATGAAGATAATATGTGTATCTGGGACTTGACTATTGTATATCATACGTTGCGTATTGTAGAGACATTAGGTATTTTTTGAAAGCAAGAGAGATGAACAATGAGCAACGCCTTCGCCGGGAATCGAACCACGGACCTCTCGGCTACGCATCGAGTGTGCTGACCACTACACCATATGCGAAGGAGACGGGAGAAACCTTATAGTATGATTATGTCTACGATGTGAAAAACAAAGACGCTATTAAATCAGCAAACGGTTGGAAGGGTTGAAATCGATTGCCTAATAAAGTTCAGAGATGTTGCACTATGTTGAAAAGCTACTTTTAATCTCGATAGCAGGAAAATATTTATATACACTATCATGCACAGTGCTTCATTTATATGAAGTATATATTTCACTCACTGCATTCGCATTTTAATTTCAAACTGTGTTATAATAATAAAAAAAAATCTGATGTGTACACCACACGACTTCCTTGCAAGGAATATTAAATTATACGCATTTTTTTCAGCATTTAATTTAAACTAATTGAATTGAATTAAATCTCCTTCGTTGATTGCTCAAAAACCGCAATAGAATAAACGCACTCTTTAAAACTCACTATATTTATTTACCATAGAGACACTCTGGCGCTAGGTTCGCTTAACAGCGTTACATCTCATTCATTTTATAACTCAGAATGCGTAGAAATTATCTCATTTTTGCCACATGTTCTATTCAAATACTATAATAAATGTAAAACGATATATAAAAGATATTAAACGAATAAAAAAGAAACAGTTGTTGCTGTTGCAAAGCTTAGTTTCTTTAGATAGCAACAAATCCACTATTCTGCTAAGTTTCAAATGTAAACAAATATGGCTGATATGATAAAAAAAATTAGGCTTAGTCGCACTTGAACAACTTTTAAATTGTCGATAATTCTACAAATATTGCATGCAGGTTAACTAAAGGCATAAAAGCCTTAACCGGAAGATAAGAACAACATAATTCAATCATTTTTAAAGCAAAAAATGCGCAATTTACAAATATATAAGAATAAAAAACACTGAGCTCACGAAGCCGAGTAACAGAGTGGATATATTAAAATATACATATATATTTATTTACTTTTGGTGCTGCCGATTGCCACCAAAAAGGGAGGTGCACAACTACATCCTATAGCTGTCCTATTTACAAAATTTCAAAGTTCTGAGTCTACTCGTTTTTCTGTTATGCGAGATAGATACATACATATGCATGTACGTATGCACATACGCCCGTACATACGTACAGACGCCACGAAAAAATATCTTCTGAATCCATTTTAAATCAGTTTCATAATTCGTTTGGGGAAATAGAGTCCTTTATCCCGTCCTTACGTACGTACAAATGTCACCTGAAATCATGATTAAATTGCATTCGATAACAGTCAAAATGGATATTTTCGTTGAAATAAGATACCCGGAATTTTTGTTGATTACAATACTTCCTTTACTTCGTACAAGGAAGTTCAAAAAGATATTTTAATAAGAGCGTATTAATTATTTTCCCGTTGTTTTTCAGTGGAATATTTCATTTGATATACGTCCAAGCATCTGAACAGATAGATGATGCATGTCGGGTTACAAATGTATTATCTGAAAATAATAACATTTAAATAATTTTACATATTTCATATCCAGAATTATCTTTTACCTAGTGTAAGCTATAGGCAAATACTTTCAATACAAAAACATCTACACCCAAGTAATTCTAATACAAAAGAAAACATAAACAAAGCGGATGGAAATGAAAATATTAATTACCTTATGTATAAAAGCGACGTATTCATAGAAGCTAAAACTTAGTTTTCCATGCTTTAGGTTCTTTCTGAATATCCAGTAGCAGAACAATGAACCTTGTATAATATTAAATTTAAAAAAATATATATATAAATTTTTTTGGAGAGTATCATCGACGCCCATACTGCCCCATTGTAGTAAAGGAGTGAGAGAGCGCTGCTAAAAGAAACTCGAACTTGGCGAAACTGAGCGAAAACTGAGCGATACTTCTTTTCCGATCTCTGATTAGAGGCAGAATGTTCACTTTATGTACTTTTATCAAGTCCCGAATTTACGTATAAGCTGCACAAGCTATAGTTTATAGACACCAGTTTCTTGAGACCACTCCTAAAAATTGTACCATATCCCATATCACAAAAAAAGTTCACTCATATCCCTCTTATAGGGCTCCACAGCTCAAATGGCTTAGGATCTCCTCAACTCTAAATCCGGTCGCGTTTTTACCTTCAAACTGTAAGGGAAGTATTACGCAATATGTAATGTGTAAAACATCTTTTCCAGCGATCCTCAATGTTTTTCATTACTGACTAACTATATACAAATTTTGGTAATTTTACTAAGAAATTTGCAACAGTCAAATGGTTTTTGAAAGCAACTGAGTGTAACGTATTATATGAAAAATAAAGGTTAAATAATGAAGACTTTTGATGTCAAGAAACCGTTTTAACACCAATGTTTACGAAAAATGCAAAACTAGTTTTCTTCTAGACTCTGATAGTGAAGATTTCTTTACTATGCGAGCTCACGTGAGCTTGCTTCAATGCAATCAGTTATTATTATTAAACACCAATGAGTTCCAAATATATCTGATTTCAAACAGTCTCGTATTATTTCTGAGCTATAAACATTAAATAAAGAGGTAAAATTTAGAATGTTGTTTTCACTATTAAATTTACATCGGCTTTTACTCTAAGAATATATCAATTTAATCGTAGCAAAATCTTAGGAAATTCTCCGAAAACGTCTTCCAATTTTTCGACTCACGTCACTATCGTTTATACCTACTGCCATCAGACGTAATAAATAATTACACAAAAAACAACTACCCCTGGGTGGGGGAATAACTGTGCACTCCTAATAAGAAAGGTGAAGGGAGCAGGCATAATACAAGAGAAAAAAAGGGGGTGGCGGTACCACCACAAGGAGTACAGAATTCGCATCAGCTAAAAGAGCAGAGAGAAAGACCTAAACGAGCAATATCCATTAAGTCTTGGAACTTAGTTCTCCTGACCGAGATCCCTCCTAGGAGCCGAGTAATGGATGTTGATGACTGTAAATCAGATTAGGAGCCTTTTTGGATTCTACATCATCGTTCAATTACCGGAGTCCAGGAGAAGAGTCCCGGATAGTCCGGGGACCCCCCCAAACCAAATTAAGACCAACAGCTCTTCGGCTCCAAAACGATTTGCCATCAAATATTCAGGCGTGAATTAATGTGCGGTGCGCGTTTCATTGGATGGAGGCCGGAGGCTGGGGATGCGACTTCATTTAATTATCCAGGAGGATGCTGGAAGGAAGCCCGAAAGCTCGGGGATAGGATGGTGATGGAATGTCGATAAGAGGAAGAGAGCGCCAGCATAAGGAAGAAGAGGTTCTGTCTCCCCTCGGAGAGTTTGCTAAGTAGATGCAGTTTTATTAAAGGATGGAACTGTCTTTCTAAGCTCAAGAATTTGCTGGATGTTGCTTGCTCTTTAAGTCGTATATTGTTGTCCCTCGATCTCCATTGAGTTTTCTTTGTTGCGTTTGTCAACTATTGAAAAATGCATTGTTTTAGACAATTTTATTGTATAATAAGCTGAAAGGCAAAATGTGGGAGATTCGGTCCGATGTCTTTATTTAAAACAGAATTAGAGTAAACAAGTTTTTCTGAAACAAGACAGCTGTAACAAATTTGATTGAAGCGTGTCATATATTAAAGTTAGAGATTCCTTTGGAATAACCTTTTAAAAATTTTTATCCATTATATTGCTTTATGATTCAAAGATCATTAGGTTTTTTTTCGGAGTTAAATACGTGAAAAATTTATGTACTATCGCTGGGAATCATATCACGAATTTCCTAATTTGCAAGTGCACTGCTGTACAATGACACTATATCACAAAGATGCTAACGACAAGAAAATCATAATTCATTACAGTTAGCATTTTTCGTCCATGGCACTTTCGGGCGAAGCATGAAAATTTTAATTTGTCTTAACGGAATCTTACAGCTGCCAGTTTTTCAGAATGTTTGCATTCGGCAAAATCTTTGTTTTCCCAAATTGTTGAATATTGAGGTCTGAGAAATATAAAATATTCCGAGAGATTAAATTTAAATAAAAGTGTTTCTTACTAATTTAAGCCTGTATTTTATTTCGAGTAACATATTTAATTGACATAATTTAAAATAAATTAATTTATGCTAATTCGGTTAAGGGTTTTCATGAACATTTATATTAATATCGTAGTTATCTAGATACTGTTGAAGTTTTCATTACCTTTAAATGACAGATTAAACTCTTCGCCTGATTCAAAAACATCCTAGTTTTGAATTATCGTAGTTTTTCGGAGAATCAATTTTAATTTTTTTTATTCAGGTTGCAAGTGTTCGACCATTTGAAACGCAATAAATTTTTTTCAGTAGTGTTTCTATTAAAAAGACATTTATTACTGAAAATTAATATTTATTACTTTTGATATGCTTGTCTCCGGTAAATTCAATTATTAATTTTATAGGTGTAAAATAAACGCTGTTTAACTGGCTGAGAAATATCATCAAGTAAAATCAGCTGAATTGGACAAACACGCAGTCACACAAAAAGAAGAAAACATTTTTGCTACGAATAAATTACAACTTATTGTTGTTGACTAATGCTCACTTGTCGACATATAGTCATCCCAAGCCCACGAAATACCTTGTGGCAAGGAGTGCAAGATTACGCCTGTCGTTGCCAACAGCCTTAATCACCTTACGCACACTTTCTGACAGTGCGACTTGGAGCAATTCCACCCCCACTTTTGATGGAGAGCACCTGGAGGGCGAACAGTCCAAGGTATTCTATCCCTCGTCTCCTACCATTAACGTCACGAAAGGACTTATGGATCGCGGCATATTTAGAGTGCCCCCATGCTGCATGGACATTATACATTCACAAACATCCATGACTTCTCCGGAATTCGAACTCATGTCCTTCGGCACGGCAGTCAACGACGCTAACCATTATACTACTATACTCGTTGGGCGGCAACAGCATGCTCGTCTTTAGCAGTTTGAACTGCATTGCCATTTTCATACAGTGTAAAAAAAACAATATCTGCAATATTTCTTTCTTTGATTCCTTTCGAAAGAGTTGAAGACGAGGCGATTGAAATTACCAAAAGCTAATCCTGTTTTGATTAATTCGCCAACAAAAGTTTTTGTTATTTTAGTTTTTGAAAAGCATAAATACTCCGAGAACAGGAAAATAATCTCTGATATTTAGAACCAATTTCTGTTTTGTTAGAAATTTAAAATTTTTAATTTATTCATTTGCTAAAATTCTTCTCAAATGTAGTGTTTTGTTAAAAAAATCCCAGTTTAACGGTTTATTACCTCAAAATATTTTGTTGCGAAAAATTAAGGTTTTCTTCCCATCTTTGTGTATCACTCTAATCTTTAATGTGATCTATTAAAAATTCTGCAAGTCGTTTAATTGAATCGTTCCGGAGTTTGCTTAGTACGAAGCATAACGCTGGAATAAAAATCTTAATGTCTCTGCAAGATGTCTAATTAAAATATAAAGAGGGTACTACGGTATTTGGAAGATAAATGGAGATTATAATACTTTAAATGACAGTAACTTCTTTATTTGGTACGACGCGGTTTTTCCTCGGATGGGAATTTCATGCGTGGTGAGAATAACACAACCTTTTTCCGAGTTTTAAAAATATTACGTAATAAAACTGAACTGTTTATCACTCCAGTTTTGCAGCAAAAATTTGAAGCAGAAGATCACCTATTCTGATTTTTGCATACAAAAAGCGCATTAAACATACTATTCCTTAAATGGTCCTGTTTTGGGTTGACTTGTTCCTAATAGATAAAGGATGAAATTAAATACTTAAAGAAAATCTAAACGCGAGATTTATCCTGTAATTAGTCGTATGTGATCAGCAGAATATGAGAGATCGTGGCAGCAAAGTTGCTCAATAAAAAAAACGCATTTATATATACTTTTCTTCAACCTACCAAAGCGCATTACAAATCTATTTAAATTCCGATATTTCGGAATACGAAATTTTGTTATTAAATTATCTGAGTTAATAAGTTAGATATTTCTTTCTCTTCTCCGAAACTGGTTGAGATGAACGAAACTGACCGTTTACAGCAGATTTTAAAATGAAACACCTTTATCACAGTGTGAATATGCCATTGTAAGCCAGTATTGTTGGAATTATTTCGTTAACAGCTATATAAATGGCAAGAAAGGGATTGGATTTTTTATAGCTCTAAAAGCAGTTATACTCAATATATCCGAAAGAAAGAATAAATCTTTCTTCGAATATACTGAGTACAAATAACTTAAGCAATTTTACAAGTGAATAAATGGTGTTCGCCGAAAACACTGCAGGAAGAACATCGCAGACGAAAATGTTACGTAGTAAACAACAAAAGAGGGAAACATAGGCGTACAAAAATCTTCATGGGAAAAAACGGAGCAAGAAGAAAATATCACATTTCTGAAGCATTGTGATAAAAACATTTGTAACAGAAAATAAAACTGAGTAAAAAATTTTCAGTTTTAAAATATCTTTGTACATAATACTGCGAAAAAAATAAAGCACTTACAAATCATCAGACCTGCGTTTTCTCATTATAAAGATTTTAAGCGAATTTCTGTATCATGATTTGTGAGCTTAAGATGTAGTATGTAACAGTTTTACTCATATATTTGATATTTTTGTATTAACTAATAAATGTTTACTGAAGAAGCAGGAAGAAAATTCAAGCATTAAAGATCTGGAAATTAGTAAAAATTAATGCTACGTATAGCAGTTATTAGAATTTTAGACTTATTTTGCTAACTATTTAAAGTCATAATTTAATTAACCTCTTTTATTAAAAACGTATTAAACTTTTATGAAAATTTATAGTATAAAAAGATTAAAAAGAGGATAATACATCAGTTTAAAATTCTATGAAGTGCTAAGGGTAGCAATAATTTTTACTAATTTTTAGCATTGCGTTCCCTTCTTATATTTTCAGTAAACATTTATTAGCTAATACAAAAATATGAAATATAGTGCTGAGAAATCATTATGCAAAAACCTGAGTCAGAAAACAGTCAGTTTTTAGTCAGAAACGTATTCAGTCAAAAAGCTCAATTTTCAGTCAGAAAACTCATGTATGAGTAGTTATCATCAGGCAATGATTTGCAGATACTTTTTAAAATCCCCAGTTTAAAGCTCTTCAGATTTCTGCAGTGAGTGGCTGCAGTAATGGACTTTTCATCATGGGACACATCAATGGAGTTCCTTGTAATATAACCATCGATACAAGAGCCAATGTTACCATCATTCAAAAAGATCTGGCTTGACAATTGAAAAGCAAACTAATCTGGACGCCGCACTGCTTTACCTTCCAGACTGTGTCAGGCGAGAAGAACGACATTGAAGGAAAAGTAAACGTTAACATCACGTTTGGAAGTGCCGCCTACCATCACACGGCATATGTGGCAGAGATTACAGACCCTTGCATACTCGGATTGGACTTTCTAAAGGAATACAATTTTTCCTTGGACTTTAAAAATAACGAACTGCATTACGCCTCTGATGACATAGCCCTATTCGGAATTAATGATGAAGGAGTGAAACCTATCCACAGAATTATAGCTCAAGACGATATCACAAAACCCGCAAGAACAGAGTTTTTACTTCCTGAATCCATAGCCAAAAATAGAAATTTCCGCCATGGCATCATAAAATATCCCCAGAAGTGTAACAGCCCGAAAGGAGTAGCCTCAGCACTCGTCGACCTATCGAGAACCGTTATCCCGGTGAGAGTTGCCAACGTAACTGAAAAGGCGAGATTTATTAAGAAAGGTGAAGTGTTTGCAGTATGTACTCCATCCAGTGATTAACGTTAAACGGAACATTAACACTCCAGAATCCGTGTCTTCAGAGTCTTCAGAGTTAGTGCAGAATGCACAAGTAAGCAATGAAAAGAAAAATGCTGCAGAACGTATTATACAAAAATTTTAAGATCTTTTCTCCCGCTTATCGTCTGATGTAGGTCGAACTAGTTTAGTCAGCACAGAATTGGTATGGGAAATCATCCACCAATCAAACAATTTCCAAGATGTCCACTGATTGCTAAACAAGAGAGGCAAGAAAACTTCTATCCGACATGCAGAAAAGCAACATTATCTGACGATGGGGGCCACTCCCATCGTCTTGCTCAGAAAGAAAGCTAGTTCAACTAAATTTCGCGTTGATGATCGTCGGTTGAACGAAGTTGCAAAGAAAGACAGCTACACTCTTCCTAGAACTGACGACATTCTAGACACTAGAAGCAAGTGGTTTTTGACGTTGATGGAAAGGGTGGATATTGGTAGGTGTTGATAAACTCTGATGACAGAGAAAAGACGGGCTTTTACTACCGGACAAGGATTTTCGCAGTTCAAGGTTATGCTGTTTGAATTATATATTGTACCGGCAACTTTCGAATTATTCATTCAAAGATACTGCCAAGCTGGGGATAGTTTTGGCGAATAATTTTTGGCGAGCATTCGGCGGCATTGTTTTGCAATCGCTGTGCAACCGTAATGGGTATTATAACTGAATAATATAATTGATCCTATATGTAACTACAACAGTATCCGGCCGTCATATGCCTTTCAATAACTTCGAGAAGGTACTAGAGATTTTTTTGTGGCCAGGAGCATCGATTTCTGAGCAGTTGTTTAGTTTAGCGTGAGTTCGGAGTATTAAGAGATCTCCGTAGCAGCTTTGCCTTTTTGGATGCCTTTTGTATTGCGCTGTGCTTTATGTTCTTAATAGTTTAAAGTATAACTACATTTTGTACTTTATGATACTGAGAAGAGCTTTACGAGTATTTTTATGAAACGTTTCTGCACTGTAAATGGTTTCTTTTGGTAAAAATAAATTTTTATCGAGGTATCATTGGTACTGTGTACATTGAATTTCTTGTAACCCCTTACACAAGTAAAAATATTAATTTACTTGTAACTTAGCGCATTTATTCAGTAAAGAAAATATCTGATTATTCACGATAAAGTAGAATTTTTTTCTCCCCACTGGATTGCTTGCTCGCGAAATCTGTTTTGAAATGAATATTTGCGCAAATTAAATATCAAAAATCTGCAAATTGTTTCGTATAACAAGTTCCGATCCAAACTGGAAGTTAATTTTCAAGGGTAACAACACTCGAAAATTTATACTAAAAATGCATAATATCGGCTTTCAAATGTCCCATTAAAATCAAACCGAAACCTCTGAGTTACTTGAATAATTTCTTAGATTAATTACTGACTGGCACGACGAAGTTGGTTAAACTATAACAATATATATATATGCTTCTATTTCGTTCTTGTATATCATTATTTGCTATATATATATGTGTGTACAACATTATATGCTATAATATTAAGCTACATTCTTATATAATATTATGCGCTTGTAATATATATTATTCAAATATAATATTGTATGCTTCTATTTTATTCTTAAAAATGGTGGAGAAAAGAAAATTTTCGCTGGTTTCTTTAACTCATTTTTTATGGTCCTAAGCCTTCCGAAATGAAGATTCGAAAAACTCTCCAACGTGCCATTAAATTTGCATCCTAGCATTAGACCTCTCTGATCTATCCTGAGTGTTTAATCTCTGAGCTTTAGATCCACTAATATATTCGAGCACAGACTTCAAAAAGACATATCTTGGGCTGTGCTAAAACTGTTTATATTAATTAATTTGTAAAAACTGACCAGAATTATAAGCATAGAGTTTCACAAACTAAAACACAATACAATATTTAAATACGGAAATACGCAACGTGACTTTTAAACAATATAAAAGAGATTGTTGAACATTACATTCTAATTTAGAACATAAGATATAAAATAATTGTACAAGCCATACTTCATAATAATCTACATTAATGAAAGGAAGAATTTTTCTCTATGTGTGTTTAGCTCATATGGCAGAGACAACGTGCCAAAGCTTGAAATTTAGCATATAGTTTCCCCACATTGCTCGTGCCTGACAGTAGCCGAGCGGTAAAGTCGTTAATTACTGGTAGTTCGTCCAAGGTTCGAATTCCGACAAAGAGGTGACTGAATGCACATTTTCATTGTCTTCCACCCGTGTAACATGTATACGAACCACTTTCTCTTAGAATGTCCTACACGAAGGACTTTTACTTACATTAGGTGAGTCATACCCCAACAGCTTTGCCATAATCAAATAAACCAAACCAATCTCCAGGCTATTCTGTTTGCCCCTTTATATGATATTTTAAAAATTCATGTTGAATTTTCTATTTAATATTCTACAGATATTTTACGGATTACTTCACCCCCTTTTTTTATTCCAAAAGGGCGTTAGCCCAGAAGGGCTATTAGTCACGAAACGGCATTTTACGTTGAATTTTTGAGTGCGATGTATCATTTTTCGAATTGTTACCACCAAATAGTATCTCCCTGTATTATATTTTAAGAAACTAAATAATAAAGAATCTGCGTGAATGTATGTATGTTTCTCGCACTGTGAAAAAAATGGTACCTAGAGTAATCGAATTTTGTATAACATAATCCTCCACCAGAACATGGGCCCCTGGAACCCCGAATTTGGAATTTGTTTTATTGCCTGTTTCATAATTTGTACAATTTTAACGAATTTTTTATTAACAAACTCAACGATGGGCTCCACTTCTTGTCAGCGGATGCGCCGATCCAAGAATGCTGACATCACCCTTGCTGCACCGGCATCCGAGAACTTGCCCCATTTCCTTGCTCTAATCATCGTCATCACAGCTGGTGCACTGTGGACGCGTCCAGGCGTTTATCAGCTGAGATTTGCCATATGGACTAACCTGCTCTTTTCAGTCCGATCATTATTGTCCTGGTAAAATTGTCTGTCTGCTGAAACTGCCTCCTTAGACGACGGCCTGGCACTTTTTACTATTACACGCGTCCTCTGAGACGAGAAAAAAATTTACACGATGCAGCAGAAATAACGGAACGAAAATTGAACATTCTGCAGGTTCCTTCCCTTATATCTTCTCCAATGTGCGCTGGACAACTGCGCATTTCACATCATTCGCATAACTCGATGACGTGCGTCTACCCTGAAATTTGCAAAATTTTCAGGCCACTCCTTTTTGGTGTTGCATTTTCAATGTCGAATAGTATATATTCGTGCATACATATATATTTTACATAAGTATATAAGTATAATAGAGAAGGAGTCCTTCTATATCGATTTAAGTAGCAATTTAATAAAGGGAGTAAAATTAAGTAAAAAGAAGAACTTTCGTTGTGAAAAATGGTAGCGCTTATGCAGCTGACATTGATAAAAATGTTTCAAAATATAATTATTATATTATCCGGGAAGTTGGAAATAAGCGAATGTAAAGGACTGTCGTAACTAGTAAAAAGTTAAGTAAAATTAAGCAAATTAAGTAAATCTCTTACATTTTTTACTTGTTATAATAGCCCTACTCGCTTATTTTCACTTTCCCAGGTAATATAATCATTATATTTTGGAAAATTATAAACATATACATATAGATTTATGTAAAATATAAAATAGCTAATAATAAATTAACAATAGCTCATTAAATTCCGCTCTCCTACTCATTGTAAAAGTAGCAAAGTTCCTAAGATACTTTCCTAAGAGCAACTTTCCTAAGATAATCTTTATTTCCCGTAATTCTGAAAAATAATTCGTCATCTGATCTTTGTCACGCAGTTGTTTCTAGAATGCGATGAAATCTTAGTCCAGCATCTGCATAAGCGCTACATTTCTGCATATTAATGTGTTATGTGATCCGGAATGTAATCTGGTATAAAAAGTCTTTGCTGTGCTGTCTTCCTCTTTGCCCACATCAGCTTATACCTGATCTGAAGAATACTATTTACGGACTTTCTCAGACGTCAAGCCCAACTCGGGATTCACTCAGGAATCTGGAAAGAGCAGGGCTAAGAACTCCCCGCTGTATGCCAGAATAATAACAACAGTATCAAAGTCTTCCTCTTTTTTTACTTAGTCTTTTGTTTGAATTGTTCTTCCCTGCCGCTTTCTGATACGCCACTCTCTCTGACTCTTCCACTTTACTGTAGTGACATGCTGCTGCTTGTTGCCCTCAAAAAATACATTTTTCCAGTTTATTGAATGTAAAACGTTCTTTAAAAACAAGGCAGGGTTGCCCCAATTTAAATATATATATATATATGTGATGTGCCATGAAGATGTGATGTAGTCGTAGCTCAAAGTAACAAACGATGATAACAAAAAGAATCCATTTATTATTTTTCTTGAAAAACAGCTGTGTTAAAATTTACATACAAAAACAGCTGTGTTAAAATTTACATCTTCGAAGAACAATTAATAGCTTTTTGAATTGACGTTTATTCCATCATTACATTAATGAAAAAGACCGACCGATGTTCCTTTGCGAGTTCTTTTATACCTACTGGAAAGGCGGAGCTTCCAAGAAATGACGTCAGCCTCGTCAGCCAATCCAGTTCCTTTAAATATTTCCAGAACATTCTATAACTGTACGTGTAGGAAAAAGCGGGAAAAACAATTTGACTACGGGGCTGTGGATTTAATTCCACGTAATTTCGAATAAGAGATCGTCGCCATTAAAAAGAAAAGAACATGCATTTAGAATTGGGATTGAAGAATAAACAAAAATAAAAGACGAAATTTAACTTGGGGTTTTATAAGTACTTTTGACTATGGAATTTTATTATTACATATATATATATACATACCTACAATCATTACACACACACACACACATATATATATACATATATATATTTCGGTTGATTTGGGAAATGGAAAGCTGTTGTAAGCCCCCCCCCACTCACTGGATATATACTAACGATGTTAGCTCAGTGAGGACTGGTATGATCATATGATCATCTATAAGGAAGAAAGCAAGACCAATTCCTGCAGCGCAGAGTCTGTGGGCGTTGGACTTTATCCCGATACCGCACAGACGTCACAGAAACGACTCTAAAGACCCTCAACTGAGTGCGATATCCGGCTGAAATCTTCGCTGAGTGCGATATCCGGCTGAAATGAACTCGAGGAAGTTCATTTAAATAAACTTCCTCGAGCCTATCAAAATACTGGCACCTTCAGCGACTGGTTAATTAAGCATATGTTCGGACTGATGGGCTATAACATACGATATTTGCATATTACCGACAACAGTGACTTTCCGCCACTCAAATTCAACTATGCTTTCGAAAATTGTTAATTTGGATTGCATACTTTGTAAAGTGTTTCTCCCACCTTCTTCGCATGTCTTCGTAGTGTAGTGGTCAGCACGCTCGACGCGTAACCGAGAGATCCGGGGTTCGATTCCCGGCGAAGGCTTTGCTCATTTTTCATCTCTCCTGCTTCTAAATAACCTAATGTTTCTACAACTTAACGTCTGCAAGACAGTGTACCAGAACAAGGCGAGAGTGCTTGATGGAAAATAACATATACGAAAATACACTATAACTATGGAGAAAAAGAGAAGAATGCTATAAAATATTTTATAGACAGATTGCTGTATCCTGCAACTTGAGGTCATCAGTGTTCCCGGATTTCCGTTCGCTGGAAAACTTGGCGTCGCCAAGCAATAGCCAACGTAGAAGAATGCATGTATAGCACATGCAAGCATGCGTGATGATAAAGAAGATTAAGTTTTATGATATTTTGTTACAGAATGTAAGCAATCAGCACATTTTTGCATATTTTATTAATAAATAGGTATTAAAATTACTTTTTAACTGTTTCTTGTATTGAATACCTATGGTATTCAGGTGTAATAAAGCATTGATTTTCTCGTCGAGACGGGAAAGTTAATGGCTTATTACACATGATTTGTAGCAGTTATTTAATCCGATCAGTCATTTTATAAGTAAATGGAATAGTGTGCTTAAAATTTCGGTGCCCTCCGCTGAATCCCCCCCACGCTGAATATTTCTTCTTTCTGCTTTTCAGATGAGCGTAATTAATTTTCTTTGAAATCTAATTAATTTTATTCATACGATGAAGATTATTTAGTTAGCTTAATTAAATTCCTTTCGATAATTCATCATCCCGTTAATTAACTTTTTATATATTACCGAAATTAATTTCGCGTCGTTTTCTTTTTGAAGATTTGCAGCTGTTTCTTTAACAGATATTTTCTTCCTCTCCGTATTGGGCCTACTAAAACGTTGCCTTAAATATATATATATATATATACCGGGTGATCAAAAAGTCAGTATAAATTTGAAAACTTAATAAATCACGGAATAATGTAGATAGAGAGGTAAAAATTGACACACATACTTAGAATGACATGGGGTTTTATTAGAAAAGCAATAATTAGAAAAGCAATAATCTAATCAGAAAAGCATTAATTAGCATTACAAATTAAGACAAAGCAAAGATGATGTTCTTTACAGGAAATGCTCAATATGTTCAACATCATTCCTCAACAATAGCTGTAGTCGAGGAATAATGTTGCGAACAGCACTGTAAAGCATGTCCGGAGTTATGGTGAGGCATTGGCGTCGGATGTTGTCTTTCAGCATCCCTTGAGATGTCGGTCGATCACGATACACTTGCGACTTCAGGTAACCCCAAAGCCAATAATCGCACGGACTGAGATCTGGGGACCTGGGAGGCCAAGCGTGACGAAAGTGGCGGCTGAGCACACGATCATCACCAAACGACGTTCGCAAGAGATCTTTCACGCGTCTAGCAATATGGGGTGGAGCGCCATCCTGCATAAAAATCGTACGTTCCAGCAGGTGTTTATCAGCCAGGCTGGGACGATACGATTCTGTAACATATCGGCGTACCTCTCACCCGTCACGGTAGCAGTTACAAAACCAGAATCACGCATTTCCTCGAAGAAAAAAGGCCCGACAACAGTAGATGTGGTAAATCCAACCCATACCGTGACTTTCCTCGTCGTGCAATGGAGTTTCCACGACAGTTCTAGGATTTTCGGTAGCCCAAATTCTGCAGTTGTGGGCATTGACAGACCCTTGGAGCGTGAAATGAGCTTCATCAGTCCACAACAGGTTACTCAACCAATCGTCATCTTCCGCCATCTTTTGAAACGCCCACACCGCAACAGCTTCACTAAAAGCTTCACTAAATACACTAATACAGCTTCACTAAAAACGCCTTTTCAGGTAACGTCAACATGCTGCGACTGCTGGTGCATCTGATTCTATCTCTCATTACAGCTCCTTTTATACACGATTTTCATGCGCAGTCACTGACGTTTTGCTGTCCAGCGCCACCTGTCGGACATTTTTTGAACTTTTTTTGGTTCTAATAAAACCCCATGTCATTCTAAGTATGTGTGTCAATTTTTACCTCTCTATCTACATTATTCCGTGATTTATTAAGTTTTCAAATTTATACTGACTTTTTGATCACCCTGTATATATATATTGCAACAAATATATACACACATATATATCTTGTAACATATATTTATATAGATATACCTACATATTCGCTCTGCACAAAATATTTAACTTAAAAATCATTCAGTTCTTTGAAAATTATGCAAAAATGCATTATTTATCTGAGTATGCCAGTATGCTTCTTAATAAAACTAATAGCTTTGAGCGGGGAAGGGACAAAGGGAACTGCTAAGTACGAACTATGAGAAGAAAGATTTAAGGAACGAATTTTACGGAAATTCGGATCACCAGAAAATCAGTCATATGTTCTAGTGTTCCTTTAATAAATAACCAAAATATTCTTTCAATTAAAATTAAAACGTCTATACAGACATTAGGTTATTTTTGATGCGACAAATGAGCAATGTCCTCTCTGGGACTCGAACATCGGACCTCTCGAATACACGCCGAGTGTGCTGACAATTACACATTGAAGGCATGTTAAGAAGGTGAGAGAAGTACGTTATATACTCCTCCTTTTTTTAAAGGGCAACTGGGGATTAGGGAACCCAATCGCTAAATCTTGGTGGTGAAGAATCATCATTCACCACCTTTTAGTTCGCGCGCCGCTGTAGAGTCATTAGGACTTTTTAAAGCAGGAGAAGAAAAAAATGTGCAATGCCCTCGAATACACGCCGATTATGGAACCTCTTGAATACCTGGACCTCTCGAATACGCGCCGATTATGCTACCGTTACACCGCGAAGGCATGCAGAAAAGAGAGAGAAAATACCTTATACGTTCATATGTTTAATTAACATTAAAAAGAGAAAAAGCAATATTCATATAGGCTGTATTGTTATTATTATTTTTATTATTGTCATTAACGCTATTAATAAACCTTTCTTCCTCAAGCTATCTGTTCAAAGTTTCCCGAGAGTAAGAGATTACAGTTTGCTACCATAACGTAAAACCTGTTAGCAGGTCAATTCGACACAAATAAACAATATAAAGAGGATGTTTGAAGCAGAGCTGCATAATATATATATTCTATTAATTGCATTAATGGATAAATATTTAGAACCTAATTAATCCTGACTGTTTTATTCCTAAATAATGACGAAATCGTCAGCTGAAACAATTATCTAGTTGTTATTTGCACCATAATCAATTTACTTTGATTTTTGATATCCTGCCTATCTAAGAATATCTGTCTTCTACGCGCGCATACTGCAGAGCTTTGGCTGATGATTTTAACGCTCTCAGCAAGGCTAATTTTCATATTAGTCATTTTCTGTTTCCTTATCATTCTCAGCAACTTTCTCGTCACTGCAGCTTTCCTTATTCTCCGGATTTATAGCGCTAATAATTTTATTATCACTCAGAAATTTAAAACTTGGTTTAATGTTTTACATCACTACTGAGATAGGTTAAAACATTAATAAATGATAAAGAAATTTTCAATTAAAAAAGGTAGAAAAACTTATTTTCCTTGTTCTCTTTATAACGTTCCTATTGTTTTCAAATTTTTCCAGTTACTAGCCCTGTTAACAAAGGCCTTGGTTAGTACAGGTCCAGTTAATGAATGCTCTATTGTTAATTAATTGTAACTAATAATTTAAATGCAACCAAACTGCTACCGATTAAACCCATTCGATTACTGGAAAATGCGTTAACTTCATCTCAAAGATCTATAAGCATGTGGGAAAATATGTTATACTGTGTAACGAAGAAATACATTATTTAGTATTTAGGGAAGTACAGAAGTTTCTTAACAATGATAATTGCCTCGATATCTATTACTAACTACATTATTTTATAAACTTGCTTTGGTAGCATGAAAACTAAGTCGAAACTCCTAACAGATTGAGAACTAATTATCGCTGCATCTAAAGACAGAGGCTTTTCATTAAATCAGAACTCTGAATATAAATGCATGACTCGTGCCAAGTTAGCCAACTATAATGATGTAACTAAGAGAAATAGCAAATTCAAATTTCAAATTAAGCCTATGTTTAGTAGCCAAGGACTACACAAAGTATTTAACGGGATGTTGGCTCAAAACTTCTTACCAGAGTAACAATTTAAATATCGGCAAGTATTATGCAAAGCCAAATAATATAATCTTATCTGAGCTAGCTATCTGAGTAACATGTCCGCGAAATTCAGAACACGCTTTGTTTTAGAAACCAACAATCTCGTCTTAACTATCCTAAATTAATTTGCATTCTAGTAGGGAAACGGAAGATAGAAGCGACAGTAAAGATCTAAATCATAATAACTAGTTAAACTAAGATAAAGAACGTTAGAACTTTCATAAGCCATTTAAATACTTAGATTTTATAGCAAGGTTTTTTTTTTTTTAGCCCAAAGGAGCGTTAGCTCAGAAGGGCTAATAACTTCCTCTTGGCATTTTGAGTCGATTCACTATAAACGGCGGATCACTTTTTAAACTTTTGCCACCAAATGTTATCGCTTAGCGCCCTGTATTATATTTAAAGAAATTAAATAATGAAGAATCTGCATAAATGTATGTTTCTCGCATTGTGATAAAACAACGGTACCTAGAGCCATCAAATTTTGAATAAAGTACGTCTTCTACTCCAATACGGTCATCTGGAAACCCAAATTTCAAATTTGGAATAGCTTTTATTATCTATTTTATATTTATGTAAAGAATTTGTGAGTTTTTTATTAAGAAGCTCAACGATTTCAAACCAAGCAATGGCAACATTGTACGAAAAAAAAAAAACATTTTTACCTTCAGCGCGAGAGACTGTGTATCCAAAGTTCTAAATATATGCTCTTTTAAATATTTTTAAATATTTTGTAATATTGCTGTTGGATTGAATTTTATGGTTTAAGTGCGAAGAACATGATATTTAATAAATAAAGGTGAAATACAAAACATTAAAAAAAACACCCCTTTGGGCGTAATATAAAAACTAAAAATCTTTCAGATTTTTAGTCCAAAGGGGCTTTGTCTCTGAAGGACTATTGTTTTCGTTTTGCGATTTTGCGTTGAATCACTCTGAATGTCCATTTCACTCTTCAGATTGTTGCCACCAAATATTATCGCCCTGTATTATATTTGAAGAAATTAAATAATGAATAATATGCCTAAATGTATGTTTTTTGCATTGTGATAAATCAACGGTACCTAGAACCATCAAATTGTGAATGATGTAATCCTACTGCGAGTATGGGCATCTGGAAATCCAAATTTGAAATTTGGAATTTGTTTTATTATCGATTTCATATTTTGTAAAACTTTAACGAATTTTTGATTAACGAACTCAAGGATTTCAAAATAAGCAGTGGCAACGTTGTACAGAAAAAACATTTTAACTCCAGCGCGTGAGACTATGTATCGGAAATTCTAAAGATATGCTCAATTTAAAATTATTTTGCGATATTGCTCTTGAACTGAATTTTAGAGGTTAAGTGCGAAGAACCTGATATTTGATAAATAAAGGTAACACACGAATTGTTAAAAAAACGCCCTTCTGGACGTAATTTTTAATAATTTCCGAAATCTTTCAAATTTTTTTTTCCTTTTCCTTTATCCCTTTTTTTTCCCCCAAAGGGGTTTTGTTCCTGAAGGACTATTATTTTAGCTTTGCGATTTTGCGTCGGAAACATTAAAAGTCTGAATCACTTTTCAAACTGTTGCCACTAAATATTGCAGCTCTGTATTATATTTAAAGAAATTAAATAATGAAGAATCTGCATAAATGTATGTATATTTCTCCAAATGTGATAAAACAACGGTACGTATAGCCACCCAATTTTGCATAACATACGTTTCCACCCGAATATACGCATCTAGAAGCCCAAATTTGGAATTTGGAATCCTAATCCCCAAATGAGACGTTATGTAATGCTTGGCATATGAGATGTCCATTTCGAGTTCGCATCAAAACTTGATATTTTAGCTAAATAATCTCTTGAAATAGGGAAGGAATTGCCCATGATTCATTACAAGTCGTCGTAAGAGGGAGTACGTCTTAAGAGTCTTAAGATATACTTAAAAAATGAAATTCATATGTTAGCCTTCCTGTCTCTGCTTCATGCAACGGGCTTGTCACTTCGCCATGACTTTCCTCACGCTTTTTTTCCAACCATTTTCAGAGATGGGAAGATAGGCATTAGTGAAACATTTACTGGAATTGCCTTTTACTGGAAATGCCTTTCTGCCGCGTGGCTAACTTAAGACCGTTGTTGCTACGAGCTCACTGTAGTAGTTCAATATTTCGAACTTCCGCCGCCGCGAAAATCATTCCTATCAATGTTTTACTTTTGAGCAGTGCTATGCCGTTAACTCTATTCAAACTTCTTAGTACACTTTGGCTGTGCAAACACATATTTTCAGTTTGTATGCCCCACTCCATATCTCTCGACTTTCCATAAAATATTCTTAGCCTTGTTTTCAACACTCATACTGTTGGCTTCACCAACTATGACGAAAAATCATCTGAATAAGCTTGAAATGACACATCATTCTCTGGGTTTAATTTCAGTACTACACAGTCCAGTCACATTAATGTGACCATCTGTCAAAAGCCAGAATAACCACCTTTCGCAGAGCGGACTGCTGCGAGACGTGCAGGAAGAGAGTCACATAGGTCCCTGAAGGCGTTCTGTGGGATGTTGAGCCATGCTGACTCTAATGCCGTGGCCAGCTGCGCTAGATTACGCGGTTGAGGATCCATGGCGCGAACAACTCGATCGAGATGGTCCCACAGATGCTCGATTGGGTTTAAGTCAGGTGAGTTTGCTGGCCAGGGGAGGACGGTAAACTCATCCTGGTGCTCTTCGAACCACGCACGTACACTGGCAGCTGTATGGCACCTCGCATTGTCCTGCTGGAAGATGCCATCATCCTGAGGAAAAACAATGCGCATGTAGGGGTGAACATGGTCCGCAAGGACAGATGCGTACTTGTATTGATCCATTGTGCCTTCCACAATGATCAGTGAACCTAGAGAATGCCAGGAAAACATTCCCCAGACCATAATGCTCCCGCCTCCAGCTTGGACCGTTCCGGCAATGGTTGCAGGGTGGTTCCTTTCAGAGGTTTCACGCCTTATACGCCAACGTCCATCTGTCCGATGGAGCATAAAACGCGATTCATCCGAAAACGCAACCTGTCGCCACTCAGTGGACGTCCAGCTGCTGTACTGGCGTGCAAATTCTAGCCTTCGCCGTCGATGAACAGCAGTCAGCATAGGTGCACGAACCAGGCGTCTGCTTCGGAGGCCCAGACGCAGCAATGTTCGCTGAATAGTACTTTGGGAGACACTTTTGGTAGCCCCTTGGTTCATTTTGGTGGTCAGTTGCTCAACGGTAGCCCGTCTATCTGCCCGAACGCATCTCCGCAACCGTCGTTCGCCTCTGTCATCTATGGCCCGTGGTGCACCACATTTGCCACGTCGCTGATTTTGGACAGTCCCATTTTGCCATGCACGGTACACTTTTACCACGGCGGCACGCGAACAGTTCACAAACTCAGCCGTTTCGGAAATGCTTCCACCCTTGGCCCGAAAGCCAATGATCATGCCCTTTTGGAAGTCGGATAAATCGCTTCGTTTCTGCATTACGCCAACGATTGAAATGTTTTCCGAAGCCCTCACACACCCTTTATATACGCTCAACTGCACTGTGCTGCCACCTGCCTTCTGTGATTGGTTATTTAACTCTGACATGGAAAGTACGTGGTGGTCACATTAATGTGACTGGACTGTGTATGTTTGTTATATTGCTCATAATTAAGGAACTTAGATTTGAATCGCATAAAGTGCCTTTGAAAAGTACTATAATGAATAAAGAGCCGTAATCTTTGTTATTAAAAATCTATAAACATGTGGAAAAATATGTTGTACTATGAAAGGAGGAAATAAATTATTTACGGTACTATTTAGCACTTAAGGAGTACAGAAGTCTCTTAACAATGATAATCGCCTCAATATTCATTACGATCTCGATCCAAAGCCCTGTATACAATGAAATGAGTTTAAAAATCGATCACAAAGTTGTCATTCAGTTGTGATAAAGCACAAAAAGTTTATTGCCTAAGCTACTTTTTGATACTGATTGAAAATAACTATGGAACTTGACCCATACTTTAAAAAACAGCCCTGTGCTATGAAGCACGATGTTGTATGCTAACATGCTATATGCAGTAACATATTTTGCACATACAAAACATATAAGCCAAAGGAAATTTAAGGATTAATAGTAGCTTTGGAAGAATTTCATAAATCCATAGTCTCTGAAAACAAAAGCATTACATTTCAGTGGGACTAAACACATTATCTCTAAAACTACTATTTGGATGATTAGTAACAGATTAAAAACTTTCTATAATATGATCACTTCTATGAGTGCTATTTTATTATTTACCTGAAAATTTATTGATCACTAGTAAGAAATATGCACTCACTTCCAAAAGTTAAGTAAGAAGATGTAAAATGCAAAAAAATCAACAAATACTGCTTTGATTGACACAAAATTCGGCAGGAAAGTAGCATATATATTTATGCATAAAACAAAATCAATAACTATATGCAAAAATGAAAACAATCATAAATTTTTGTAAGATAATGACATACTGGAGACTTAAACAGAATTATGTATAAAGTGAAAATAAACAACATAAAATGAAAAAAAAAATTAATAAATTTCCCCTTCATCTGCATACAAAGTTTACCCGTTGTGACCATGCTTTCAATTAGGTGGTCAACCACCGCAGAATTAAGCAATCGCCATTCTTCTTGTAGATCAGTTTTCAGCTCAATAAGAGTGGCTGGAGGTGGGAAACGTGAAGATATAACACGGCCGAGAGCACCCCAGAGATTTTCAATGGGATAAGGTCGGCCGAATACGCTGGCCACGCCATACGCGCAATCCCTTCACTCTCCAGGTAGTCATCGACGATGTCAGCTCTAGGGGGACGTGCGTTATCGTCCATTAAAACAAAAGTAGGTCCAACTGCTGCAGCGTACAATCTCACAATGGGTTCTAGGACTTCATCGCGATACCGGACAGCCGTCAAAGAACCCCGTTTAAAGATGTGCAGGTCAATGCGATATCCTAATGAAATCCCAGCCCACACCATAATGCTTCCGCCTCAGAATGCGTGATGTTCGGAGATGTTTTGGGACTGATTGCGTTTTCGCTGTTCACGCCATATCTTATACGCTTGTCATCTGGCTCCAGAGCAAATCTTGACTTATTAGTAAACATGACATTGCCCCAGTCAGACACATTCCAATTGGCATATTCCCGGCACCACTGTAATCGTGCTCCTCTTGATCGGACAGATAGAGAAACACAAACTCGAGGTACCCGGGCGTACAGTCCACTCATATGTAATCTTCGTCGTACAGTAACTGAAGATATCGCCTTACCAATGGACGCTGTAACCACAGATGTCACACGTGTGGAGGTCGCTTTGCGATTCCGCTTGGCTACAATAGCAATATATCGTAGATCTTCCGCGGGGGTTGTAACCCTTGGGTGACCGGCTACGGGCTTCAGACAACTGTCTGTGTGGTTTGGAATTGTTTCCATAAACGTGAAATTACAGAATGATGAACGCCGAAGAAATGAGTGACATCTGTGATCGACTAACCTGCTTCAATGCGCCCCACAACACGTCAGCGCTCAGAATCTTCCATTCGTCTTCTGGAAGTCATAGAAACACGTATGTCTTGAAAACAAATTGTACGAAAGTTTTAAACACCTTCTATCAGCATTTGCAATCAACTTCTGTAACCCTTCATAAAGCTGGCTTCTTATAAGACTGCCTCTTTTGCATATTTCTTGACATGAAAGCGCGAATGGCTGTTACCTAACATATTTGCATACTTCTATCTACCTCTGCAGCGAATTGCGTCCTCTTCAGTTCTGACTGGTTTCCAGAAATTTGCATTTTCCTCTCCGTGCTTAACTTTTGGAAGTGAGTGTATCTTATATACTCCCCTTTCAAAGGGCGACTGGGATTAGAGGACCCAATCGCCAAATCCTGGTGAGGAATTATTGTCCACAACCTTTTTTTAGTTTGAGCTCCATATGTAGAGTCATTATGATTTTTAGAAGCAGGAGACATAAAAAATGTACAATGTGCTTGCTGGTACTCAAACCTGGACTTCTCGAATACGCGCCGAATGTGCTACCACGAAGAGTGAGTGTAAATTAATTATGTTTCAAATATAACCTTTCCAAATTTGAATATTTCTTACTATTATCCCAAAATTTTTCCTGTTTTAGTTTTAAATTTAATCCGATTTATTTTCACAGAAATTTTAAAGCGAAGATGGTGTACGTAAATAACATGGAAAATGCAATAACAATTCTCTTGCAATTAATTATTACGAAACAGTCGTCTCATCCTTAAGTAATCATACGTGACCTTGAGAAATACATGGATTTTAAAAGAGATGATAAAATACTCGATAACAAAATCATAGATTTTAATCGCAAAACGCGTTTAATAGATATGATTAATACCTAAGGAAGTTAATTCGAATACGAAAAAAAAAAAAAAAAAAAAAAGAAACTACTTCAATTTCTAAAGACGTGATAATTCGAAGGGAGCAACGTGCTTATCTAGCATCCTTGAATGCGGACAGATTTGTGAACAATCCTAAGTAATGTAAAGATGCGTATGTCATTGGTCCGAGATCTTACAGTAGGATCGAGGATACACCTAGAAAAGGAAACTAAAGATCTTACACCTGTTTTTACATTTTCGTTAACCTCTTGAGGGGACTTTCGGAATAGATATACTTTTCCGCGTAAACATTAAAAATGCCATTCCGCAACCGGGCCTTCGATATGGGAAGAGACATTAATTGATGTACTAAAAATTACACCAATTAGTTGATTGCTATAGATCTAATAGAACAAATCATGAAACAATTTGACATAAAAACAAGGAATCTCATATAATGAAGGTAACATGAGCATAGTTTTAGTATATCAGTCAAAATTAAACTAATTAGAAGGCACTAAATCTCTTGTTGTCGTGACTTATATCATTTCTCTGATAGTAACATCAGAACAAGCCCACGAGATTTAAGAAGTACAAGATTGAGCCTGTCGTTGGCAAGGGCCTTGAGCACCATACGATTTTACTCAGTTTCGTCCTCAATTTTGATGGAGAGCACCCCGAGGGGGGGACAAGTCCGACGGTCTCCTACCCTCTCTTCCCTACTTAGGGAAGTAGCCTCTCGAGAGGACTTTCGGTTCGCCGCATATTTAGAGTGCCCGCATGCCGCACAGACACTATACCTTTACAAACATCAGTGCCTTCTCCGGGATTTGAACATGGACACTCCGGTACCTCAGTAAGCTAACCACTATCCTGATTGGGTGGCTCACTAATACTCACTCATCACTGGTTGGGTGGCATGCTAAGACAACTAAAGGACTTTGAGGAGGAGGACATCTTAGACCCAGGTAAAAGAAGTAATGCTAGGCGTATACTTTAGACTTCTGTAATATGATGTTTCTCAATTCATATCTTTCAAGACCAAAAAGAAGAAAAACTAGCCTGCAGTGCACAGTATTAGTAAAATATGCATCCTCTGAGCGTCGGTGATATAAAGAAACTTTCTTAAGACACCTATCCAGGCTTCCACATAACATTAAGATTTTCGTGGAGGAGATGGGCTTTAGAGAATATGGTTAATTGGCCTTAAAAGAGTATGATTCTTGGTGATGTTTATTATTGTTATTTCATTATGTTCTCAGAAATGCTAATAATATTAACAATTTTCCGCAAGTTATCTCTATACTGGTGCGGGATATCACTGTACTTAATAACAAAACTTGCAAGATATATTTTAATATTATAACAGTTATTTTAATTTAGTTAAACTTTCCTATCTTGCCTCGTTTCAACTTACAACTCCCTACCAGAATGAGGTTTTAGAATAGCGCTGAATGCAAATGAGAAAGAAACAGTATTAAAGAAAAATTCTACTTATTTTATGAGAGAAAGCTAGAAATCCTGAGTAGCGCGTGTTTGCCTTTGGGCTAAGTCTCTCTAACTGCTGTTACGCTTAGCCGTATATTACGTGCCTTTTGATAGTTCGCCGCCTGGTTTAAAACTAAGGGCCAACTCCGTTACATTTGTGTTACTTTCGGATAAATCTTTTGGTTAGTTATAGTAAGTTCTTATTTTTTTATTTTTGAGTTCAATACCAAGGGGAGGTTTTCTTGTAAGCCTGAAGAAAGGGGCAGATTTTTCGTCTTAATTTTGAGTATAATAAAGGGTAATTAACCCTTCTTGAGTTTTTGATTCCTGTTATTTCGAACTAAGCGATAATTCGCTTAACAGTTCACTAGGTTCTTCGTATTTCAATTAGCAGAATCAAAGTGAGGAACTCCATAAATTTACCACAACAGATTATTTTTATGATGTTCATATTTGTTTAATACCCTTTCTTTGAGAATGAAACGTATTTACATATATTGCTTGAACAAGTATGCTTTTAGACCAAATATTATTTTTTAAAGTTCTTATTTTAAAGAAAAATAATCACATTTCAGATGTTTAAATAAAATTCGCTTGTATGACTTTTTACCGATAAAATGCTTCTGGCCTGTATGAAAACAAGCAGAATCTGCTTTGTCTACAGTGTTGGCTTCATATTCGAAACCCGGACAACGTAGAGATGTTTGTGTGACGTTTTCTTCTTCATTCCTTTTGCCTGTAATACTCAGCCACATTCTGTTGAACATCCTAAACATAGTTTTAACTGCTGAGATAGCAAAGGTACGGTGGATTATGCCAACCCCTGCGAAAGTTTAATCGGCTAGCCTCTAGTCGCTAGTGGAGTTAAAATATAGATGAAAAAGTAAGAAATACTCAGGAGAATAAGCCACTATTTATAATACCTGTAACACTTCCTAATTTATTGTTTTTGCAATTTTCTAAAAGTGCTTTTAAACACACTTAACTGAATTTATATCTTAGCACTGCTTTCATGGAACTATTTTGCGATAATAAATCACATAACTGCATCCAATTGTCCAAAAGTAGTAAGTTATCTAAGAATACCAGAATAAATGCACATAGAAAGAATTCTTCCATTTTATGTATTTCGATAAAAGTTAGAAACGAAACCAAAACAAAACGATATTATTTCATTTTCGGTCTCGAAGATTTTATTTGAAGGGTCTAAACAAATCTTAAAGCATCTCTTTTCACAAATACAACGATATTTCATAATAAAATCTGACAAAGATTTCCGTTTTAAAACGGTAAAAAAGAGCCGTAGTTTAAACAAAAAAGGCTCGCAAAGAAAGTCATGAACTGAAAATGGTTACTTGCACTCTCCAATTGAGATAGATGTAGCATTTTTGTGGGGGGAAGCAAGAAACAACGGAAAGGTATATTTTTACCACACCAAATATATATATGTTTCCTTCTCCCACGCGCGTTCCCCCAGTACACGCGCACGATAAAATATAAGACAACATTCCGCAAACTGTTCGTGTATTTCTTATCTCGCAGTAGGAAACTGGAAAAAACACAAATTCTTCGTGACTTAACAGGCGTTCCGCCATGTCAAAGATTAAGTACCCTGCAAAACAGGGAGGCCGGCTGCTTTTCGTCCATTTTATTAAACTAAATGGTTTCTGCAAACCTGAAAAACTGCACGTTTTATAGCGCCGGATACTGCACCATTACGGAAAGATGTTTTATATGTCTGAGGAGTGGCTATCCGTCGAAACTTTCTTCCATCTATTTGTGTCCGATTTATCCTTCCTTTTGCACATTTTCTTGGAAAGAAGGATGTATTCGCATGAAGCTATGTTTCGTAAAACATCTGTTTACCAGTTATAATCAGAACAAAATAAGCTGGTAAAATGCATAAAGGAGCATATCAATAAGGTAAAAGAGCTTGATTAATTAAAAAAAGTCGAACTACTGACAAAATTCTGCTTTATTTTATACATCCACTTTCTACTGATTAATTACTTTGCTGACCAAAGCTGATTTAAGTGGCTATTTGGATGTATAAATGAAGCTGCGATCAAGACTTTCGTAGGTACCACTTTGAAAACTACTGCGAGACTTCAGAATATCCATCGAATTGAGAAATACGCTGCTGAAAAAAAATTAATGGATCAGTATTTTTTGAAGAATTAGCTTCTCGAAAAAAAAATTGTAACTGTAATAATCCTACGAATATATGACCATGAGGAAATTTGGTTTGCAAAACTATTTCATTCAACTATTTACTGAATTTTAAATTTTAGGTTTTCGAAAGTAAGAAACTGAGATAAATTGTTTTTCTGAGAACTTTATGCAATGTTAATAGTGCGTTTGATCTTCTCAACACGCTAAAATGGCTGATCATCTACATAACAAAGAATTTACGATATGATCCAACAGATTATGTAGCACTTTTCTAATAGCAGGAACGTCTGTAGTAACCCTGGCTTTCGATGTATCAGAAAAGGCTTTGGTAAAATTTTCTTGAAGTGCGAGTATTTCATGCATGCTGTCGAGATTCAGTTCAGATGAGTATGACATCTACTCAATTTACAGCTTCAAACACTGTTCTTTTACAAGACAATCTCTATAACATCGCTCATAATCGTCCATTTAAAGAAACATACCGGCAATGGTTCCAGCATACAGCAAGATCAAATACCTAAAAGCCTAACCGTGTACCTTCTACGCATCAAACGGTTTTTCCGGTTGATCTATAGATCCATACGTCCATAATTACTTATTCCTACCCAAATCTCCAGTTCTCGGTTTCGATTCTGTAATCTTTCCCGAACTTAGGATCAGGATTATTTTTTTATCAGTGTTAAGATACGATGATCACCTAATTCGAAAGAGTATTTTAATTCTTCTATGGAAAGTGTATCGCAATCAACTGTCCAACTCCTGTGCACCCTGAGCAATCCTGCGGATAAGAAAAACAAAGACTACAGATCTACTTTCTTATAAACCACACTGGCAAAAAGGAATTTCGTACATTTTATGTCGTTACATTTCAGCTTACCCAAAAAAACGTTCCTTTTACAAGTAAGAGGTATATCTTGTTTTGCCTTGATGAGCTGTGACAAAAAACTATTGTCAACTTCTAATGTTGCAGGCTGTGATTTGACCTTATACGAGCATCTCCAATAGTTTAGAAACATTTGTAAAGCTGAAATATTACACACTGAAACATGCTTATGAAATATGTTGTTTGCCGTTCCAAGTGACCAGCTTTTCGACAAGCTATTGATTTTATAAATCATGATGTGGGGAATCTGCTAGATTCCTCCCTGAAAAAAGAACGTCGTTAAATCTAATATTGCGCAGTGAAAATGGTATAGTATGGATTCCTAATCTATTTGTCATGTTCTTGAATTCTGAAAGTTAATTATTTGGCGTCGTTGATGCTGTTTTGCATAAGACATCTTCTTCTGATGTCGAAACATAAGATTAGTAATTAATAGATTTTAATTAAATGAACATACACTGCTGGCCACGGTAATTGCAACACTCTGATGGAAGCATGCAAATAACATGAAATTTACAACATGCATTAGCGGAGGTGAGATATGCAAATGATTAGAATTTCAGCGCAGACGCACATCACGAGCCTGTGGCGCCACTTCAAAGCTCTATTTAAGGCTTGGAGTTTTCGACGATTTCAAGTTCGGCAATTGTGTTTTTCTTGTGGTTTTATAAAAAAAACGCTCCGTTATGCCTCGTAGTAAACAGCGATCATCGTTTGATAAAGTATCCGAGTTCGACAGAGGAAGCATAGTGGCCTACCGAGAGTGTGGATTATCTTTCAGGGAAATCGGTAGTCGCGTTGAACGAAACCAAACAACTGTAATGCGGATATGTGACCGTTGGATGCAGGAGGATACGATGGGCCGACGTGTTCGATCGCATCCACCTCAGTGCACCACTTCACGTGATGACAGGAACATTGTACGCATGGCAGTGAGGGATCGCTCAGTCACATCAAGAACCATAGCACAACGCATTCAGTGTGTAACGCATCATCCAGTGTCTGCGCGTACCATTCGATGCCGTTTACAGCAGAGTGGCTTGTCCGCAAGACGTCCATTGCTTCGTCTACTCTTGACGCAGAATCACAAACGTCTCCGCCGCCAATGGTGCGATGAAAGAAGGATGTGGACGGCAGAATGGAATGAAATTGTCTTTACTGACAAGTCATGCTTCTGTCTGTAACACCATGATGATCGGATTCGAGTCTGGAGACACCGTGGAGAGAGGATGCTGAACAGCTGCGTTATACACCGCCACACTGGTCCTGCATCGGATATTATTGTATGGGGCGGTGTTGGATATCACTCTCGCACTCCTCTAGTACGCATTGCCGACACTTTAAACAGCCAGCGCTACATCTCCGAGGTGTTGGAGCCAGTTGTCCTTCCTTACCTTCAGAGCTTGCCCACAGCCATATTTCAACAGGATAATGCGCGACCACAAGTGGCAGTTCTTCGTCAATCGCCAGTTTGAATTGCTTCCCTGGTCGGCTCGCTCTCCGGATCTTTCGCCGATAGAAAACACGTGGTCCATGGTTGCTGAACGATTGACCCAGATTGCATCCCAAGCTGCCACACCAGATCAACTTTGGCAACGTGTGGAAGCTGCTTGGTCTGCTGTACCCCAAGAAGACATTCAAAGTCTCTTTGAATCAATGCCGAGGTGTGTGGAAGCGGTGATCTCCAACAATGACGGCTACTCTGGCTACTGATTCTGGAAGGAACCACACTTCACAGAAGTCTATAAATTTAATCATTTGATACTTGGTCAACATGTTATCTACTAAATAAATTTTGTTGTGATATCTCTTGTCTTTCTCGGTGTTGCAATTTTGGTGGCCAGCAGTGTATTTAAAAAAATGGTGATCCTTTACTTTTTTTAATAGTGTAAGACTAAAGATAGAGGCGCAGTGGCGCAGTGGCTAGCGCATCGAGCAGCAGCACCACAGGTCCAGAGTTCGATCTTCGGGTTGGCCAAGATTGATTCAGCCTTTCATCCCTTGAGCGGTCGATAAAATGAGTACGAAGTTTGCTTGGGGACTTAACACCGAAAGTCCTGCGACAGGCTGACCATTTACCGAGGAAAAGATGCACAAGTACCCCGGAGCCCACGGTCTAGAAAGCAGATATCAGGGCACTGACGGCCATGACTTTCTAAGGGCTGTTTGTACCGCCGAGTTTAGTTTAGTTTAAGACTAAAAATTTCATGGCAAAATTCTGTTCCAAAGGAATGTCCAACAAGTGTATCGTCTCCTCAATTCATCGACTGACTGAAGAAATTGAAGCCCTGGAAGGAAGTTTTAAAACACGCAAAGATTAAAATAGAATGAGACACATTTGGACTGAAATCACGGTCTCGAATTTAAAAGTATCCAAGTTTGCTTTCAAGACCTTGACAGCTCAAAGACGCGTTATGTTCGAAATCTGCAACGTCGTTTCCCAATTGCACTTTGCATACAGGAAACCAGATTCAAATAAATTTCATTCATTTGAATCCTTCAGTAGGCCGTTCACAAGAGCGAATGTCTTATTAATCGCCTAGGTGGTTCAAGAGTTTTATTTCCCATTGAAGAAACTATGAATGTCATACACGCAACCACAGCGCTTTCCAAAATTTGGTCAACTATGAGTGTTACACGAAAAATCGATCAACCATAAAAATGCAAAACACTTCGGTATCTTCTGGAAATGTAACTAGAATAAGATAATGTTAGAATAAGATATGTTTAAATGTCAAAGGATGAAACTTAAAATAAGGCGGTGGATGAACAAGTCCAAATAATGCTAATATTAATGACGATAAGAAGAATATTATGAGTTTTGCAGCCATAAACAATAGGAAATAAACTGTGCCTTCATCGGAGTTCAGCTTGAAATTTCCGAATAATGAGCTCGAAATGCTAACTGTTACACTGGAAAAGTACATGAGAGGAATCTCTTTAATTATTTGCATTTCCTCGATTTAGACAGAGAATGAGGGAAAATATCGACAATTGTTCAGATGGTGCAAATTGGGGAAGAGTTATCATCCATTATTTTTAGTCCGGTTTGACAAATGGGAACAGTGGGAATTTGGGAATCAGGATAAGTTGTATTCTAGTTTGAAGCCCAACAAAAGACCACGGATCCACTGAAAATAGAATTACTGTATGTCATTTGCCATTGTAAATGCCGTGAACACGCATGTTAGACCTTTCGACAAACGATTACGGAGATTACTATCTGAAACAAAACATTCAGAGAAAATAAAAGTATTTTAACATGAAAAGATAGTAGAATGTACGATTAGCAAATGCTTCTAAAAATATATTTCAGTCCTAACGAGAGCGAGCACTAAATCAATCGTGGTCTTATATTAACAACTGGTACCGAGACTGAAAAAGATTAAGTTAAATCAGGCCTCCTCACCTCTGTCCAAAGAGCCTGGAAAACCAATCTTGATTAGAAAGAGGCAGAAAAATTTAAAGCAAACTTAGTACTGACCGAATATAACTATGGATGAAATCTGAAGGGTACGTAATCTCATTTCCCCACCACAAAACTCAGGAGGCTTTTTAATCTTTACACAGCTAAGACAATATGCGAATACAAATGTCATGCCATACTCCAGATTTAAATCTGTCAGAATCTGTAGCTTGAACCTGTATAAACTAATTCTACAGGCTGATAAGTTGAGATTTAGCTTACTGTTAACAAAATCATGAATACTAAGCAGCACCTGCCACCTTAAGGATGAATTTTCAAAAGTGACTCAGAACTTGAGAGAACCTTTCTTTTCTGAGCTCAATTTTTTACAAGTAGAATAATGGAGACTAAAGACTAATGGAAGAACACTCATTAGTCACAAAGGGTCACCGCGTAACGTCTCCATATACTAGCAATCTAATACAAGCGAAGCCTCCACTGAAGCACACGCACCCGCCTCGCAAGGCATCATGCAATATTCAGGCTTCCAGGTGACCATGTTTGAGTGGAGGACTACGTTACTCAAAATTTGATTATTCTAGGTACCTTTTTTTTGCAATGCGAGAAACATACATACATTCATGAAGATTATTCATTATTTAATTTCTTTAAAAATAATAAAGGGTGATAATATTTAATGGCAACCATTTGGAAAGTGTTTCAACACTTCTAGTGATTCTTCGCAAAATGCTGTTTCGATATTAACCGCCCTTCTGGGCTTACGCCCCTTTGGGCTAATTTACTGGGTATGATATGAAATTTCTTTTTTGATTGTTGTATTTATTTACATCTGTGATTTGAATAACTTCATTTATATAATTTTTCTGTCATATATATTTAATGCATATTAATAATATTTACATATTCATTTCTAAAATATTAATTGGAAAATAAATAATAAAAAACAATTTTACAGTCACAAATAATGATTACTGAAACCATCTTAATAAGAAAAAATTGTTAATATTGAAACATTCCTAATAATTACGTATGTCAATATCAAAGTTTAGGTCAGAATAGTTGCACACTATTGCTGAAAATAAAGGATGAATTACGTTTAGTTGGCGCATTTAAAATACAAAATCAAACACTCTGTTTCCGATTAATTTCACTTCAAGAAAGTTGTACAGTTCTGATCTGTACTGATTTGATACTGTTTAATACACGGCAGGAAATAGTAAACAAAATTATTAATGGTGGATTATGGTGCAACTAGAAAGTAAGATCAAAAGGTAAGCTTTAAACTGAGGCCAGATATTTTCTCTTTTATCTAAGAACTGTATGATGTTTTCTATTTTTACTTAATTGTACGAAGTATAGTTAAAAATTTCGGATATCATATTTCAACGAAAATATCCATTTCAACCCCTCTCGAAACCATTTGAACGATGTTTTTGCGTGACATCTGTACGTACGGATACAATAAAGGACTAATTTTGGCAAAAAGGATTGTAAAGCGGAGTTAAAATGGATTCAGAAGAGATCTTTTCCTGTCGTCTGTACGTACGAATATATGCATCTTATGTCTGCACTTACGACTGTAATTCAAGTACGAGTAACCGTAGACCATTGAAATTTTTTATATGGGACTGTTACAACATGTAGTTTGCACTTCCCTTTTCCGCTGCAATCGGCTGCACGAATTGTATATAAATAAATATGATTATTACATCCCAGGTAAAGTGTGGGAATATATACGCAAAAAGAAATAGAATAATAGAAAAAAATTAAAAACAAAATTTTTTAAACCCGTCTTGCGCTACAGCTGCAGGACTGAAGTAAAATAAACTTAAAGCATCTAAAGTTAATATTAATTTGGAATCAACGCAAGCAATTCCTCAACAATATTAATATTGCAAATGTGCATAAGAGGTTTAATACAATATCTAAACCAATCAAAATTAAAATAAGAATTCATAATAGAACAAAAATAGGAATGCGAAATAGAAAATATACAAATTATTAAAATTTAAAAATTAATCTCTTTTTACTGAAACTCCAATTCAGAACTCATCAGGAAAAATGAATTAAATCTTCATAAAAGTCAATTAATATGTTTTGAAAATATGTTTTGTTCTCCTGGTTCATTTGAGATCAAACACAGAAAAAAGATTCAATTAAATTTTTATTTAAGACATTAAAATTCATACAAAACCGAAAAATCGAATCTCAAATGTACCAAAATTTTCCCTATCCGCTTTCGAAACACTTAAAAAAAAGAATGAAACATAACATTGAGCCAAATTGACTACTAAAAAAAATAAAGCTTAATAACTTTACATTGTGCAAATTGACCATTCAAAAAAACAAATTGGTCTAAAACCATTATATGAAAATAAAGAGCAAAAAAATATCGGTAGTATCGGTTCGTTATTACTTTATCCAGTTGAAAATGTGGTCTTGCATCTGTGCATCTTTAATAAAGTAGAGAACTTTTTTAAGTATTTTAATAAACCGGTAGTCTATTTCTCTAAATCCAATTCTCATTTAAACAATACTCAAAACTGGGTGGTTCTTGATTATGTTAAACTTTTATTACCAAGCAATCGAAAAACTTATCATAGAGATTTCTATAAATAATAAAATCTAATCTGAGCCCCTAAACAGCTAAAAACTGAAAACCTGTTTGAAACAAAAATTGAAAAAAAAAACGCAAACTTTCTGAATTCTTAAGGCGATCTTCTTAACGTAAACTAACTGAATTCTTAAGACGATCAAACTGTGCTCTTTGCAAAAGAAAAGTAGAATTCAAAGCTACTCTGGAGAAGCAAAAATTTTGCAGTTCATGGAAAAAGTGTGAGATAAAGTTCAATGTCTAATAGTAGAACTAAGTATTTTAACATGTGTTCAAAATATCCTATCCTGTTAAACTTTATCTGCGGGGCTTCCAAGCGTTGGGTACAGTCTGTAAAAGTTATTAACGACGAGAAGGGTGATCGCCAACTCCAAAATGGGGGCGTAAGAAACTTCTAAAAGATGCTGTCCACTGTAAAATCTTAAAATGCGGAAACAGGACTGGCTCAAAGTTAAAGAAAAAGGAAAATATAGGTTATAAAAGATAAAAGTCTTCACGTAATTGGGGTACAATACGTCTGTAAAACTAGAAACCTCAATTTTTTAGTAAAAGGATCATTTGCTAGTTATTCAGTTTACAAAATAGTAGAAAGAGAGTATAATTAAAAGGGAAAAGAAACAAGATCTTTGTGCATATTTACATTAAATTTCCTATCATAGTCATCCAACTATTACCTCTTATTAAGGTTTAAATAATAATTATCATATCACTTTAGATGAGAAATTTTTAAAACATTAGTTAATACCAGCTTTCTTTAAAGATATAAAATTTTGAATAGAGGTGTTTTATTCTCTAAGGGAATTTTATCTAAGTTAGTGATTTCTTCTTGTAAGTATTCGATATAGTTGTAAATATTTTTGATTCTCTATGTATGGTATTAAGTATTACTCTTTTGGAAATATTGGAGGGCCAATGGATGAGTTTTAAAATAGGGAAATCAAAATCTCTTCGTTTGTCGTAAATGTTATAATACCTTTATAACTGATATTTTGCAAATCTAGATAATTAATATCTCCTTGTTGAAAGTCAGTTTTGTTGAGTTTCAAACATGAAGAATAAATGTAGATCGTATTCTATTTGATTGAAGTTGTTGATTGCAATAATATCATTCCGTGTACCAGTAAATGTTAGTGATATGCACATTGTACTTGAGATAACTGTTCTTGGAAATGAAATTCCTCGGTGAAAACGTACAAATTTTAAATGGCGGAACTAGCGTTAGTTCCCATTGGCATGCGGTTGATTTGTTTAAAAAAGCTTTATTTGAAAGCAATGCAGTTCTTAAAAAAATACTTTTTAAATATAGCTGCCATTCTTCTTTGGAAATAACAGTAATAATTTGTGGAAATAAATCTGGTACAGTTAGAAGACTGTCAACGACTTCTTGTAAAGGAAGAGCCGTGTATAAATTCTAAAAATCTTAACAGAAAATATTTTTAATCTTTAAAGTGCTATGTGCTTTTAGTATCGATTCGTTATTACTTATTATCCAGTTGAAATTGTGGTCTTGCATCTGTGCATCTTTAATAAAGTAGAGAACTTTTTAAAGTATTTTAATAAACCGGTAGTCTATTTCTTTCATGTAATAGCTGGTCCCGTTAGCTATGAATCAAAATTTGACTGGCGTTTTGTGAAATCTACGCAATGCATAAAGGTTTTAAAATCTGTTGTAAAATTTATTAGTAGTGATCTTAAGTCTTCGGTGAATTGCAGTGAAGTGTCTTTGCAGGATATTCTCCGCAGATTTAATTTTATGACAGATAACTGCGCTATGGAGTTCGTTTTTAATCAGTTTACAGTAGAAAGCCTTTCAAATAATACTAAAGTTGTTACTAGCTTTGCCTATTTTCATAATAGTGAAAAGATCCTTTAAAATTTTATCTTTCTTGTCTAAATCTTGCTTATTATGTATGTTATTTAGTGCACGTGCTTTAATAAGTCTTTCTTCTTTCCATTCTAGGTAAGTCGTAGTATGTAAGTTAGTTTTGTAGCTGGAGAATAAAATGGAAGTTTCTAGATCATTTTCGAATTGTTGGATGCAGAATTTTTTGACAACTTTGAAAGTGGGTCGAAATTTGGAGCCGAGATTCATTAATTGCCTTAAATTTCTATGTTCTATAATTTCTAAATTTCCCGTTATAATATGTTGGTGATGTTGACTTACATAAGGGCTCTATTCTGGAAGTTTGTATTCTGATAGTTGTGTAAGGTTTTAGTTAAACTAACCAAGTTTATTTTAATTTAAATCTTTTCTATCTCCTCTCTGCTTCAACTTCCTGTCAGAAGAAGCGCGCGTTTTTAGCTTATGCTAATTTTTGAAGTTCAGCCAAGCACTATTTAAGCCAGAGGTAGAAACCTCTCGGTGTGTGAGAGCTTTGCCTCAGATCACGGTCACGCTGCTCAACGTTCGCCTGACCAGCTAGCAGTTTAAATTTATAAGCCATAGTGCTTACTCCGTGATTGCATTGTAAAATAAATTAAAGTGCGGTAGTATTTAGTATACCTTGCTACGCACCCTTTTAGATAGAGGCCAACTTCCGCGAATTGCTCTGCGAAGCAAAGTTTAATTTAAGTTCTATTTTAATTTATTTAAATTTATTTGATTGTTAAGTTCGACCAAAGTGTGGTCTGTTACGTTCTGTATCTCTCCCGAATTGGGAGGTTTGTATTTAATAGTGATTGAATAAAAGAGGATTTCAAATCCCTTCACGTGCAGTTATTCTCCAGCCCAGCAGTTACATCAGAACATAGCGTACCTTCCGCTCCCTGTTCCAGTTCAGGACTTAGAACGTAAGGATAAGAACCCTTTACAGAATTTACAATGTTCTCAAAGAATACACACAGAATGCTAAGTCCTGATAATGGCGCCCGCACAGAAAGAAGAGGATGGCCTCAACAACAAGAAGACGAACCTGAGACACCTGCTGTACCTGTCCAGAATCCTGAGATAGCACCTCCTGGCATAGAAGGATTCGGCTACATCGTACAAACCATGCGAGCAGCCATGAAGCCAGCGGCAAGTTTTGACGGCAAGACAGCCGTAATCAATTTCCTGGAAAAGCTAGACTCCCACTTCATGCTATATCCAGTCCACGAATTTCAGAAAGTCGCTCTTGCTACCAGCGCTTTGAAGGGCCAAGCGCTAAGTTGGTTCAAGTGCATCGGAAAGAATCTCTTGGGGGAACCAGGAAGCCCCACATACACGTATGAAAATTTCAAGAATTCTCTAGTGAAAGCATTTCCCGTGGTGCGAGATCGAGCCAGATTGGAAGCTGAACTGTTTAGCCGATACCAAGAAAGAATAGAAGATTTGTCTAATTTTATTTTGAGGAAAATTCAAGTTTTCAAGCTTTTGTATGGAAGTCGCCCGGATCCTGAAATTATTCAAGTTATACTTCCTAGGCTACTGCCCCAAGTTCAAGATTTCATCGAACTAAGAAATCCAACAACATTAGACAGATTATTTGAGCTCGCGGTACAATTTGAAAGCCGAAGAACAGCCGACAACGAACGACGACGCCAATTTGAGCGAAGAAGTCAGTGGAGTTCGCCAAGACCGCAGCAAAAGCAAAATCAAAGTTACGGGAATAAGGCGAAGCAATGGCCGAAGAAAGATGTGTCTCCTAAAGCGAGCGGCGAACGAAGGGAATTTAATAGAAGAACAAGCAAAGATTCCGAGGGCAACCAGAAGAAAAAGAATTTAAACTAAGAGGGATTTCTTCGAGGAAGGTGAAGAAGTCCGAAGCAGCGCAAAACCCTTCCAAAATCAATTTAAACACCGTGGTCGTTAAGAATTTGAGTTTGCCGAAGATTGAAGTTCTAATCAACAACATACCGGCGACAGCCCTCTTGGATACAGGAGCCCAAAGCAGCTTCGTATCGGAAAGATTCTTTAAGAAGCACTTTCGACGTTACAGAATTTTTAGTGCAAGAGACACGGATGTCATAGCGGCCCAAGGAGAAAAATGTAGCTGTTTAGGAAAAGTACCATTGTTCGTGCGTATCAACAACGAACAGGTAAGAATCCTGTTTTATATTGTGCGTAACCTGCAGACTTGTATTATTCTAGGTGTGGACTTTTTTAGTTTGGCAGAAGCAAAAATTGATTTCAAGGGGGGAGAACTAACATTAAATATGAAGCCAATTGAAGCGAAGAATGATAAGCCCCCGCAGCTGGACTTGGAACATTTACAAGCAGAGGAAAAAGAGAAAATCCAAGGTCTGGTAAGTCACTTTGCGAATTTATTTAGTGATGTACCAGGCTTTACGCAGGTGGTGAACCACGACATTGACACGGGGGACGCTCAGCCAGTTAGGCAAAAGCCATATAGATATGATAGGACAAAAGAGGAAATAATTGAACATCATATTAAAGAGATGTTAAAGAATAAAATCATCACGCCAATTTCTAGCAGTTATGCTAGCCCCGTTGTCCTGTGTAAGAAAAATAATGATTACCCGATTACGCACCCGAAGCGGTGGCGTTTTGCTATAGATTATCGCAAGTTAAATTCAGTTACAAAATATCCTGTATATCCGTTGCCGATAATTGAAGAAATTATTCGAAATATTTCGTCTACAAAATACATGACTACATTAGATCTCACGAGTGGCTATTTTCAGATTGGGGTAAAACCCGAGGACGTACACAAAACCGCGTTCATAACGAAATCTGGTACGTACGCATTTCTTAGAATGCCGTTCGGATTATCCGGCGCGCCGGCAACGTTCCAAAGATGTATGGACATCGTCTTAAGACCAGTCCTTGGTAAAAGCACTTTCATATATTTAGACGATATTATAATTACGAGTAGTACTCTAGAACAACACTTACAAGATTTAAGAAAAGTATTTTCATTGTTAAACGAAGCTGGTTTAAAGATAAATGCGTCTAAATGTAAATTTGCCGCAAAAGAGTTACGTTATTTAGGATTTAAAATTTCCCAAAAGGGAATCGAAACGGATCAGTCAAAAATAGTAGCCATTAGAAATTATCCTGTTCCTAAAACAGCGAAGAAATTATCGTCGTTTCTCGGGATGTGTTCATATTACCGGGCTTTCATTAAAGACTTTGCAAAAATAGCTGAGCCACTGCTAAAGTTGAAAAGAAAAAAAGCTAGGTTTTCGTGGTCAGCAGAAGCCAACTTGGCGTTTCAAAAATTGAAAGACGCATTGACTCAAGCTCCCGTCTTAAAATTTCCAGAAGGGGATAAGGGATTAGAGATTTCAGCGGACGCTTCAGATTTCGCGATTGGTGCAGTGCTTTCCCAAAATGGTCAGCCCGTGGCTTTTTTCAGCCGAACATTAAATGAAACCCAAAGAAACTATTCCGCAACAGAGAGAGAAACTCTCGCAGTGTTAGCATCAGTACAGAAATTTCGTGTGTTCTTTGGAAGTTCTCCAGTAACTGTATATACCGACCACGCGGCGGTCACTAGACTCTATTCTGGAAAAAATTTATCACCCAGATTAATAAGGTGGGCTCTCAAATTACAGGAATATAACCTAATAATTAAACATACGCCGGGAAAAGAAAATGTTGTGGCAGATGCTTTAAGCAGAATTAACTTAGATGAAAATGGAAGTGTAATTAAGATAGCCATGTTAACATCCAAAGTATTAGATTCTCGTGAAACAGTAATAGCCGAACTCAAAAAAGATCCGGAGTTCAAAAATATATACAATTATTTGGCCGACCCTGAGAATTTCAATCATCCGGATATTGTGCCGATAAGAAATAGGGCCGAAAATTACGAATTAATTGACGGACTGTTATTCTATACGAAAGCTACTAATGAGAATCATGAATATAGACCGGTTATCCCAGCTAGCATGAGGTTGAATGTATTAGAAGAGTTGCATGATTGTGCCATTTCGGCTCATTTAGGTATAAGAAAAACTGTTCAGAGAGTTCGCGAGGCAGTTTTCTTTCCAGAACTGCAAAAGTTTACTAGGGCGTATGTCCAGTCGTGCCCAACATGTCAATTAAATAATTATGTTAATTTCCGCCCGGCCGGGTTCCTAAATAGTATTAAATCAGAATTCCCAAATCAAATAATAGGCATCGATTTACTTGGACCTTACCCTCGAAGTAAAGTTAATAAAAGCCGATATCTTTTAGTTATAGTGGATCATTTTAGCAAATGGTTAGAGTTAATTCCGTTAAAACGCGCGTCTGCAAAAATTGTAGTAGATTCAATTCTAAATAAGTATATTTTAAAATACGGGGCGCCCCTAAAAGTTATTTCAGACAATGGTCCTCAGTTTGTTAGTAAAATGTTTGAGGAAATGTGTGCAAAACTGGGCATACGTCATCTAAAGATGGTCCCGTATCGTCCGCAGTCAAACATAGCGGAACGGGTGAATAGAAATGTAGTGAAAATAATTCGTAGTTATGTGAAAAACTATCACTCTACCTGGGATAGCCATATAAATGAATTTGCATTTGCCCTTAGGACCGCCAAACACGATACTACACAAAAAACACCCGCTGAACTCTTCTTAGGAAGAAAGATCTTGACCCCCCTAGATAAACTGTTCTTTGTACAGGAAAGGGCAGAAGAATTTAAAATGAGTGATATACAAAAGTTAATACGGGAAGCGACGGAAAATATAGAAATGGCCCAAAGAAAACAGAAATTGTACTATGACCTAAAAAGAAGAGAGGTCAAGTACAATGTGGGAGATGAAGTGTTGAAGATTAAACACAACTTGTCAAATGCCCCAGAGGAAAAGGTGGGGAAATTTTTTCCGCGTTTTGAAGGCCCGTTCACAATTGAACAAATTACGGGGGCAGTGGTTATATTAAAAAGAAATGATGGTCAAACGCTCAAAGCGAATGTGGACCAAATAAAACCGTTCTATAATCGCAGCAAAATGGCTGTATTTAAAGATTCGTTTCAGGATCCGAGGCAATCGACTAGCCAGGAAGATATACGTCAGCAAAAACAGCAGGAACCAGCTACAACGGCATCGAAATGTCAGAAGAAGAAAGCTCCCCCCCAACAAAGAAATAAGAACCAAAAAGGTGGTTTCAAAAGAAAGTCTCACGATGCAGGTGAACAAATCTACGAACGGAATTACGAGCGCACCAAGAGAAGAAAGCAGAATGGGCAAGGGAAGCCCAATGTATCCAAAAGAACTGTGGAATCATCGGACAGGTGCCTGAGAAGCAAGAAACGTCGATTGCAGCCTGAGAATCAACTTCCCGAATACAGCAGGAACCAGGACAAGCAACGAGCAAGGGCCCAGGAGAGAAGGGCCCAGTCCACCAAACGTCCAGCGGAGCAACCTCCTCTACAAAGGAAATTGCCGAGGATACAACGACGGAATTTCAAAAGAAAAAGAGACGAGCAGGCTCCGAAAGAACAACGAAAAACGAGGAAACTGAACCAGGCCACAACTTACTCAAGTTTTAAAGATTGGGCCAAGAAAAGGATGGACGATCATAATAAGATAAGTACAATTTCGTATTCAAAAGTTTAGTTAATTTTTGAGTATACTGCAAGTTGCAGGACTGATTTTACCTCAAGCGAGGTTGACTTTTACGCCAAGTGAGCGATAAGTTCTCATATGGAAAGTAAAATGTTTTGTTAAAAGAAATTGTAATTCTTAAAGATTTAAAATTACTTAATTTTGTAAATAGATTAATTCTGTAAAAGCAATGAATTGCTGAAAAGAATATGTTAACTAAATGATTTTGTACGACGCTTTGTCTAAAGACTTGTAAAATGTCTAGAATGAAAATTCGGAAAATTGAAAAACACGATTTAGTCTGTAGACTATTAATTCAATGTAATTTGATATTTCAAGAAAGTACCTTGAGAAAGGAATAGGAAGCACTTGCTGTAAGCTTAGAAATTTAACCTATATTTCTGTAAGCTTAGAAATTTAACTTCTATTTGCATTTCAGGATTGCTGTGAAATTGTTAATGTGTTATGAAATGTAACAAATAATATTATGCTAGCAATGCACGTTAAGTGCAATATTAATGTGAATGTTGTGTGCAAACTGCGAATTTGTATGCATGAAAAGTTAAAGATTCACTATTTTAGAATGCAAGTGTTAATTAGGCTCTCCACCAAATACACTTAAAGTGTTAGACATAAAGCTAGTGAGAACCTTAGGATTAGCTGGTTATAGGGCGTTTTTTTCAGGTCTCGTATGTCAAGTTCTAACTAATGTTAGTCGATTGTAGGTGGAAGAGTTGAACACCCCCGAACACATAAAAACCCGCAATGGCGGTTTGCTTTACATCCAACACCGGTGAGAGAGCATACGGGGGAAGAATTTAATTGTGCTTGAATGATAATGTGTGTGTGCAAAATTACACAGAAAAAAAAAAAAAGGATTTGTACCACTTAGAATTATTCTGTTATTATGTCATACTAAAGTTGTTTTCCTTCCAGATTTTGCTGGAAGGAGTAAGACTGTTTGAAGAATAAGACTTGAAAAAAAAAATGTTGAAGATTGTTGTTCCAGAAAATTTCGTCTGTATTTTACACAAACATATATTGCCTTGTAAGAGTTGGCCTAAGTTTAGAACAGTGAAATTTTCGACTATTTAGAATTGCTAGTTTTCAACATGGTCCGTTTGGACCAAAGTAGTTTAACTATCGCAATTCTGGCGGGAAGTATGTAAGGTTTTAGTTAAACTAACCAAGTTTATTTTAATTTAAATCTTTTCTATCTCCTCTCTGCTTCAACTTCCTGTCAGAAGAAGCGCGCGTTTTTAGCTTATGCTAATTTTTGAAGTTCAGCCAAGCACTATTTAAGCCAGAGGTAGAAACCTCTCGGTGTGTGAGAGCTTTGCCTCAGATCACGGTCACGCTGCTCAACGTTCGCCTGACCAGCTAGCAGTTTAAATTTATAAGCCATAGTGCTTACTACGTGATTGCATTGTAAAATAAATTAAAGTGCGGTAGTATTTAGTATACCTTGCTACGCACCCTTTTAGATAGAGGCCAACTTCCGCGAATTGCTCTGCGAAGCAAAGTTTAATTTAAGTTCTATTTTAATTTATTTAAATTTATTTGATTGTTAAGTTCGACCAAAGTGTGGTCTGTTACGTTCTGTATCTCTCCCGAATTGGGAGGTTTGTATTTAATAGTGATTGAATAAAAGAGGATTTCAAATCCCTTTACGTGCAGTTATTCTCCAGCCCAGCAGTTACATCAGAACATAGCGTACCTTCCGCTCCCTGTTCCAGTTCAGGACTTAGAACGTAAGGATAAGAACCCTTTACAGAATTTACAATGCTTCCAAAACGGATGCACAGAACACTAAGTCCTGACAGTTGTTTTTCGAAGGCTTACAGTCTCTTCTTTCTACCTTCAATCATTGGCATTGCCCACATTGCTGCTCCATAGGTTACACTTGTATTTTTATTGTCGTTTTTAGAATTAGTTTCTGAGTATGTATTTGTGATGTTAGAACAGAGTGAGGAGAGAAGATGGATAATCTCATATATATTCCCCAACTGAATAATGATAATGATTTTTAAATGAAGTGAATCGTCAAATATATATTCGTTAAGATCATACAAGAAATAAAGCTGATTTGATGCATATATGAACGCTTGAAGATATTTCACTTGACATTTACAAAATTCAGTGTAACATTTGGCATTAAAGGGGCATTAGGCGATTACAGAAGTTATACATTTCAGCACAAAATATTAGAAGTACGGTAAAATGTGTTTCTTGCCTAAAAACAATGTGTTCTAATATCAAGAAGTTAAAAAAGAAGGTAACTAGAACTGACACTGATCAGGGAATAATAATATATTGCCCCTCTGAAGATGTAACTTCCATATTTGTCAAAATTTAAAGCGTATCTCAACATTAATGCTGCCATTCCCGAAGGAAAAATGGATAGTTTTTATGTGATAGATGCTTATAATCATATTAATAAATAAAAAATCATATTAAAATCATACGCATGAATGCAGAGAAAGCATTTAATTTTCGCTTTTAAGCGATAGCAGAAGATCAAAGATGTCATTTTTCCATGAAATGTTAAAACAAATCCATCTTAATTTTTAAAAATAAAATCGATCTAAATGTTATTAAAAATCAATTTCAGACCGAATACATTATTTTATTCGATTTAAGTCGGAAAGAGCAACGACGAGGAAGGAAAATCGAGACATATAGAACGACTGCATCATTTAGTTTCGTAAAAGAGCAATTCGTTCTAATGCACTTAATATGCGCACGTGCTTTCGGATTCAAAAAGCATTTTTCGCATTAAAAATGCTTAAATTTGACAGAGATTCAACGACTCCAGTTTCCTGCTATTATATGAATGTTCCATTTTGAGTTTATAAATTTTTAAATTGTAAGTAGATGGTTCCGCTTAATGGCCACAAAGCATACACTTCTTCCTACATAATAGCTACTTCTCAAAACCAATTTATTCAATATACGTGCAAAATTTTATATATATATAATTATATATATATAGCAATAAATTAATGCAGAGTAAAAATCAAAAAACGAAAGTTAAGAGTGTAGAGTAAAAATAAAAACTAAGTAAAATAAAAGCGAAACCAAACTATGACATACTGCCGTAAGAACCATCAGGGGACTGATGCTACGGGAAGTGCAGCATATACCCCTGTCTCTGAGCAATTTCACAATTTTATAACGTCAAAACTAGTTTTAATGATAAATAGATGAAAATAAATTAAATATTTGACCTAAATAAAGTTAAGCTGCAAATTAAATTAGCCCATTTCCTATATAGCTATGAATTCTCAGTTCTTTTAGAACAAATGGATGAAGCAAAATGGCTTGAGTTAAACCAAAAAGATAATTTCTAGATGAAAATTGTCAGAAGAAGCGAAACTATAAAATGAATAAGATATCTGTTGCAAGAAAAAATGGCTAAAAAAGGGAAACTGGATTCAGGTAAAAAGAAAAAAAAATAATCCTTTTAATAAAGCTTAAAAGAACATTAGAAAATTTCACTAATTTAAGTATACAATGAAATATAATAATTGTTAAAAAACAATGCAAAATATTTTTTAGACCAAAAACTACTTAAATGCACGCAGTCTTTACTAAAGGCATAATAAAGCGTGGTTCACCTCAGGTACAGCACACGTTAGTGCGTGAAAAGACGTGAAATTAATTAATTTACTTATTGATTATCAAAATAATTTTAGTCTTATTAAACATAGTTGTTTGCTTCACTTTTGATAACCCGAAACCCCTCAGAATATGTTATGAGAAATGCGATATTTCTTTTTGTTTGGTTTAGCTTTTAATTTTTCTTTGGAGATAAATTTTTCTTTTTGTTTTTTGATTTTTAACTTTTATTCAGCAAATGCTAACTTCTTCTTGCTCCAGAAAGAGTATGAATTTATTTTTGAAATTTGCACAAAGATTCTTTTATTTATTATCCTAAATTTAGTGTAGCTCTCAGCGCATTATTTCATATAAAGTTTTATATGAAATAATCATTCTTTTATTCAGTAGTTTTATGTATACATAAACACTCTATAAATAAGAAAGCGACCCATCAAGAAGAATTTATTCAAATGGGACGAAAATAGGTAAATGTAATTTACGTGCATTGAAAACAAAGAGGTTACAGTATCATAGAAGTTCAATATTTTATTCAGAAAATACAGCCTCAAGAGGGAAAAAAATCAATAATGCGTTAGTCCACCTCTAGCCCTGATGAAAGCGGTTATGTGCCTGGGCATTGATTCGTAGAGTTGGTGAATGCCTTCCTCCGAGTTTGCTTGTAATACACATCCCAGCTTGTGAGTTATAACGGCGGAATCCAGGGACGATCAAAGGCATTGGCTCATCAGAGACCAAAAGTGCTCTGTTTGGAAGAGATCTGGGTATCGCGTTAATCAGGAAAGTTTTAAAGAAATACGAAGACAAGAAGTAGAAAGATGCACCGTGTGGAGCGAGGTTTTTATCCTGTTAAAATATAAACCCGGGGTAAAGTAAGCCCGTAAAATGAAGTGCAACACAACGGGGCGTAGAGTCTCGTTGACATACCACTATGCTGTTACAGTGTCAAGGATGACAACCAAAGGAGTCTGTTTATCAAATGAAATAGCACCCCTTACCATAACTCCTGATTGTCGGACTGTCTGACGCACTACAGTCAGGTGAACATCCACCGCTGTCCTGGACACCAACAGGACAGCAGTCACGCTCCAGGGCGATGATCTTCGGGACTTAGTTCGAAGCAGGTCTCATCGCTGAAAACAATTTTACTCTATTTGTCAGATCCCAGTCGAATGCACTTGTCAAAACTAAAACGCGCCTAGAGGTGAGCAATAGAGAAGGCAAGTTGGCGCAGTGACCTCTATTACCTCAGTCTCCGTTCGCTGATCACCCATCAGTGGTCATTGCAATCACTGGTATCCCGTTATACGTTGGGTCACAGAATAAGTAAGCTGTGGATAAGGGGATTTGACGCTTATTGGACGCCTCGCGTTTCGTCGTCGCTCTTAATCGACCGCTACCTTAAGTTTCACCCACTCCTGCCAACATCGTCGAACGATAGTATCGCTCCGATTCACACATGTCTAATGATCCTGCAATCTGAATACCCTGCTTTCTTTAGTTTAATTGTATGCCTTCTATTAAATGACAACATTTGCTCATACTGTTCGTGAACCCGGCTGCGAGGTACTAGTTCAATCCACGTGGATGGACGGAACTACATTCGAATGGACATTATGACTTAGTATACCGTACTGTTATTTACTGGCGAGATAAGCCTACAACCTTGTTGTTTTCAATTGTAAATTATGAGATCTGAGGACTTTGGCGGTAATAGAAATAAGCGCAAATGCGCCACTAAAATCGCTAAGCGAAATAGGAGAAAGTAATGGAGTATGTACCGCCATCTATTGGCACGAGGATAAGATTCTTTTTGACTCCAACGATATCGTAAAAGTCATTCTGCCGACATAGTAACCATCATTTTGCTTATTCCATTTCTGAGAATTTAATCAGTTTCTGTTGCCTCGAGTCTAACTGTCAGCTTTGTCTGTAAGGTTTCTTGCTGCTTTAATTTTTTTCAGCAGTGTGATAGACTGTTACAGAAGTTCTTATACTGTTCATGCTGAGCCAAGAAGCTTCTTCTTCTAGTTTTTTTGTGGATTTGAAGCCCAATCAGTAAGAATGTCTCGGTAATTTCTTTTATGCAGGTGAACTTATGAGATTTCTTCGGAGGTTTTCGAGAGAGTAAGGAAATTTTCATCAAACTTTCGTGAGGTTCGCTTTTGAGGTCTTTTTTTTTTTTTTTTTTAAAAAAAAATATTGCTGTGCCGCTGGGCAGCCTCTGAAACTGCTCACGTGGGAACCACTGCAAAAACCGTCGGTGAAACGTTGAGATTTGAAGCACTGGCTCGGTATTTTCTTAGGCTTGAATTATTCAAATTAATTCTTATTCCTGAAATAATGTTCACTTGATACATGCTTTTCCAGGTGCAGCTGGTTCCAATTCCATGAAGAAAAACGGCAAAGTTTAGGTTTGATCGCCTCTGATTCTGGTAAATTGCTTTGCCTTCAACACTGGATATTCTGAAGTATCCTAATTTTCTATTTTTTTCCGCGCTTATGGGAATTTTTTTACCACTGATTTTATTGTGCACTGCTTTTGCGTGTCTGTATATATATATGTGTGTGTTTGTGTGTATACACACACGATGGTACGATGGTGGCTACGGCAGTACGATGTCGAAGGCTCGGATCTAGCTTTTGAAGACACGAATGGCAGCAGGAGTCCATAATGTGTGAGATTCTAATACCGGCCATTTTCCACCATGTAGCAATTGCAGTGCATCGACTTGTAGACAAGTGTCTACCTACGGGCTTATTAAATCTAATGGTGTTTGTTCACTTTTATGCAGTGTTTTCCATGGGCACAATTCTATCACTCTCAATATTTGCAAAAAAAATGGATTGCATAATTTGATTTGGGTCTAATAGGTGTGTCTTACTGACTACTTAAAGTCAGAATGCGCATAAACTTGGCAATTAGTTTTTCACTGTATTTATTAAGGCTAATGTAAAGGCTATTGCATATATATACCATATAAATATATATATATATATATATATATCTACTATATAAAGGTTCTATCAACAGTTTTCAATGAACTTAATGCTCGACCGCTTTTAATATCTGCTCGCCGGTTCTGCATGCCCTGATTTTTAATACCTAGAAAATTAATTGATGTTTTCTAGCAGTCCAGTCAATAATACAGAACCAATGAATCGCATAACAATGTCGAAATACCACAAAATTTTCGATGATATGATAGCGTTCATCGTCTCATGACAGAAATAATTCTTCATGTTTAGTTCAGCGTTAAGTGTTATGAGTTACTTTATTCTATCATTTTAGAGAATTTTGGCGACTTTTAACCTCTTTAAAAAAGTCTAGCAATAACTTCATTCAGAGTTTTCGTCTCTGTATACTGTTGCAAAACCTTTTTAAGAGTTGCAACAAATGAAAACTAGTGATACTTGTTTGGTTTGCTATTCGCAAAGTATCTAAGTTATCTTTCGGACTTAACATTATGTTTTTTATATTAATGAGATTAAACTTACTATGCTCCATGTTTTTTTTTCCATTTTTTTATTATTTGGCTTCTCAATAACTAAATTTCAAAGCATATATGACAGGACTATGATTTTACTGAATTGCTTTTGTTAAGAAATGACACGTCAAAAGTATTAAATCAGGTGTTTTATATTGCTTGATAAATTTTACCATGAGTAGTCTAACTAAAAGCCGGTCTTAGGACTTGTAAGATTTTAAATGCTTTACAATACCAAACTTTTTTATTTCATAACTAGATATCTTCAGTTCAGGGAAGCCATACATGTATTTATATAGGTTTATCTTTTTTTCTCTGCAATTACTGTTAATAGATTTTACTGGTTTTGTCTACAGTTACTGCCATTAGAACAAAAATATCAGATTTCACGATTTATTGCATAATGAAAAGAAAACATCAGCTCTGCATGATATCGCTATTGCGTGCAAGTTACATAAGAGATCCGGGTGTTGTTCCTGGATTGCCTACAATTCAAACCCACCTCACCGTTTCGTAATTACATACAAGCTCAATTCCTCCCAATTCCCTGCAGAATCAAACTCAGCGTGGACGCATTTGAATCCTCCTTCTTTATCTTCTTCTTTTATTGGTCATAATTGTTTTAAGATTCACTTTTTTAGAACTTGAAAATACTAGGCTAGCTGCAGCCATTGGCAAGCTTTAATTTGAGGTTTCCTGACTGCATTGCCCCCTCTCCCCATTTTAAGGTCTTATTCAAGATGGTTGCGGCGGTCTTATGACCTCATAGGAATGATGATTCAATAACAATGATAGAAAAGGCAAAAAAGGTGATTCTAAAAAATACGATTTAGTTTTTTTCCCACTTAAATACAAGATTAGAGAGCTAACATTCCCCTTTTCTAAACATCTTTCTCCCCACATTTTTTTTAATGAAGATATTAAGTAAATGCTTTACAGATAAAGTATTATTTTTCTTCCGTACGTGAGCATTACCAGGATAATTTGGTGGTAAGAGAATACACCTAGGAAAATAACTGGTTTGAGAGTTAATAATGTCTTACCCATTTGTTTGTGTAACTTGGATCAATGAATGCTGTTATCAGGAAAAATCAGATACCCAGTCTCAGTATGATCAGATAATCTTCATTCCTTAAATTGCTTTTATTTAATTCAGAAACATGTTCCTCTAAAGTTATTCACTTTAAGTCCGCTTAATCTCTTAGAAACAGGAGGGAATAGAAAGTGATGACAACAAACAAACGGGGGGGGGGACGAAGAGAAAAGGAAAGGAAAGGAAATGTGAAAGGCTTCATATTTTAACGTAGGACCAGAGGTTTTGTTAACGTATCGCATGCTCTTGTTTGGGCTCACAGTTAATCTATCTGCTCTTGGATTTACTGCTGCTGACGAAATTTTTATCTTTATTGTTAAACATAATTTTCTTCGCACTTGATTTTTTATACTCCACATTAAATTCAATGGCAAAATCACAAAATTTTTAAAAGCAGCATATATTTAGAATTCCCCACGTAGTGTTATCATATACTTTTTAGCCCAAATGACTTATTATTATCCTCGAATCTCATTTTTGTGTCCAATCAATTTGATGTCTGTTTAACTTTTCAAATAAATGCAGGCTGGTGTGGCCAGCTGTCTAAAACAGTTACAATAAAAAAAGCGAAGTATATCGCATATTTCTAATAAATCTAGCTGCAGTAATTTCAAAATTCCAGTTATTAATAAGATAGAACATAACAGAGAAGTTATCAAAATCAGATAATACAGAACTGCCTTTATTACTTTTAAATCACTTAGTTTGTTAATCAATAACAGACAGATTAAATTTTTAAAAAAAATTAATGTCTTATGCTTTGCTAAATGACAACAAATTAACACATGGGAGTTAAAAATATTTTATATTTTATATCTTTAGAATTCTCGATATCTTTAGAAATCTTTAGATTTGAATTTAAGAATGCATCCTTTGGCATACGCACAAAGATACGAAATATGTAGCAAACTCCAACTTGATTAGATAACCTGCTTAAGTTTCTCTCCTGATAACTTCCCACAATCAGTGATGTCATGTCGTTTTTCTGCTGAAAGCAATAAGCCATTTTCGACGTGTGGCTTAGCGGTAAAATACATCATGAGAAACTACATGCGAGAGGTTGTGAGTTCAACTCTAGCTTTTTAAAATTCATTGGAGAGATACTGTCATTAAATTAAATATTCAAATCAATTAAAAATGTGTAAATATGAAATAATGAGATGTTCAATTAAAACTAATTACAGATTAAATAATTAAAAAATAACGAAGGAAAATTAATTAAAAATGATGTCATTCCGAACACGTGTTTGAAAAAGTCGTTGCGATATAATATGTAAATTTAAAATTAAATCGCCGTTGCCACGAAGTGAAACCATGGAAAAAATCTTTGTTGCCACAAAACAAAAACGAAACTTTGAAAAATAATGTAATTCGTCATGTATATGTCATATTTGCATAGACCCAAGATGGAGACAGAGATGTGATATTCGCCTGTTACGTGATTCAAGATGGCGAAGGTTTAGGCCCCGCCCATGTATAGCCTCGGGCGTCGGCCGAGTGTCCTCTTTTACTGCTACTATTTATCACCCAGCCGCTTAGACGGAACTATTTAGCGAAGCCGACTGCCATACCGAAAAGCCCCCCGGTTTCGAATTCCGGAAAAGGCATCGATGTTTATAAATATATAACGTCTGTGCAGCATGGAGGCATTTAAATTTGCGGCGAACCGAAAGTCTCCTAAAGAGGTTGATGTAAGAGAATGAAGGAAGGTAGGAGTCCTTTGGATTCGCCCCTCCCTCTGAGACGTTCTCCTTCAATATTGGGGCGAAAACTGAGCATAAATTCGGACTGTCACTTGTATGGGTCTCAAGACTCTGGCCAACAACAGACGCAATCTTGTACTCCTTACCACGATAATAATTCGTGGGCTTGTTCTGATTACATCAGACAAGTGCGATTAATAACAAAAACAACATTTATTAACCTTACTATATATTTCTACTTGTTTAATATATTATTATTTACTTTTAGAATTTTTTTATATTTTATATTAATTACTCAGTATTTAATATTTTATTTGTCACTAATGTGTTTAATTAATTTTTTGTACAAGTTATTTGATTGTCTTCCGAAAGAACTCTAGTAGTTTTAATTTTAGAATTTAAGTCCTGTCTTACTCACTAATCCGGCTGATTGAACAAGCTGAATTTTGTTACGGCTGACGATATATTTCTCAATCACTAAAGATAAGTAGTATAAGAATAAGCAAAATTAGCAAAAACAAGGGAAAAAAGAACTTTTCGCTTTGTAGAATAGTTGAAAAAGAAAACTAAATTTCAATTTTCGACTAAAGGTTCAAAATGAATCGGTAAACTAGTAACAGCAAATTCAAACAGTAAGGGAACTTCATTCCCGGGTCATGTAAGCCCACAAAGAAGATTAGCTCAGGACTCAAGTTCACGCGAAAATTCATAGCTCTGTATTTCTGCTGCTATCTGTTACACAACAATAATTGCCCTCTACCTCTTCTTGAATACTATTAATTAAATATGTTTACTTCTAGAGCAGATTGGAATTGAAAAGGAAGACAGTAAAACTTCAAAAAAAAAATTGTTGGTCTAATATAAAAGTTTTGAAGATTTTGCTTGGAACTTAAGAGATCAAGTGCAAGTAAGAGTTGTTAGTATGTTATGCTAATATGCTGTATACATGAAAATTAATTTTCTTTGAAAAATTAGCACTTAATTAATTTATTCCGCTCAGCGAAGAAAGTTTTATGATAAATTATGCATTTATTTCCTTGTATGAAGTAAAGGAAGTATTGTAATCCTGAAATGTTTTAGCAACAAAAATATCCATTTTGACCACTCCCGAATCGATTTTGTCTATTGTTTTGCGAGATATATCTGCATACGGCCAGAATAAAAGACTTTTTTTTCCAAAACGGATTGTAAAATGGATTTTTTTCTTGACGTCTGTATGTACGTACATATATAACTCGCATAACTCAAAAAAGATTACCTGTAGAACGTTGAAATTTTGTGTAAGGGACTGCTATATCTAGTTGTGTACTGTCCTTTTCATTGCAATCGGTAGTACAATACTACAAGTATGTATATATATACATTTTATAATACGAAAACTTTCCATATACCATCTCCAAGGAACAGGAATTCAATTTAAAACCATAAATTATGAGAAGAAAAAAAAATTTTTTTTAGTCAGTACTTTAGTTGGTATTTTAAAATTAGTATTTTCTAAACCTCCTTTGGTTTAAAAACATAAAAATCTGCAAAGGAAAATCTTCAGTCGAAAAAATATCAAAATCAAAAGTAAAAACTTTAAATATTGAAAAAGTAGCTATTGTGATTGATCGCAGACTTAGAAAGGGGAATAAACCAATTTACTATCAATTTACAACAACTAAACTAGTAGAGAGTGTTTCGTCTTACTTCCGAGTAAGCATGAATTTTTTTTTATCCAAATTATAAGTCACAAATCAAAATAAATACATTAGTCCATTTAAGCCAAAAGAATCCTGTTAAACAAAATAAATAGCAAATAATCTTTAAAATTAAAGTTGCTCACGTTCACTAAGAACACAACTAAACGGGGTGCTTATTTAAGAAGATATATCCCCGACACTCTCATTTTCAAACTCAAATACGGAACTAAAAACTAAAGTATACATTTTAGAACTTTACATTTTAGAAAAGCAATTCAAAATCATAAGAAGATAAAAAAATGAGGTATTCCTTAAAATTATAATTAAAAACAAGTAGTAGTTAATTAGAAATTTAAAGATCAAACTAAGAAGTTAAATTAACTACTAACTCGCCTGCAAAATTTTCAAACCAAATGGCTGGAAATGCAAGTATTAAGTGATGGAATGTAAAAGGGTTGTCGTAAGGTGTAGTTCTCTATTTAAGAAAGCTTATTCTCAAAATTGGCGAGAAAAATGATATCCGCCCATTTATCCTGCTTCAAAAGCCTTATCCAACTTTTATCTTCTTAATCCTTGGTCGTAGTCATATACTTCAAATTACGAAAGTGTTTTAAATAACGAAAATATTCATGTTTTGGCAATATCAGATTTAAAAAAATTAAACAAAAAACGAAAGCTAGCTTTTAAAGTTGTCTCCAGTTCCTATACTTAAAATTGGGAAAATTTCACACTTGTTAGGCAAAAGTAAAAATACAAGATTTTGACTCTCATACGACCTTGGATATTTAATTTCGAAATTTGCGATTTTTGATGTCATTTTCAACTTGCCTTGAGAGGCGTCTAATTAAATTACAATAATTCGAGAAAATAAGTTTAAATGAAGTACAACAAAAAATGAGTATAATTAATAACAAGGAAGTCACGCGGTGTCCGCATCAGATTTTTCTGTGTCGTGATTTGTGCTGACACACAAATGTTTTATACTGAAGCGATAAACGTTTTAAAAGATGTTAAGAGTTACAAGTTTAAGAGTGATTAGAAAAAAGAAGTAGCTGCACCTTTCAGAATTAAAAATTCTTTATTCAAAAATCTTTCTAAATATTTTATTAGAAGAAATTAAAAAAAAAACTCCATTATGCAAAACCGGGTTATCGGTTTTCAAGTCAAAAACCGTAAAGAACAATATTTTGTTAGTTACCATCAGTTACGATATTAATTAATTAGCTCATTGATTAGAAAGCTTAATGACATATTCTCTCCTGCCCACCTAATTAAATAGCTATAAAATATTTCACTTATAATATTTAGCATCGAATGAACTCAGACAGCATTGAGGGGGAGGGGGAATCTTCCGTTTATTTGAAATGTACTTTTTAAAAGTTTACAATGATTTATGCAATCATATTTATTATCCTGAGTATTTCATCTTTAAAAAATTATAAATAATTTATGTTAACTAATAATTAATGGATTAAATAAGATATTGAATATTTTATAGCAATTTCAAATAACGAGTTTTAGTTTTTTGCAAATGTTTCATATTTCATTTTTTGTGTTAATAAAGTATTATGAAAAATAAAAAGCATTCTATTGTTAGAAAAAGTGAAATTTAAATTTTAATCGCATGAGCTCAAGTCTGGCTTTTAGGTATCCAAATTAGGGATACATATTTAAACTAATGATAGTTTTAACATTTTATGATTAAAGCTGAAAAAGACTCATAACTTTACCAGCATAAGTTCTTTATACCATATAGTACTAATACATACATATTACTTTTATACTTTGCATATTTTAACTTCATTACGAATGACGTGCTGTATGCGAACAGTAACCTACAAATAAAGCATGTTTGTGAAATAAGTGTACATAGAACACCATAGCTTACATATCTACAATGATATCAAACAGTAAACGATTCTAAAAACCTAAAATCTGATGAGGACACACATAAATTCCTTGTATAACCTATTAAATTATACACATATTTTTACTGCAACAATGAACTGATATTAAATATAGTTAGGTATTTATTGTTAGACTAACTACATATATAAACTATTATTATGTATGCAGTTAGATTTCTTTATTTGCAGAAAATTATTTTTTTTAAAATCTGACATTAATAAACATGAATATTTTCGGGATTTAAAACACTTCTGGAACTGGAAGTATATAACTACGATCAAAGATTGCAAAAATAAAGGAAAGATAAGTACTTTCAACCCGGGTAAGGAGGGAGGATATCGCCGATTGCAATGCAAAAAGGAGGCGGATAACTAGATGTTATAGCAGTCCAATATACAAAATTTCAGTGTTCTACGGCTAATCGTTTTTGAGTTATGAGAGACATATACATACATACGTACGTACAACCGTCACGAATCCCTTTTGAATCCATTCCAAATTCATTTTACAATCCATTTTGGGGGCACAAAGGATCCTTCATTGTCTGCATGTACGCAATTCACGTAAAAAAATTGTCCAAATGGATTCGGGGAACGATCAAAATGGGTATTTCTATCGAAATATGATCCCCGAAATTTTTCGCGATTGCAATACTTCCTTTACTTCGTACTAGGAAGTAAAAACTGTGCCTACCTGGGAAAAGTATTTACTGATTAAAAAATCGCTCCAATACCTTCCAAAGACCAAAAATTCCTTACTTTCACGAATGTATAATAATTTATTTCTTTAATTTGTAAGTAGCTCAGCTGAGCTATAAAATACATTTTATGTATATTACCAACACTAGCATGGTATTGCGTTTCTGAACTTTAACTTGTCGAGTGTGAAACATAAAATCCATCTGCATATATGCGAATTTACAGAATTTAAATTTTAAAAAATGTTGCATTCTTAGTAGTTCGTCAAAAATGGACAGTTTTAAAGTTAGAGCGCACTTGCTCTAATATTAAATAAAATAAAATTTGCTCATTATAAAAGCATACGCATATATATAGCAATATAATAAACATGATTGTTTCCTCAGCTTGTCCCTTAAACGTATCTACTGTTTCGAATTCACACAGCCAAATGCACTCCTTAAGCTAGTAATTAATAACTCTTTTGTATATAAATAAATAACAAACTTTTATAGACTTGTTTTGACAGCAAACTTATGAAATAAACAGCTCTAATATATACCGCATTTATACAATCAAGACGATAGACTGTTGCGGTGGTGTGCGGTGGGGATGAGAAAGAGGAATCTTTCCGATCAGTATCGACAAAGCGACATCGGTAAAACGAGGGACAGAAGTACCCTTATCAATCGAACCAATCACCCTGCCTCCACCCCCTCTATTAACCCACCGTAACAACCACTCCTTCCTTTTACAAAGCCAACGATATGTAGCGAAAAGCGTGCCTGGAACCCCCCTTCTGCAGCTCGTGATGTACACTCTCCAGATGGCACAACCCCCGCATTCATCTTGATCAACGTCAGGGCGAGTGGGGCTCTCTCGCCCTGGGATCAGCCACCGATGGCCCATTAATGGGTCAGGCGAGTCGGTTATTGAAACTATCAATTTCTCATAGAGCTAAGGGGATGGGCATCGTTTAGGTGACACGTGGGCGCACGTCCAACCGGCCATGTGGACAGAGTGGGAGTGAATTAGTAATGACCGATAGAAGCGTTTTGATGGCACCGCTGGGTGCAACAGTTGCAGTTGCTGGTCAAGCGTCGCATGTCCTAGCGGTTTATCTTTCTCTCTCTCCCACTCCTTCTATTTATCCACTCTACATCAGAATTATTCTTGAGGCGTGTAATAATAAAGCCATCACTCCGCTACAAAGGGCACGTGCTTTAACACCTGCAGTTTCAGGACAAAAAAGCACTAGATCTAGTTAATTTCATACTGTCGAAGATGATTTAAATTAGAATGTCTGCATATGAGAAAAGAAAGTACGCTATATAAGTGTGGTAGATATTTTTGATAAATATGTTTTACATTTTGAAACGATGGATATCATTTCAGTACAGGATTTCACTTTAAGTACAAATCAAATTAAAATAGACATAATCTTTCAATAGTAGTGTGTAGGTAAAGATCTTCCTCAAGGCAATTTTACATCAGCATACTGCTTTTGCACATAAATTTGCTAAAATGTTCTAGTTATATTATAAAATAAACACTTACTTTAAAAAAAATAGATGTTTTTTTAAATGTTTGGAAACGAAATGCCTTTTTTCTTTTACTCTACGATGCAGTCTAGCTTATTTCACCCTTACACTTAAGAGAAATGTCGAGTAGTTTAATGATGAATTAGCAGAGTGTTGCTGATCTGAATAAATAAATTCAGTACTCGTACAAGATAACTATACTCTTCAAAACTTTAAACTGTAAGTGCAAAAGTTATCAACACTCAAGCAGTTTTCCAGATAAATTGCAGGCGTACAGCTATGGACCACTACAAACTCAAATTATGAGTAACTAGCAGCCGTGGCTTACATCCATTCTTTAGTTGTTTAATTCCTAATACATTGTAGAGACATTGATTATTTCGAAGCAGGAGGCATGAAAAATAATCAGTGCCCTCGCAGGGACGCGAACCTCGGACCTCTCGAATACGCGCCGAGCGTGCTCACCATTACACCAAGAAGGCATGCTAAGAAATGAGGGAGAAATACCTTATAAACAAACTCAAATACGTTTCCGGTAGAAATGAAGTTTGAATATTCAAAAGCAATAAGATAACTTATTGATTATTTTAATGCAAGCAGGGAATATATGCCTCAAAGCATTGTTTTGACGCAGAACTTTCTTAGATAAACTGGATCGTGACCAGATGACTCTCCAGAAACTATGCAACCTATCTTCTCCGAGTAGCGTAACCCAAGTTAATGCCAGTGTTCAGCAGACAGCGTTAGGATAGAGTTAGGAGCGTTAGGATAGCTTAAACTCAGCTAAAATAGTTATCAAAAATAATATAAAATTTAGAAATCCTCTTAATTATATGCAGTTCATAAGCGTCAAATGCATAATTATATCCATACGTGTAATTATAATTATTTGCATATGTGTCAAATGGAGTCATCCTTAAACAGTAACTTATTGAATCATACATCTTTCATAGATAATTTAGCATAGATAATTTACTCCAAAAACCACCGAACTGAATAATGCATAATTTTGCTTCAATTGCATCTCACTTAGTATTTTTGCTTTTAGCATTCCCAATCAATACCAGTGTTCCACTCCCCCCCCCCAAAAAAGCAACAACGAAATAAATTGAAATGCAGTTTCTGTTCCCTGCTTAGTAATGTAAAACGAATTCATCATAACAATGATATTTTATAGAAAAATTAACATAAGTTTGCTTTAATAGATTAATGTTTTACATTTAATATATTATTTATATTGTTATAAATACAAATATTCATGACACAAATTAAAACCTTCTCAGCCAATGCATCCAATTACTGATAATTTAGAAATAAGAAGAAAAGTCTTTTCGACTTTTAACTAATACATTGAAACATTAATTTTCTGCATAAATATTAACTACCTGCAATGAAATTTTTAATTTCCTTTGAAATAAGCTGAAGTGTCAATTTCTAACGAGATCATCTCTATATCTTCTGAAAATCACAATAAACTCTGCAACAGTATTTTATATTCTCATCTCCCTTTATTAACTTTCTCGATGTTTTCGAAAACATTATCCACAACTTCCCTAAAATGTTAGATCATAACTTAGCCTTTCAGTACATGACTGCAGTCAAAGTCGATATATCAACAATTCCTCGCTTTCAGAATTGTCTATTTTCATTACAGGTTCCTGAATTAAAATTATGGATAAACATTCAACACCAGACTTGGATTTGTCGACTGGATGCTCCTGCCCGCTACCAATTGCCACTAGGGAGGAGGGAATATGAAGAATTTAAGACAGGTACTCTTGTAATGTAATGATTAGAATATCAATCTGGTAATTCGAATATCTAGAGTTGAAGGAAAACTAAGAATGCAGTCATTTTTTAACATGCTTCCTTCCCATGCTTCTCTGTCATCTCGAGCGTAGCTCAGCTCTCTTAACAATAATATCGCACAACATAACACCCATTTGTAGCTCTAAGTTTCGGTCTTTGGCCTCTATTATATGCTCTGTTATAGAAATTGAAGAAGAATATCAACTGTCTGCTCTGTCTTGCAATACAAACTCTTTAGAATTTTTTCTTTTTCTGGAAGGTAAAAACACTGTTAGATCTTTACTCTAAAAGTCTTGCATACACATGCAAAAATTTTACTATTTCATTCAGAACTTTTCTTTAGCAATCAGCTTATGAGGTACCAGAAGCGAGCGCAGCCCGACCCACCTAACCAAAAAAGTTGGTCTTATGATCATAACAATTTCCTCCCTCCGTTCTCCTTTTTCAACTTGGCGCGTATTCGAGAGGTCCAGGTTCGAATCCCAGAGAGGGCATTGCTCATTTTTCATGTTTCTAGCATCAAAAACCTAATGACTACAAGTTTAATGTGTTTATGTTTAAAGCTGTTATCCATGGAAGCTTAATATCAAATATTATGCATTTAAACAGAAATTAAACTATCAGTAGATGTAAAAGGTAGATAGGGTTGAACTGCAAACAAATGAATAAAACGAAGCTATTAATATCTCATAACAGGATCGACAGATCATAGGAAATTTCAAAATTGCATTCCCGAAATGTTTCTGCATCACTTTCATACAAATACTTCATTTATTATACTTGAATTTTTCTCTTTCTCTCTCTGATTTTTCACTTCGTTTTGCATCGTTTGGCATCTTTTTGCTTCAGACCACCAGTACGGATTATGCTGATTTTTCGTTTTTTAAATTTTAGCTCACTAAATTCGAGGAACTTAATAATCTGCCTCGAAAATCTTAAACACTTACGTTTTTTGCCACGAAATATTTGAATTAGCTGTTTCTTTAATGTCAGTTACAAATATAAACTTTCATAACACTTTTTGATTCATTCTGTTTGGAAAGCTATCTTGAACAAGCTAACCCAAATTATATGTTTTATGACCATTCAAGATTTAATATGTAACTATATAAGAAATGGGTCAATTCAACTTACTTTTGATTCCTTATCTTAGTTAAACGAATTCATAGGATGGCCTCAGAGTCCAGTGTTATGGACTTTGATGCCAAAGTCTGCTTCTACATATCTAAAGAAAATATTGATAAGGGCATAATGGCATATGCTGATGAATTTATTTTAATTGCCAGTGATAAACCTCTAAAGCCATTAAAGGAAAATCAAATCATTGCCATCAATAGCCGAGTGGTTCAGACCGCTGGTTACTGAGAATTCGGGCTGGGCTCGACCAAAGACTAACGGGCTGGTTGCACGGTTGGTTTACGTGGTATTCCCCGTGTGCAACGTGAATACAAGCCAGATTTTTAGAAAGTCTTCCTCGAAGGCATCTGTACCCTTAAGCAGATAGGCCTGGTATGCTTTACCATATTCAAATAACCTAAAATGAGCTATAAGGTGGAGAAAACTCTCTGCTGGTTATAAGCCCACAAATTATAAGTTTCATATAATTTATAGTTATTTAAAATAGTTTAAACACAGTTTATCCAAAAGTTTAATATTACCTTAGTGATTTAAATTTTCTCTATCCAGACGCAAAGCAAAATCCCAAATGTGGTGCTAAGTGACACAATTACTTATTAAAGATATAAAGCTCCTTTAACTCTAAGTTACTCTGCTTTCCTAGGAACTATTTGTTATCTTGAGTCAGTTGGTCAGTCAGTCCACCCACGATATCCTCCCATAAAAGAGACACATCAAAACAATCCTTCTTTCACTCTTAATTACTTCTAAACGAGTAATGATGATTGCATGAAAATTTGATTAAATGCCGTCAGAGTTTTCCGCTGAGAACGAAGCCTATTCTTCCCTAGACCTTCTGAACTCTGAGATCATTTTAAGTAATGGGACTAACGAATGACTTCATAATGATCCTGATGAGGGAGATACATGGTCACATCCTGTCCTTAACGACTTTGTGTTCCCTTGTCCCGAAACGGAAGCACTTGACTTTTAATTCTGACTACTAGGATGTTTATTGGAAAGATATCTTTCTTCTGGATGAAGAGTGACAGTTGATGAGCTTTTATCCTTCTCTCATGAGCAAAGGAAGAATTAAGCGCGCAGCAAACGAAGACATTGCAGACTCATTAAATTAATAATATGTTGGCTGTAACTTACTGACATATTCACTCATTGTTATTTTTAATTAAGTTACATTAAACATTGATAGTTAGCTTGCTGACCATAAATTTCAAAAAGGAATATATCGTTTTAATCTATCATTTGCATAACGCGGAATTCCTCGTATTTGTACCTTTTTATCCAAATCTCAACTACTGAATGAATTGGACAAAGAATTTGAGTTACTCAATAAAATTGATAGTAAATATCTCAATTATTCAACTAAATAATCGAAACTTTTCTCTTGAAGAAAGGACAGGAAAATTTAGTCTCTTTTTCTCGTCCCGTTTTAAGATAATTTCCGGCTGCTTCACCATCTTTAGTTGCACTTTTATTACACCACCAAAGAGCTGTACTTTTGCCACGAATGAAATCTTTTCTTGAAAAAATAAAATACGTAGTCACGATATACCTTGAAAAATGGCACAGTAGAAGAATGGGGTGAATCGAGAAGTGGCTCTTGGCAACTATCGCCACTACACCAAACATCAGAACTTTAATTTACTCTCACGCGCCCTTAGACATTCTTGATTCTCAGAGTGCTACCATTACGTTAAAGCATAGGATCTTTATTGTGTAGAGACATTAGGACTTTTGCGAAAGCAGGTGAGATGGAAAATGAGCAATGCCATCACCAGGACTCGAACCACGGACCTCTCTAACACGCGCCGAGCGTGCTGACCATTATACTACGAAGGCAAGCTAAGAAGGCGGGAGAAATACCTTATATACCCCCTCTTTTAAAGGGCGACTGGGGATTAGGAGACCCAATCGCCAAATCCTGGTGGTGGAAAATCACTATCCAGCACCTTTTTTAGTTCGAGCGCCACTGTAGAGACATTAGGACTTTTTTTAAAGCAGGAAAGATGAAAAATGAGCAATGCCCTCGCCGGGACTCGAACCACGGACCTCTCGAATATGTGCCGAGCATGCTGACCATTACACCACGAAGGCATGCTAACAAGGCGGAAGAGATACCTTATAATTGCTTAAAATTTAATCAATCTGCTACTGATTGGTAAACTGAGAATTCCAAAAATTAATGCGTTGATGTTAAAAGAAACAAAAGACTTTTTATTTACCTTTTCTTTGCTTTTCTTTTTCAGAGTGTTAGCGTAAATCAAAACTTAGTATCTTTATTATATGTTTCAAAATTAATCAGTCTGTTATTTGTTCATAAAGAAAATGATTTAAAAACAATAGGCCCACTTATCTAATTATTTAATTAATCTAAATTTTTATTTCACATCTTAACAGTAAATCTAATTGATGTACATTAAAATACATTTAATTCATAATATATTCAACAACTAATTTTGATGGGAATTTGAAACATTGTTGTAATTAATAAATGATATTCTGAACACCTGATATGCTCCACATCTGGTGCAGTGGAATCTAAAATCTTCAGATTGAAACTTCAGATCTGAAACCTTTAGATTATTCATTCATAAAATTTGTCTTTCGTGTGTCTGATTATGACAAAACACGTGAGGGTAATCCGCCTAAGTGGAGGAATGCCTGCGTAATGGACCTTTTAAGGGAAAGTGGTTAGTATTCACATTAACATCGGCAAAATCACGAAAATGCCTATGATGTCAGCCTGTTTGCCAGAATTTGAACACAGGTTAAACTAACGTTCAGCGCATTTACCTTTCAGCTCTCGTTGAGCCACCGAGAAAATTCCTTACAATATGACACTCCATAAACTTCTTGACACTTCCCTTATTCTTTTTCGCTCTATGTACAATTTAATCGATGTACAATCCATGTACAATCTAATCCTGAGAAATCCTAACGTCAGGATGATTTTGTTCCAGTGAGTGAAATTTTGTTCATATTCAGTGTGTGATTTTGTTCTTCATATGAGCTAATGTTGGCCTTTTGGATAAGTCTGTTTTCCACTGCTTCAACTGTATTGGTACTAATGCATTTAGAGTCCAAAATCGCCAAAATTCTTCTTTATCCGCTACAAACAGGCAACAGATGAAAGTTCCTCATTGTCTTGCTCAGTATTGATAATATTCATAAGAATTATCTAGACATCACAGTTAGTAGCAGTTTCATAATTACGTTCTTAGGTACTATGCAAGCAGAATGCTGGATTTTGGGATGTGCGACCGTGGAGGAGAAGATTACTTCTACCCTCTTGTATGTGATCGAATCATGCGACTGCGATTTGTGACAAAATCATGTGCCTTTATGTATACTTTAGATCAGTTCTAGATATTCTTATGGCTAAAATTGTGATGAATAAAAGGAAAAATTCCAATTTTATCATCAGCATTGCATCAAGTTACTACAGCTAAAAACTGTCTTACCATCAGAATTCTGGTTGTAACATTTAAGTGGAATAGATTTGTCTGTTATAAAATAAAACTTTCGTGTCAAGGAGACATGTAGGACAACTTTTGATCAACAGGAATAGAACCGAACATGACTTGGAACCTTACTCAACATGTGAAAATTACTGGATCCAGCACTGACAAGTATAAATGCAAACATATTTTTTCACGCTTGTTGTTATGGTCCATGCTTCCTGAGAGATGTCATGATGTTGAAGAGGTATACATTGCCTGAATTTTACACTGTACTAGGATTTTGCTTCTAAGGCAGACACATGAAGAACGACAGAAACATGTTTACGATGGCAGACACATGCAGAATGACAGAATAATGGTTTCGAAGGCAGACTCATGCAGAATTACAGAAACATGGTTTCGAAGGCAGAAACATGATGCTATTTCAGAAAGACAAAAAACACGAAGAAAGGCATATGGTTGCGAAGGCAGAAACATGGTACTATTTTTTCGAAATCTAGTGGGGATTACCAGTAGGTTTCTCATGTTCTATATTGTTTTCTGCCCCCTACTTTCAAGAAGATAATCACTCACACTGGACTCAATCATTAAGAAAATCTTAACTCGTTTTCGTATGATCTCATACTTATTAAATTGCTCCATATACGCTGAACGAAGCTTCTACTGATGGCAACTTTCATAGCAGTTTTTCTATCAAACATCTGAGCAAGATACTAATACTGTTCTGGACGCTAGTGTCATAAACGACCTGCCGCTGATCACCTCAAATGAATTTCATGGCTCCCATTCATTACATTCTGCACATCACTGCTCACATGCAGCAGCCACTTCACAATGAAGAGAGGTATAAATGAACACATCCGACTCGTCGACTCGTTTTTTCTCTATTCATCTTTCGTTCAAATTCGTTTGCCCCCATCGATTGCCTCTGTTCAGACTCGTCTTCCTTTCGGAAAGTTACATTCTGAGACAGCGAATACATTCTTTCCCCAGCTGAAACGATTTGGGTGAGGTGAATCTAACTGCTTTTACCTCACTTAACTTTCGATTTCTAATATTTGCTAACCATTTTCTTTCAAAGATTAATTTTGTCAATTTGTTTTTTAATGTATTATTTATCTTATAAATGTCTTTTTAATGTATAGGCTCTACTTTCGAATGTTAGGTCTGATGCCACATTTGTTTCAATAAGTTAAGATTTCATAAACAAAAAGATAATGAAATGGAAAGATTTTTTTCAGGTGGGATTACTGTTATGAGCAAAATTACAGAGGCTGAGTTGTGAGGCCGTTATGATTTGACCACAAAAAAAACGGCAAAGGACGTGGCTCTTATGGGCAATCTTTTGTTTAATGCACTTTAATTATTTTGTAAACATAATATTAGAAAATTTCCCTTTCCATGCTGCGAATAATTTTGGAATATTTGAAAGAGAGCTGACAGGCATCCAGTATTACGTAATCGTCACTGAAATCACTCCTTAGTCTCTTATTGAGCTCACACTGCCTTTCCGACTTTTAAAAACTTAGTTATTTTACTTATAATATTTGTCATAAAATTGTTTCTTTTAGTGTTGGATTTGGTTCAAGAACTGTTTTATATTATTTGATACCTCCTTCCCTTTTAAGGCCTAGGAATGCTTAAAATAATATTTCTCTAATTATATGATAATAACTAATGCTTTACGCTGTTTCGACTTTGGAAAGTTTTCGTAGGAATTCTATACCTTCGTAAAATAGAAAAACTCATATAACCGCGTATAGATTCTTTTCTGTGTTAGAAATAGCTTTCCACTTCAGATATGTTACAGCATTGGTAACTTGATGCAAGAATAAATGACTGTTTTGAAGAAATGACGAGGAAAATAAAACATTAGTGTTCTTAGTTTGCTTTGTAAATATGTTAATCAAAGCGTACTTCTCAGTCATTCATTTCGAAATTCCTGATTTTCAACTTTATGCAATTGAAATTATAAACCTAACAACAAATCGCTTAGTTATCTGGAGTAAAACAAGCTGCCGAGTTTTTTAAACACGATGAACTGTATTTAAGGGATCAAACACAGATTTTACGCCCTTTTTCCTTATTTTGATAAGTAACACTTAACATCTTTTCCTCGATTTCTACTGCTTAAATTCTGCTAGGCTTAGAAGAACTCGTTTAAACTTATAGGACTCATGGCCATTCACTTAAAAATTCTGTCATAGGGGTTATAACGTTCTTTAAACTTCATCGAAAATCATACTGCGCTTTCAAATCTCATCCATCCAACTTTAAACTATTGCAAATGTTATCCATCAGTTGGCCATCTTCGATCTACTCTACTAAACTGTAAGTCGTAATGAGTAACATTGCAGGCAATGATTTCACAATAATAATTTAATTTTCTGCTAAACTTAAGGGCTATTAAAATATTCGGTTACTTTTTATTCATGTTGGTAATTTTAAATAAAGAATTAACAAACCAATCCTTTTAAATGAAATTTTTTCATTAAATTTATTAAATAAACATAATTCGCAAAAAAAGGCTGTTGCTCTCGAAACATGACTTTGCGTTGATTCACTTTAAATGCCATCCACTATAAATGCGTTCCTTCACTTTTCATTTGAGTCTGTTACCATTTGGAAAAATATGAGATACTTATCTTAGATTTTTCCGTTACTGATAAACAAACAGATTAACTTTAGATTACTCATTAACAAATTATGCTATTTAAAAGCAATAGATACAGTTCTTAAAAATGTTATTATTTTTTACTTTTTAATTGATTGATATAAAATTACAAATGCAGTTAATTCATGATATATCTAATTAAAAACATTAAATAGTTTTATAGAACTGCATTATTCTTCTTTCTTTTCAAATAAACAGAATATTTTTCTTCACCTTTTCTTCACCTTTCAAATACACAGAAAATTCAGATGTTATGTCCTTATGTTAGCCTAAATTTGTATTCATCTAGTATCCTGTAGAACGTTTCGATATTCCATCTGGGGCATTATTAATAATCGCTGTGGATAAACCATATTAAACCTAAAAAGAGCATTTTTGGGAGACCGTTATAATCTGAACCCTTTCAGACTTTATTCTACCGCAATATTTAAATAGTATATTATAAGGTATTTCTTCCGCCTTCGCGGCGTAGTGGTCAGCACGCTCGTCGCGTGTTCGAGAGGTCCGTGGTTCGAGTCCCGGCGAGGGCATTGCTCAGTTTCCATTTCTCCTGCTTTCAAAAAATACCTAATTTGTCTACAATATTCAATTAATATTAATAAAATAATACTTGTGTGTGAATTCATATATGTATGCATTCATATACATATATATAAAGGACAGAGGGCGTAACGAAGGTAATTGAAATAAAGATTGCTGATCTGAAAACGCTCAGAAGCTCTGTTCAAGAACCTACTTCAGCATTCTATTAATAAATAGTTTGGCCACTAAACTTCTCGAAAGGATTACAAAACCATTGGATGAAGAAGGAATGGGAGACAGAATCAAACAACAGTTGCATTTGATGACCACCCCTATCTGCTGGAACGTTTCCATCTCTAGCGGAGTGATGAGCATCGGACACATAGCCATTAGTCACCGCGTTATGATTCGAGCGAGATAGTCCATAAAGGGTACACTAATATCATCGAAAAGGTCGATGGAAAAGCCGCACAATCCCCAGAAAGCACTTCTCGTAACCGGGTTATTAGTGTCAAACGTCGTTGTGTAACGATACAACTGTCACTGAGATTAACTTGACTGTCTCCGAACATGACAGTACGAACGGAAATTTAGTATGTTGTATTGGAACTCATCAAGTATGCACTTCCGGGGATAGTGATTTCAAAGCTGAACTGGCCGAATTGGCCAGGGATAATGGGATTGCAGACCACTGTCCATTTGCGGCTAGCGCTGAGGTGATTAGCGACATCAGAGATGGAATAAGTTCTTCGCTTAAAACGCCGTAAGTGCATTATCCTGGATATATGCGAAACAGATTTGTGGCTGTAGCGTTAAGAATGTTTAATGTCTCACTCTGTAACATTTTCTGTAGAATATTACCTAATACAGAGTGTCAGGCATAGGAAAACTAAAAACACTTTTCTACTTGTCGTTATATGTTAGAAGTGCTAAATTTAAATTCACTTAATTTTTCTCTCGTAGGATTAATCTTCACTTACGTAGTAAAATTTCAAATGCAAAGCTAATTTTTTTTTCTAAATGTTATGTACAGTTATAAATAACGTTTTAAAACTCAATTTCCGGTTACTATGTAATATTATACTAAATGCTTTCTTCTATGTATTTATTTGTGATATTACAATTAACAGCAGTAGGCGATGCTTTAAATTTCTTGCCCCGCATTAGCTTAGCACAGGTGCTGAAAACGTTATCTTTATCCTTATTTCTGAGTTGAGATTAATTTACATAACATAGTTCTCCTATAACAAAAATTTATCAATCCCAATCAGTTTGCTTCTTCCAGCAGAATAATTTTCAGCCATGAAGGTTTACAAAAAACAGCAGATAAATTCCTCTAAATATTTTTAGCCTTACAATGTTGTACGGTCAAATAGTAGCTAAGAAAACTGCTGTTCGTCAATAAATATCGTTTCAAACTGACGGTTGTAGTACCTTAATTGCATGGCAGATTCTATCAACAAGAAGTTATCGAAGACAATTTGATTAAGGAACTGTCTTTGTTATTTTGCTCAAATAACATGCCAAATCAGATAAAAACATAGCTTAAAATATTTCTAACATTCTTAAGATATAGCAAAATCTACGTATGCTGGAGTTCGAAACACTGATTTCTCTAAATGCAGCTAAGGTATTCTATAAACATTGAAATAATTTTTCTTCTGAACATTAGACTGGATTTCAAAATGTCCTTTTGTAATTGCAGTGATTTCTGAGGTTTTTATAATTTTGGGTAGTTCAGATATCTACAGGCAGTAAAAAGCTTTAAAGAATCTGACTACACGAAGAAAAAAACATTTCTATGAATGGATTTTAGAAAAAATTCACAAATTTAAACTAATATTTGGGGAAGCAAAGAATTCAAAACTAATAAAATTAGTGTTTTAAAGCAAAGAAATAAAATAAAATGAACTGTCATATGAAATTAAATTTTAGTGCTTTCAACGGTTTGACCGTATCGTATGCTCCGAATACTTTTTATATTTTAGCAGAAGCAAAATGCAATATAAATAAAGTTGCTGAAAAATTATCTTGCGAAGTTAATTTCAAACAAAAATTTATATTGTTTCATATCTTCACCGTATTTTACTTAGGTACTGAGTTCGGTCATACTTTGCATACCTATTAATAATTGGATAGAGGTATGGGGTATATATTTCATTCCTCATTAGTCAAGATTTTACTTTATGTTTAAGTTAAAAAATCTGATGTTGCCCCTTCCCCCATGATTTCCGTGCATATCATGATTTCCTCCCCATGATTCATGTGAGGCCTATTAAATGCACATTTTTTGCTTCACTTCATTTAAACTTATTTAGTTGAATAATTCTAACTTAACTAAGCAATCAGGCAAGTTGAAATTATGTAAAAAACTGTAAATTTTGAAATTAAATATAAATTTATGTTTTATGAGAGTCAAACTTGTTACAATTTATTTTTTCATAACAAGTGTAAAACTTACCCAAATATAAGTACAGGAGCCGGGAGATGGCATTAAAAGCTAGATTTCGTTATTTATCTAAAACTAATTGTTTTTAAATTTGATAGTGTCAAAACATGAATATTTTCGTCATTTAAAACACTCTTGTAACTGAAAGCATATGCCCATGACCAACGATCGCGAAAATAAAAGTACGTTTAGGACTTTTAAGTCGGGAGCTGAGGGGATATTTGGGATTGCTATAACATCTAGTTCCACAATATATATGGGGAGAGAGAGAGAGAGAGCAGTCCCAAATACAGAATTTAAACTTTCTGCGGCTAATCGTTTTTGATTTATGCGAGATACGTATGTACGTACAAACATCAAGAAAAAATTCATTTTGAATACATTTTAAATCCCTTTTACTACCCGTTTTGGGAAAAAATAGTTCTTATTCTGTCTGTACATACAGACATTACGCAAAAAAGTAGTTCAAATGAAATCTGGTTTTTCAAAAAGGATATTTCGGACGAAATATGATACCCGAATTTTTTCGAGATACTTACGTCGTAAAGTATTGCTATAAAATAATTACATAAATTTTTTATACTAAATCCATGGTTCATGCTTCTTTTTTGAGGACCATAGCGAAGTGTGCAAGTTATGTATATGAAATGTATGTTAAATGAAACTTGCATTTTCTGGAAAAAGGGAAACTGCTATTTACTTTATTCAAATATAATAATTCTTAAAAAAAACTCAATTATCGATTTTTTAAATAACGTAGTCTATTAAATACTCATTTTTAACGCTTTCCCAAGATGTAAATCAACGTACAAGCCATCAAATGTCTGTGACAATACAAGCAAGTTGTACTAACATAATTTTATTTGTAATTCTGTATAAACATCCGGATAGCATTAGATATCGATTCAGTTCTGAAAGATAATTCAATGGCATCCACATAAAAAATGGAAGAAAACTCGCTGAAAGCAAATGTTGAATTGAAATTAATACATGTCAATGCGAAATTTTCGTTCTTTATTTACAATACTGATTAAAATCTTTTTAAATATAAGTATATAAATTCCAAATTATCTTGTTGATATAAATTTAATATAAATCAAAATTAAACTAATTTCAAAGTAATTTGCAGATTACAAACCAATTTACAAAAACTTAATCCAATTTGCAAAATCTGTAAAAAAAATCAGAATAGCATTAAATTTTGATTGAGTTTTGAACGCTAATTCAATTGCATTCACATAAAACAATCATATTCAATCAATAATCAATTGCATTCACAAAACTCGCTAAAAGCAAGTGTTGAATTAAAATGAATGCCCATTAATGCAAAATTTTCGTTATTTAGTCACGAAAGTGCTTAAATTTCTTTTAAATACGCATATATGATATCCAAAGTATCTTGTTCATTTAAATTCGATTTATATAGAATTTAAAATAATTTGAGGTTTTAAATTTAATGAACATCCAAAACAGCACAAAATGCTCTTAAAATTAGTATTGTTACTATATTTTCTTATAAAACAATTTCATTTCTTTTGAATTCATTTCCTATTATTCATAATCACACAAAATTTTCCACTTATTTGTAATACATTTTTTCGGTTTGTTCCTGCTTACGTTTAGGTTTACAAAAATTAAAATAATATTTCTGAAACTGTGAATTCATAAAAACTGTTCACTGAATCAACCATTATTCTCAACTGAAGGTCGTCAAAACTGTATTAAATTATGCATTTAATCTTATTTGAATAACTTCTTCTGTTATAACGTGTAAACTTAGAGCCTTACCATAACTTAGAGACAACATAATGTATAGTCTCTTCAGCTGTATAGGAATATCGTTTGTAAATGTGAATGAAATATTAAGTGGGAATATTAAGTATGAATAATCAATTCAAATTTAAACGCTTCTCTAATAATCTTCTGTTATTTCGAATCAACCGCCCACAGATCATCTGGAAAATAGAAATCTATCAAAAATTCTGTGGTATCATTTATATTTTGCATTATCTGCCCATTTTTGTTGTTAATGGAGCATGAGACTGAAGGATAATTTTATCTTTCGTAATATCGAAATGAAAGCCAATTTCGTAAAATCGAAATGAATGTCCTGAAGAAACTTAATTAGCCATGTTTTTCTAAAACACGCACTTGTTTTCAAAGCTTTCCTTTTATAAAGTGTCAATTCTTTTTATACACCTTTTTATGCACTCCAGAAAAGTTCTTAAATCCTTACCCGTTTAAGAAAGGTACCCTGCGCAACAAAAAACAAAAAACAAAAAAAAGAAAGAAAATCCGAAAGTTTTTTTCAGATTTTAAATTACGTCCAAGGAGGCGTTTTTTTTTTTAATGTTTTGTGCGTTACCTTTATTTATTAAATATCATGTTCTTCGCACTTAAACCATTAAATTCAGTCCAATAGCAATATCGCAAAATAATTTAAAATGAGCATATCTTTTGAATTTCCAATACACAGTTCCGCGCGCTGGAGATGAAAAGGTTTTGTTTTTACCGTAGAGCGTTGCCATTGCTCGCTTTTAAACCGTTGGATTTGTTCATCAAAAATTCGTTTAAGTTTTATAAAATATGAAATAGATAATAAAACAAATTCCAAATTTGGGTTTCCAGATGCACATATTCAGGTGAAGACGTACGTTATTCAAAATTGGATGGCTCTAGGTACCGTTGTTTTATCACATCTGAAGAAATATATATGCATTTATGCAGATTCTTCATTATTTAATTTCTTTAAATATAATACAAGGCAATAACTTTTGGTGGCAACAATTTGAAAAGTGATACAGCCGTTTATAGTGATTCAACGCAAAATCGCAAATCGAAAACAATAGTCCTTCAGGCCCAAGCCCCTTTGAACTAAAAAAGGGGGAGACAATGCTATATCTTCCGTTCTACTACGCCGACTGACGAAATTCAAATTGCGTTTTTCATGTGTCGAAAGCGGGACTTAGGATATATATTAGATTTATATATAGCATCATTCTAACGTAGGTATTTTCTGAATCGGACTTTTCTGAAAAAACATGCCAATGTTTTTTCATATTTCGATTCTACGACTCAAATCGTAAATATTAAATTTTGTAAAATTTGGTGCGAAATTTACGGAAAAATTCAAAAATTTATTTTGGTGCATTTTTTTCAGTTGCACCAAGTATAATTTACTTCGCGAACTTCTTAATTCATAGCAACTTATTTTCCTTTCCTTTCTTTCATTGTAAACAAGCTGAAAAAAAGTCATCGTTCATATTTTCAAATAATATTAACAAAGTCTGTAAACCATATTTGGCGTTATTATCGCTTATAACAACTATGCCAAATTTCAAAGCGCGTAAATATATATTAATTCACGTCTATCTTAGGAAATTTTGAATAAAAAACTCTAATTTTTTGCAGATGTGCTTAGAAATACATCTACTTCAAGATGATGGTAAAAATTTTATAGATTATAATTCAAAATTATTTTCGAAAAATTTACAAAAATTATTTTAAAATAAATCATAAAAAATGGGCAATTTTTTTTCGAATGATCCTAAATTTTGAAATGGGAAAGAACGAATCCAGTAAGTTTAATAAAAAAAGAGATATTAATAAATATATATCCAATTCAACCAACATTGAGGAGCTAAAATTTTGAGAGCTAATTTTCTAAAAATTACTGGTGCAATTTTTACAAAATTTGGGCATAATTTGAGTAGCAGAATCGAAATTTGGAAAAAAATTGGCATCTCATTTTAGAAAAAGTTCGATTTTGTGTCAAAATACCTATATTAGGACAACGCTATATATAAATGTAATATATATGCTAAGTCGCGCTTTCGAGACATGAAAAACGCAATTTGAATTTTGTTAATGGGCACAGTAGAACGGGAAATATAGAACTGTCCCCTTTTTCATTTTCGCAGTGTACATCTTTGAAATACTTTTCTTATCTAAGTTAGGTAATATCTCCAAATCTGTTTTCACCATGAAATCCCAGTGAGTTTTGAATCAGAATTATTTTTAATTATATTAGTTTATTTGGTACATGAAGCACATGAAGGCTATTTGAAGGGAAGGATCTTAAGGAAAGAGATGCTTTCATAGGAAACTTTAAAAAAGGAATTGGTTCCTATTCATAATAGACATTTGGAAAACTTAGAAAAACATCCATGCGTTTACGCTTGCATTCTGTTACGTTAGGAAAATGCGCACGAGATCTATCTACCTAACAGAAGGGATGCATTCGTGGAGGATTTTCTAAGGTAAGCTTGCTCGTATTCAAGTTACACATGTGGGACCCGAAAACTAACCATACTGTCATACCGTTTGCCTAGATTTGAAACGAGGACGAAGTACCAGCATTCAGCAACCCTCAACATCTCGACTGCTTCATCTGTGTTCGAAATTGGACCGAATTACTAGCATTCAACGGTCTTAATCACTCGGCCACGTGGTCGGGCAGATTTAATTTTAGAATTTTAGAAGTGAGATTAAGTTAGTTAGTTAGTTAACTAATGTTAAATAAGATTTAATTGCACTTAAAAAATTAGAGTTAGAACACGAAATAAATGTTAGAAAAATTAGGGGGGAAAATCAAAGAGAAAAGCTTTATTTTCTTCTATCACTGAAACAGGCACGAACCTTTTTGACGAAAACTCTCTCCATCTATGTATTCATAAATTTCCCTGAACTCGTTTTTCAGTTCTGGCAATCAACCGCACGATCAAGAAAAATTTCCTTAGACACACCACGGGGATCTGCTAACTCATATAATCTGCATACAAACAAGAAACCACAAACTAACTCAAAAGGACCGCGTTTGACAGCCGAAGGAGTAGCTAAAAAAGTTCCACTTAGCGGCAATTAGTCTCAAGTTTCATTAAGCTCTTCGGGGTAATCTGTTTAACGACGAAAAAAGAAAGCGGATATCATCTTTAACAGTTGCGAATTTGTTTAAGATATGACGCCATTCTCCTCCTCCCTTCCCCGACTCCGTAGTCGTAAGTGAAGCTTCTTCAGACTCGTCAGACTAACAGGCTCTTTATGGCGAATGGACACATACAGTTACATGATAAATAATACGTAGAAAAAGAAAACTTTTTTTCGTATTTTCTAGTAGCATATTTGAAGACAACCAATACCAGATATGATTTAAAAAGTAGAAATGTTTTTCTCTTATTCTATCATGTATGTTTGGGCAGAATCTCTGCGCGGAGATATGTGTCTATCTATCTGTATAAAAGTAATTGTGAGTAAATTAAAGAGCCTCCTGCTCTAAAGATGCAAAGTAATAAGGTGAGAATTTACAATTAGAAAACTTTCCATATACCATCTCCAAGGAACAATTTCTACTAAAAGAAAAATAATTTTTGGACAGTATTTTAATATTTTCAAAACCACTTTTGACTTTAAAATATAATAATCTGTAAAGAAAAATTCTAATAAAAAAAATCAAAAGTAAAAATTTTAAGTATTGAAAAAGTAGCTATTGCCATTCATCATAGATTAATTGACTTTTTAAAAGGAGATCAAACCAATCTCCAACCAATTAACAGCAACTAAATTAATTGAGAGTGTTTTGTCTTCCTTCCAATTAAGAATCAAATTATATTTCTACTACAGCCAAATCGTAAGTCACGAAAAAAACTCAATGAATAGGAAGACATTAGTCCATTTTAAGCCAAAAAAACTTTCATAAACAAAATCAAAGTACAATAGAAAGGTTGTTTCAGCGAATTTGAAAATCAAAGTAGTAAATAATCGTTTAAATTTAGTTCTATTTTCTTTTTGTTTCATGGTTTTAATTGAATTTTTCCTTGGAAATGGTATATGGAAAGTTTTCTAATTATCAATTATCTATATATCGCTTAAATCTACTAGAATATAAGGTTACTCTGTAGTACTTTTATTTGTTTTAAATTTTATGGCAGGCGCGTCGCGAAAAGAGAAAAGAATTGAGACCTACGGTATTATGTAGATTATTATCTATTTTTATTTGTTAAAGTTGTTTCGCTTTTGTCTCGATTATCGTCGTTTGACGAAACACGTAATGGAGTTTACCTATGCACGAGCTGATGCCCTTGACAAGTCGGCAACAAGCTCGACGTAGGCTAAATTGCCATTTACTGCCATTCTTTGTAATTTTTCTGGTGTTTTATTTTAATTTTGATTGTGCTTTAAATGTTTTTTACGTGTTAAAAAATTTTTAAATGTTGAATTTCTTGAATAGCAACATTAAGTTTTTTTTTGTTATTTTCCTTTTGAGTAATTAATTTTGTTAAAGTTTTTTTAAACTCTGGAACGAAGGTATCAAATTTACTTTTAGGCTATTGCCTTTAGAATTTTTCTCTTTTTGCTTGGAACTTGAATGTCTAATTTACTTTTAGGCAATTGCTTTTAGAATTTTACTCCTTTTGCTTGCCTTTAATTTTAATTTTGCAGCTCAATGCGCAAAATTCTTGACCGAAAGGTCTCGTAGTTCTTATACTACTATCTATAAATTATATATTCTAGTAGATATATGCTTTTTTACGATATATATTATAGTAGATATATCTTTTTTACGATATATATATAT
>KK112159.1:327027-390931 GCA_000611955.2 Stegodyphus mimosarum
CTGCTGAAGTAAATCAATGGAATATGCCCTAGTTTCGCTTAGAAGGCCTTCTACGAAGCCGTTCTTTCCTTAGGCAATAAACGGACAAGGCATGGAAAGATGTCACAAAGAGAACCCTTATTTCTGCAAAGAAGAGACTTTGACCGGGCAACGTTGTCGAACAGGATACCGAGTGATTTGAGCAAGTCCCTATGGACTCTGTCATCAACAAGAATGCATCTCTGACCAAGATTATGGTGATAGAGGTTGATAGCAATAACCTCGCTGAGTTGTGGAAGAGTATAACTAGTAGTTGACCACCGAAAAGCTTATGCATCAGTATTCTGTGTCACACCAAAATGTGGAGGTGATTTCATCAGGGGAGGAGGACGAAGTTGTGGAAGGCTGTTAAAAACAGATTTAGAAAAAAAAACAACCTACCCGTAAAATAAAGGAGATTAAGAAAACACCGGAACTGCATCATAGTTTGAGAAGCATTACTCTAATAAGACAGTATGAGAGCTCAAATTTTTAACGATAAAACTCTGATACATTTTCGCCAGTTTTCAAGAGCAGGAAAAAATAATTACTATTAAACCTTAAATGCACATAATTACGTCGAGGACTGCGATTTAGAGTACGCGGTAAAACATTGTGTATTCATATGTGATAGATAGATAAGCTTATAAATGTGTACTATTAAAATTGTTAAAATAACACGAAATATGTTAAGGAAATTCCATGTCCTGGACAGTTGATGACCTAATCTCTGATATTTCTGGAAATATTAGAGATTAGAATATCAGAGATTAGGTCATCAAGTGTCCAACCGACAAATAAAGTCATTCAAATTTACTGTCATTTGAATAATTCTGTCATAAATTCAAACTCACTACTATGTAAATAATGAAGCACTAGATTATGGAAATGGGTAATCTTACGAAAACAGTAAACAGAAGACCAATAAGCAATAGACTTTTTACGTAAAGCGAAAACAAATAAAACTTCACTTTAAAAGATGTTTACAATTTTCCCTATCCGATAACATACATTTAATTGTACGAGCAATAGAAATAAAATTACAGAAAAGTAAGGAACGCAGATGAGATCTCTTTACACCTACCTAATAAAGGTGAAAACTGGAGCTACTGTTTATCATATATCTATTAAAAATAATGCTTGCTTCAGGAATAGATAAATTACAAGGATGTTTACATATAACTTCCAAATTTAAATTTCACTTTTCAGTATGGCTGTTAGTCTCGTATTGAAACGAACACATTTTATTTCCTACCTTTCGAGTAAAAAACACTGAACGACATTTCCAGCGGTCTCTCTACTCTTTTATCAAGAGTCAAAACTTTGGCTCGAAATTTTAAAATGAATTTCTCTGCTACAAGAATAAAAATCAGGGTATTTTAACCGAAAATGCATGAAATTAATAGCTGAGTGCTTTAAATTTTTTTTCATACTTTTATAATATTTTGAAAGCAAACGAAGTGATTTCTCAAAATTTCTACGTCTTACAATGTCTACGCTGAAGTATAGAAATGCATTCAGAAAACAGACTACGATCGAGCTAGTGCTATGAGAGGAATGTGTTATCAAGTATAGAAATGCATTCAAAGTCATATAACCAAATGGGAGTTTAGAGCATTGCGTTACCCATAATCTTAACTTGGATGTTAACGATACAAAAGAAGATAAATACCAATTTTGGAACTTTTCAACATATTTACATGTACCATGATTTATGTTAAAAATGCGAAATTTTTATTAATTTGCTTGAAATATTTCATTATATAAAAAACTGTTTCAGGAATTTTTAAACATGTAAATACCTCATTGCGGTTTCAGAAATTTTTTATTTCCGTCGTTTTATTACAACTGACACGGAATTTGACCATCCTTGATGTACAGCAAGCATGCTGAGGCAATTCAAATATGGCTGGCATTTTAAAATTTTGATTGCCTTTATTTGATTTTAAATAAAAGCAGTAGTGATCTGTCCCAAATTTCTGAACGGACTTCTGATAAATACATCCTGGTTGTTAGTTTATAACTTAAATAGTTTTTCATCCAATGCTTTTAAGAAGAAATAAACAACTTTCAACTCAGTAAGTATCAATCAACTGAACATTTCTATGTATATGTACGTTACCAATCTGAATCCTCTGAAGCGTACACTGATAACTGCAGCTCCTAATCATAACTGCGGTAGGTTATCTAACTGAAATTGCGACATGAATCGAAATAGGCGAAAAAAGAGAGAGTGGGAGAACTGGTAAAAACAAAATGTGATCGCAATATGCGAAAGCTCCCGAACCAATTTAAGATATGATGTTACATTAAAAGACATCTGTTGAAAAGGCAGCGGCCATCGTGTGTGGTCCAACTGAGTGAGATTGTCTTTCAAAACACCTCTCTTAGCAGTCACGAAGAAAGATTTTTTAAGTATTATGAAGCCACTTCTTTAGGCTGCTGATTTACGCTCACCCTTTGCTTCCTTTCACACTTGGAACTCTTCGCCAAGTGTTTAGACGGAGTTGTTGATTTATGAGCGATGACCTATTCATTGCTACTGGAGCAAAGTGAAGACGGAAGTAATGGATATGCTTTACGGGTGGGCTGCTTAATGCTAATAAGTTGCCTGATGCAAATTAGCAAGAAATGCCGGGATAAAATTCCATTTTCTTAGCATTACAACACAGAAGGAATTTCGTTTGGATATGTGGTATTGGAAATAACAGACATTCGTTATAACGCGAACTTGGCAAAAATGTCAAGTTTCCATTGGTATTTCTAATTTCCGTTTTCTTACAAAGAACATCAAGATAACTTCGAAGGCCAGATACTTGATCCTTTTCCTTCAAGTAACAAAAATATAATTTTTCTATAGAAACTTCTGTACCGCTGGTTTACCTCATTTTATCTGTAAAATAAGGGAGCTTCTCTGCCATACATTATATTACTGATGTCATTTGTAAACTGCAGCACGAAAGCTCAGTGTCGATTGTTTACCCCAAGTTTGACATTAGAAATTCTTTTCCCTGCGTCACGTTATATAACGTTATGCTACGTTGCCATCATATTTATCATCCTTGCGAGCCTGGTTTATGCTAACTTGTTACATTTTATCCGCTTTAGGACCATTATTGACTATCCAAATAGCCTGGCACACTGCTTGCTGTCATAGATGTTGATATTTCAGAAGCGTCAGTTTTATAATCTTGCAAATTAAAACTCTACGTTAATTGAAAAATTTAAAAGCACAAAACCACATCGTAATAATTTACACCTTTAGTTTATATTTTTGATAATATATTTGACATGATATGCAAAATATTTTATTGATGAAATTTATATCACATCTAACTGAAAATTTTATAAACCTCTATATTAACAGAGAGCTAATCGAGGACTTTTCCAACGCGATATATTACGTACTAGCAGCTATTATGACTAAACATTATGAACAGGTACAAAAGGCGTAGAACAGAAATATTAATAATGATTTTAATCCCATGCAGAGTAATTGTTTGCTGATCAGAATATTCACGCACGATTTTATTCACGTTTCACTACAAAATATTATGTACGTCAAGGTATAATCGGACGTTTAGCCTATTCATTGCAACAACAAAAGTAATACTTGATAAAATATTAAATAGTAGGTGAATAAAGAACGATAAATGAAGCACATGTTGCTCAGATTGAAGATTTCTAAGGCGAGACAAAACCTTTAGGACGCATGTAAGATAACTTCTTGGTATTTCTAAACACTCATACCAAAGCATTCATCGAAGATAACCGAACCATCCGTCATACAGCCGATTCATCACCGAGTACTCTGTACAAGGAGAGACAAGTATTAAACCCACGAGAAGGTAGGTAAGACATATACACCCAAAAGCGTACCAGCGTTACGCGGGAATTAAACGCTCGATTGTTCAGAATCCAATCCAGATGTTAATTTTTTTCCTCCTCCATAATCTGAGCAAAATCAAAAAGGAAACCACCTTTCAGATTTCAAATATAGAAACTTTAAATAAATAAGTTTAAAAAAAAAGTATAGTAAAACCGAAATTATCCGAACTAACTAGGAATAAACCAAAGTAACTAAAGTAATTCTGAATGATCAACGGGAGCCGGTATTTCCTACTTTTGTAGATAAAAATAAATACGCATTGCATTGTTAAGCAAAAGTGTGCATTACAATAACTTTAGCTACGTGCTTTTCGAAATAGAGGAAATTTGGCATTTTTACTAAACTCCAGAAAGGACAAGGACAGGAAAGCTGATTAAAATATTTTTCTTTTCACAAAAAGGGCAGTGGGCAACTAAACTATTCACCATGTATGTTCTGTATGTTGATAACTTGTAGTAGATTTGCATGCACGGAAAATAAAAGCACTCGCAGAACTCCCCTCAAAAACGGTGGACCGTGCAAGCAGTTTAGAGTAAATGGATTGTTTTATTTATAATAAAACACATAAAAGGGCTATCGATCTAAGGGGTGTGATGTTTTTGTGGAGGATTTTTAAAGGGAAACGGACTCGTATTCACGTTACATTTGGGAAAACCCGGGAAGCTCCTTACAAACAATCGCTCGCTAGCATCTGAACCTGGATCGAATTACCAGGGTTTAACACTCTTACCACTTCGCCAGCAGCCCGCGAAACTGTGTATCAGAAATTCTAAAGATATGCTCATTTTAAAATTATTTTGCGACATTGCTGTTGAACTGAATTTTGTGGTTTAAGTGCGACAAACATGATATTTAATAAATAAAGATAATCCACAAAACGTTAAAAAAACGCCCCTTTGGACATAATTTAAAATCTGAAACCTTTCAGATTTTTTTTAATTTAGATTTATTTGCTTTTCTCATTTTTTTAATACTAATTGATCGTACATCAATGAAACTTACTATTAAAAAGATTTCAGATTTTTACTTTTATTTTATGCGTCGTAAGATGATAATATTGTTATATTTTTTAACCTATTTTTTCTATAATGTTATATTTTAAACTGAAAGGCTCAAAATAAATATATTTCACCTACAATGTGAAATACATGCACTTAGCTTCAAGTTTATTAATCACAGCAACTAGGGAAAGCTCAATCGGGCTTCGAGCTTCACATGCGTATCGGATTCATGCACTCAATTTCATCCCAACAATTTAAACTGCGAGGCGTAAAATCGAGTTAGTGACGGCCAGCTTGGGAACAGCCACGCGCGGGTTAATGGAACCATCAAAATGAACATCTCCCAAAATATCTCAGTGACATTTCCCACCCATTCCTAGAGTTACCCGGGGGAATTCGGAAACTGGGAAAACGTTCGACGGATCGGGAACGACAGCAGGACGATCGGATGGACACGCTGTCAGTTACTGGGGGCTCCATCATTTAACGATCCTTCTCCTGACGGGCACGTGACTGCTCACGTGCGCAACTTATCATGCCGCTGGGTTGGCCAATCCCTTCTTCCCAATTACCTCTGAATAATATAGGCATCTCAATGTAACGGAAGATTGGAGAGAATGGAAAGTAGATAGACATTTGGCGTAAAATAGGGTTGCCGGAATTTTTATTTGCTTTTCATTTCTTAAAAAATGGAAGCACATTTAGAAATTTCCGAATCTTTTTACAAAGTAATGAAAAGCTGTAAAATGAAAATGAGATTTCAGATTTCGGGGGCCGTAATTCGTTCTAATTAATATCGCTAGGAAAAAAAATTAAATGTAAATTCTTAATCCATAACTCGACATTGCCCAGTGTTTTTTGATATCAGTACTTTAGTAGAAATATTTTTCAGGCTGCCTTATCCCACATATTTAAATAAGTAATGTGTCTTTGTTTTTGTTGTTACTTATACCAACTTGTCTGACCGTAACATCAGCCCAACCCCACGAAATACCTCGTGACAAGGAGCGGTAATTTATACCTGTCGTTGGCAACAGCCTTGAGCACCTTACAGGTGACAATGCGATTTTGCTCAATTCCGCCTCCCATTTTGATTGAGAGCACACCGGGGGGGACGGATCCGAGGTTCTCCCACCCCTCTCTCCTTCTACCAAACCACACAGAGGACTTTCGGCTCGTCGCATATTTAGAGTGCCCCCATGCCGCACCGACACTATACTTTTACAAACATCCATGCCTTCTCAGGGATTCGAACCGGGGCCCTTCGGCACGACAGTCAGTGACACTAAATATTATACCGGTTAGCGGCAATGTGTCTTTATTTTACTTTAACATAACTCCTCATAAACTCCTCATATTTCTATTAATGCTTCGGTGAATTTCTTAATAAATAATATCTTTGAACATTCTAAATTCTGTTTTATACCAATAAAGAACCATATCAATCAGAAATTTAATTTATTTTTATGAAGCAAAGGGATAAATTCTCAGCCCGTCTTAAATTCAAAACGAAGCAATGCAAAGCATCGATCATCTCTACTTCTGTAGTAATAAATTGCTGAACAGTTACTTTTGTATACATTTTAGTTAGAGCAGAATGAAACGAATATTGAATCATAAATCCTCAAATTTGAAATCAAGTTTAATCCATATTTACTGCTACTCGTTTTGTTTAAAAAATTTCGTAGTTCAGTATTTCGGTCGAGCGATTTTTCTGATAAAAAAGGGCAAAAAGTCTTTATTGAAACCTTTGACGTACTACAAGAAGCTTATGGAAAGGGTTGTTTTAGCTAGTCTCAGTGTTGAATCAAGCAGAACATCCACCAAAGATGATCCAAAACCTCGACACTTTTCCATGTCAGCAGGCGATCTTCACGTCAAGGTGGTGGTAGATTTTCTGGCGCAAAACTTTAACCGGTTGTATCTGCCGAAATGCTTCATTATCTAGGAGATGCACACTGTGATTCTAATGGCTCTAAGTAATTTTTTTACGTTGCGAGAAAAGTACAAAATTTGCAATTTTCCCGAAGGCATTCACTTTTTGGGACGGTTTCTATTTCACTGATGAAAATTTTAACGAAGCTTTTCCAGAAGTGCCTTAAAATATAAATAACAAGAGCAAAGTTATGAGTCATTTGGAATTGGACTAAAGAAAAAATCAAATGAGGCGCTTTCTTATAATTAAATATTTCATATTTAATTTAAATCAGTTTCATCGACATATTACCCTGAAAGAAAGAAATTGGGAGAATGTCGACATTCTGCAGTGAATGTCAACATTCGCATAGTGGCTTAGTATATGTCCAAAATATCTGTTAAATAACCTTATTTTTCATTTTCACCGGCAAATGTCGACATTCACCATGCACTGATGGTGAATAAAAATATTTTGTTACGTTTTTTATTTTAAAACATATTATGATGTATATAAAAATAGGGAAAAGCTTAAGTATCAACACATGTGAATGAACGGTTGAACTCAAAAACGAACAATGCATTTTAAATGAGGGGGGGGGAAATAAAAAAAAAGAGAGAAAGAAAAGAAAAATCTGAAAGGTTTCGGATTTTAAATTACTCCCAAAGGGGCGTTTTTTTAACATTTTGTTTGTTACTTTTATTCATTAAATGTCATATTCTTCGCACTCAAACCATAAAATTCAGTTCAAGAGCAATATCGCAACATAATTTTAAAATGAGCATACCTTTAGAATTTCCGATACACAGTCTCACGCGCTGGAGATGAAAATGTTTTTCATGTGCAACCTTGCCATTGCTCGCTTTGAAATCCTTGAGTTTTCTAATCAAAAATTCGTTAAAGTTTTACAAAATACGAAATCGATAATAAAACAAATTCTAAATTTCAAATTCGGGTTTCCATATGCCCATATTCGGGTGGAAACGTTCAATATTCAAAATTGGATGGCTCTAGGTACCGTTGCTTTATCACAGTGCGAGAATCGTATATACGTTTATGCAGGTTCTTCATTATTTAATTTCTTTAAATATAATACAGGCGATAATATTTGGTGGCAACAATTTGAAAAGTGAAGCAACGGTTTTAGTGAATCGACGCAAAATGCCAAAACGAAATTAATAGTCCTTCTGGGCAAATTGCTCCTTTGGACTTACTTAATTATGCGACTGATGTTATAAAATACTATTTATTGCAACAATTTGAAATGTTATCACCCTTTGAATTGCACAAGAGTCGCTTGATTTAACAACGCCTCTCAATCTATCTTCTCGGCATCTCGTTTAGACCTCCACCAGGTGATGGTCTGAATGTATAAGTATACGTAACTAAATATGATATGTACAACTAAATATAAATAGCTAAATAAAATAAATATGTAACTAAATAAATAAAATATATAAAAAAAAAATCTGAAATGTTTCAGATTTTAAATTACGTCCAAAGGGACGTTTATTTAACATTTTGTGTGTTACCTTTATTTGTTAAATGCCATGTTCTTCGCACTTAAACCATAAAATTCAGTTCAACAGCAATATCGCAAAATAATTTTAAATTGAGCATATCTTTAGAAATTTCGGTACACGCTCTCACGCGCTGGAGATAAAAAGGTTTTTCTGTACAACGTTGGTATTGCTGGCTTTGAAATCTTTGAGTTTGTTAATGAAAAATTCGTTAAAGTTTTAGAGAATATTGTTACGAATTTCACATTTATTTGGCTATTTATTTAGAACTGTAAATAAAATTCCTTTTTATTTTCCCGTGCAACGCACGCAGACGATTTTTGAAGAGAAAGCTACGTCAAAAAAATAATAATAATAATAACATGCGTACATTTATGCAGATTTTTCATTTATTAAACTTTAATGCAGAGCAATAACATTTAGTGGCAACAATTTGAAAAGTGATTCAACGTTTTAATGATTCAACGCAAAATCGCAAAACGAAAGTAATAGTCCTTCGGGACTAAATCCCTTTGGACTAATAAATATAAAACTAAATATAAATAGCAGTGGCTTTCACCGACGTATACGGTACCTGTTGATTTTCACCGGAGAATGTCGGCATTCTCCAGTTCCGGTCTTTCACGATAACAGATAGATTTCACGATAACAGATAGATAATGTGAATTACTGACCACGCATATTAATAGTATGTTAGTTTTATTCCCCCCAAGGGATGAAAATAATGTTGCATATCGTAAAAACGTACTTAAAAGGTAGTTTTTCTTAATAGTACAATGCATTCAAATTAAAAGCTCTCATTCGCATGCAATTCTTTAATTAATAGTAAACGAAAAGTTTTACTTTTGCCTGATGCTAATCAAAATTAGGAGATGAGGCAAAGGGTATCGAGAAAAAAATGTTTATCGTCTGCAAAATGCTCTAAAAACGATTCCTCTACCCCCTTCTAAAAACCCAACAAGCCATTCTTCAAATCATGAAGTCCGAACAAAGACGAAAATTTGCCTATTGAATTGTTAATTTTTCAGGTAACCTACAGTTGTCGCCATCTGTAAACATTTCAGGATTCTTTAAAAGCGTTTATTGCATTTAAAGAACATTAGAAGTAATATTTATTTCTCCCGCCTTCGCAGCATGCCTTCGTGATGTAGTGGTCAGCTCGCTCAGCGTGTACTCGAGAGGTCCGTAGTTCGAGTCCCGGCCAGAGCATTTCTCATTTTTCACATCTCCTGCTTCCAAAATAGCCTAATGTCTCTACAGTGGCGCCCGAACTAAAAAGGTGGTGAATAATGATACTCCAACAGCAAGATTTGGCGGTTGGGTCCCCTAATCCCTAGTCGCCCTTTAAAAAGGGGAGTATATAAGGTATTTCTCCCGCCTTCGTAGCATGCCTTTGTGGCATAATGGCCAGCACACTAGACGCATATTCAAGAGTTTCGAGGTTCAAGTCCAGGAGAGGGCACTGCTGCTTTTTCACGTCTCCTGCTTCGAAATAACGTAATGTATCTACAGTGTTACTTCCTTATTACTAAAAGTATTACTTCTTCGCGTCTCTGCACGTAAATCGTTATTGATTTTTAACTAAAAAATTTAATTTCGTTAATGAAAAAGTTTTTGCAGATGTGTAAATTTTATTTCCAAATATTATATTTCAAAACCTTAATCTCATTTATGAATATCTTATATGCAAATATTCCTATCGTTCTTATACGCAGTAATTTCATCCGTCTTATAAGCAAATAGTCTTTCCTTTGACTTATTCTGAGTTAACTTTTCCTCTCCTTTTTTAAAACAAGTGCGTTTGAAAAACGAATGCACTTTCAACCTTATTTTGGCTTTAGAGATCAAGCATTCGAGTACAAAAAACTCTTTTTTTTTCATTAAAAATAATTAAAACATTTTGCTGCATTTATCGATTCTAAACAGTTAAATAATAATATTTTATAGATCTGAACTGCGTTTTTAGTGAGTTAGATATTTTAAGTTACTAAAGTTGCGAAAACATTTTAGGATAAACTCTTCAATAAAGGAAGTTAATAAGCTAAAATAGATTATTAAATTATAATATATTTGGGATATCATGTAATTAAATAATGAAGTTTAAGAGATTGAAATAATAAAGATAAAAGAATCCACCCGTATATTAAAAACTCATAATAGGAAATATATAGAAAAGTCACATTTTATTAATTAAAAGCTCATCTATTCTATTACATCTATTCAATATTACATACAGCAATGCACGAAGAGCTATCTACCTAAAAATAAACAGAGGGATGCCTGCCTGTTTCATTTACTAAGAGATACTGGCAGTACCCACAGTACACATGGGGAAAGCCCCGAAAAAACCCATGCACTTAGCCTGTTTTACAAACTGGCACAAGATCGAAATGCACAAATTCGGTTGTCTTATTTACTCGACCATTAGTGGGTAAATTAAATAAACAGTAAAAAGTATCTAAATTTACTTTATATAGCCCTTAAAAGTTTAATTTTTGGTCTTTTACATTTATAGGGAATATGGAAGAGACATTTTCCGCATGTAAGGTAGGATTAATATGTAGGTATGCATGTGCGGTCAAGAGTAGTTTAATATTAACTAAATAGAATACTGCATAAAAATTTCACCTTTACTTTTTTGTCTAGTATGCATAACAATTCAGATAACTTATATGACTTATGTAGAAATTTGCTTATATATAAATTCTATTGAATATTATTATAAACAAACATTAGTATTTTGATGACTTCAGTGTCATCGGTATTAAGTTCGGTGACAGAAAATGGAATTCAAAGTTTTATTAGCAGTCTGTCTTATTAGTACCATGAATCTTTAGAAATACGTCACAAAATAAGTGAATCTTCTCACATCATCTGGTTTAATGCTGTAACAGACCATTAATGTGTCGCAGTTTTTCTGCGAACCGCATTTCCCGAGTCCTGGCAAAGCAAAAATGTAAGATTCTGCTAATGAGAATAGTGTATTAGCAGTAACTTATATAGTTACAATCTTCTTCCTTTCTAGTCTGGCGTAGACGAGACACCATGTGGTTAAGATCATTCGATTCAGCTTAGAATTCTGTTAGAGTATAATTCTGATTAGACAGTCATTTGGTTGGATTTGTATTCCGAGACGTTTTCCATATCTAAGCTTAATACGATGTTACATTTCTTCTGGTTACTCTTAGAAATATTGCCATGAAAGGATCCCTGCCTTAGGCAGATATTTCCAGTGTGCTTCATCAGATTAGATTAATTTACACGTGATCTGTTTCGTCATTGTCAACTTACACTAATTTTTATTTTCTTAAATTTCATAAGCTTGAAATTTGAATTTCATTCCTGCATTATGAAGACGTTAACTATTGACACAAAACTAAAACCAACAGAACTTTCACACACCGAAAATTCTGGAAGACAGGTACCAGATTTAATTTTAATACGAAATTAGGTGAATTTAAAATGTATTATTTACGGTACACCAATATTTTCTAAAACCTAAAACTAAAACTATTTAGAAAATTATCTTTCTGATCATTATAAAATCTATAGTATATTTTATCATCAACGTGGAAAACATTTTTCATTTTTGTAACCCCTTTCCAAAGGCGTATATGAGTTCAACAACACTCATTCTCTTTAACTCGTCTTTTAAACGAAAAACCTAAATTCCACAACCTTCACCTTCGACGTTTAAAGACTCCATTCTCAGCGACTGAGGGACGAGGCCGCACAAATATCCATCAAAAACTCGTAAAATCCAACTCCACTCAGAATGAATTTTACTGCCGCGGAACCATCGGATTAAAAAACGAGGGGCACCTGAAAAAGAGGTGGGGGGAGGAAAGGAATGGAAAAGAAATAGGTTTCCAACAAAACATTCTCTTCCCTGTACAGCAAGGCAAGCTCTTTATATAATCCAGTTACACCAGCAAGTCACCGCGACCCTGGAATTCCCTAGGGGACAATATGGAGCTACTTCATGAAGCTGGAGAGGAGGAGGGTGCTCTGGGGCGGGAGAGGTTTTCTATACATTCGCCGCTCAAAAGGCAAAAGGTCCCACTTCTTCTAATTGATATCCAAAAGCAGAATACTAAAGTCTCCAGGGTTTAGCAGACGCAGTTATTGCGCCAGAAAACAAGCGACGCTGTAAGTATATTATATAACCTCACGTAACATGTGATGCGTTGAGTTAGAGTTTTAAAATAAGGGCCCCGGCGAATTTAACGGTCCTTTCGACTGGGGTTGCAGCGCAGCTGGGTCGGGCTCTAAAGGAGAAGAAGCGATTCGGGTACTAGTGGCTTAACCCCTAGGAATGAATAAGATTAGCTTAAAAAGTATGATGCAGACTAAAGTGCAATGGTGCTGAACATGTTGTGAAGAAAGAAATTAAAGAAATCAGCTGCAATCTAGAAAGGAAGAAATTAAAGAAGATTGGAAGAAATTAAAGAAATCTACTAGAAAAAATAAAGAAAGGAATTAAGAGTATTAGATACTAGAAGAAAAAATAATAAAATACTAGAAGGAAAAAAATTAAATAAATGTACTAGAATCTAGAAAGAAAGAAATTAAGGAAATTTACTTTTCTATTTAAAAATAAAAAAATTAAAGAAAAAGTATTTCAATCATTTTGTCTTAAGGCCGGGGGCTTGTTCTCGTTTCTCGTCGCTAGTTTGCTTACTCTCATCCTAATGAATTTATTTGCACTCAAACTCAATTTTTACATCATTGCTAAGTAATTATTGAGTAATTTTATGTTCAACTTTTGATTTTTTTAGTTTTGAGACCTCAAAACTATCATTTACATAAATAATAATTAAAGACGCCAGTTTTTTTGGCTGAAATAAATTATAGAAAAATATAACTTCATATAAGTAGTAGTAAAAAAAACAATTTATTATTTAAAATTTAAGAAATAAAAAATTCTATTAATAATAGCTTTAAATTCATTTGGAATAATTTACTGTAGTTGTTTTGTAGTTAAAAATAGACGAAGATAAAAAAAAAGTGCATATAATTCGTTAACATTGTATTTCAGTGGTCGTAAATACCTGCATAATTTCAAATTATGAACGTCAAAATTTTCATTTGAGAAATCTAAATCTAAATTTATCACAGAATACGCCACTTATCAATAAAAACTAAAACTAATCAACTAAAACTAAAACACAAATAACCCATAGAGAGTCATGGCTGGCAGTCCCCAGATATCTGCTTTCTAGACAGTGGGCTCCGGTGTGCTTGTGCATCTTTGCCTGAACAAGTGGTCAGCCTGTTGCAGGAATTCCGGTGCTTGGTACTCATTTTATCTGCCCCCTCAAAGGATGAAAGGCTGAGTCAACCTTGCCCCACCCAAGGATCGAGCCCCGGACCTATGGTGCTGCTGTGCGAAGCGCTAGCTACTGCGCTACCGGGCCTGCCATTTACCACTAGGTTTTATTAAAATAAACAAGTTTAATAGCTAAAGTGGTCTTTCCTTGAAAGAATTAATACCGGAAATAGATACTTTAAATTTCTCTAAATCCTTACAACTAATGAATTCTTAATGACAACACAATTTAACTCAGTTTTCTTTGTAGTCTGAGCTATAAATAATCTTTCACATTATTCATTTAATTAGTTGTTTGAAGTAAGAAGATAAATTCATTATTTCTGATATTGCGCATATTTATTGTTTCTGCTTTGTTTTGTAGCAAGAAATTCTAGTTTCAATGCGATATACAAGATACCTTATTTTTTTATAAAAGCATTAAGCTCCTCCTTCTTTTTCTTTCTCCTTCGAAAAATTGAGTAGTGCCTCTTTTTTCATAAGTAGCTAGCTCTCTTTATTTTACTCATAATCTATTTGGCATAATAATTCTGATTACAAATTCTAACTGAAAGTTATCTTTTGCTATTTAAGGCTATCATTTCATTTGAAAATGCTATTATCAGTCTAGTTAAATGAATCAAATTATAGAGCAGTCTCTTAAAATGAAAAATGTTCTAAAAGAAATACTTTCAATAATATCATTGATATTAGCAGAAGTAATCTATCTTTCACTACAGATAAATACTTCAATAGGGCTGTAAAGATTTTGATCTTCACTATAAGGTAATTTAGGGTCCTGATAGAGAAGATAAGATTATATCTGGTGTCTGATTATTTGACAAATTATTCTCTGAAATCTAAGGCCTACCGCCTTCTTGTTTGGACTATTCAACAGATGCACTCGCAAGGAATAAAAGAGCAATTGCTCTTATTGAAGAACCGAGAGATTATTATTTTGTATGAAAGAATAGCTATTCTTCTAAGAACAGCAATTATTCTTAAAAATTATGATTATGTATATATGCTTCACAATTATTTTCAAATTTATAAACAATTTGATACTAATGTTAAATTAGCCAGAAATGAATGGAAGTGATATAGTCAAAAAAATTTCAGATTAAAATTAAATAAATAAAATTTCAGAGTGTAATCTTTTCATGTTTTCCAAGAAACATGATATAAAGGGTAAGCGGAATCTTTCTGATATGTACATTTTACGATAGTGAACTAGCAGAAACAAATTAGAAATTAAAGGTAACATTGATTTTTTTTTCCTTTTTTATGCAGATTTTATTTGATTGTTTTAAATTTATGGCTAAAAATATCACAAATCATATTGCAAAAGATGAGTGTTGATTTGTATCAAAGAGCAAAACGAATATTTCAGGCTAAAATTTAATTTCAAACTTTTACAAAGTGCCAGTGATTTCTAATTTCAGAGAAAAAATGTTTTTGTTCATTGCTCATGCTGTTCTTTATGCCTACTGATGTGATAAAAAATATCAGGGATGATTTATTTAAAAACGCATGTGAAGAAAACTGAAACATATTTCGCAGACTGAAAAAAAAATTATGAAAGACATTGCTTTCGGAAGGGATTATTTTAAAGCGATGTTATAAATACTGGTAATAAATATTGACCAATAATTAATTTAGAAGTGAAACAACAAAAATCAGCGTTATATTTTCAAATTTTCTCAGGACTAGTTTCTATGGTTTTACCGAACCATCATCCTCAGCTGCAAAAGTGCAAATGAACGAGATAAGATATAATGATTAGATAAGATAAGACATAATAATAAGATAAGATAAGACTTCATTAATAATGTTTCACTCAACGTTATTAATCAGGCAGTTAAAAAATTCTCATCTCAATACACCAAAAGGCAGACTCTTGTTTTAGAAGACTATATAAAAATTCTGTTGTCATTCCCTTCTTTCCATCAATTAGCTATAAAGTTGCACGTATTTTACAGAAATTTAACTTTCGGGTCGTATATTGTCTCATCAATAAAATTCCGAGTTCCATACTCAAGGACCCCATTCCGGATATGAATTCCTGGGGTATTTACAGAATTCCTTGCCAGTGTGGTTTAATTTACATTGGCCAAACTAAGAGAGTCTTAAAATTTCGCGTTAATGAACATGAGGCTTATGTTAGAAAAAAGGAAACACAGAAGTCTTCTGTTGCCCAACATTGTTGGTCCGAAAATCACACTTTCAATTTTTCTGCTGCCAAAATTATTCAGAAAACATCTTCCATTGGTGAACTGGATTTTCTAGAGGCATTTCACATTCAAAAAAATCTTTCTGTTCTAGTTAACGACTCTAATTCCAATCCATCTTTGCCTTCAGCCTTTAAAGAAATTATGTTTTAGTTCTGGTTTCGTCAACGGTGCTCCCAGTAGCTTGTCTCCTGTCCAGGCTTTCTTATCTTAGCTTATCTAATCATTTTATCTTATCTCGTTCATTTGCGCTTTTGCAGCTGATGATGGTGCTTCGGTATAAAAACCATCGAAACTAGTCCTGTGAAAATTTAAAAATATAAGGCTGATTTTTGTTGTTTCACTTCTAAATTAATATTTGTTCGGCGTGTTATTGTATTTTAATCATTGGCCAATAAGTTAAAATTTTGTGTCTTAGAGAATCATATCTAATCCGTTTTGATCGTAATCATAGATGTGTATGAATGCATGTCCGAATGAGAAATACTCACTAAAATAAATCGGTTATATTTCGAATCAAAATTCTTCAGTTCCTGTTTACTGGTATGAAATGGGTAAAAAATTTCTTTCCGAAAATCATTACGTTTTATCAATATTTTTAGCTGAAGACCTGCATATGAAATGGGTGGTATTTTTATAACAATTATTAATGTTAGTGAAAATTTAAATAAAATTTTAATGAGACAGATAAATTAAAATAATGTTTTAATTTATCAAATCACATTTTAAAGAAACATACATTAAATTAAAATAACATTCTAATGAGGGAGCTTAAATGCTGTAATAGGAGCTTTCGCACAGATTTTAATACTCTAAAGCTAAATATAAAAGTAAAAATATCATCATTTGTTATTTTTTTAATTTCTCCTCCCCAATTTATAGCGCATAGAAATAGAAGTATTCCGAAGATTCATAAGTTTGCATTTCAAACATAAAGCATTTTATAACTTTATTTTAAGAAATCTAGGTCAAATATTTCGTAATTTCAGCCATAAGAAATTTTAAATAATGCTACTTTTTGGAGAGCGTAAAACTAATTTATATTAAACCTTGTTACAATTACTTTCATGAAAGAGCTATTTAATTTAATCATAATAGAAACTTTATTTAATAGTTAACTACAAATTTTTCAATGAAAGTATAACTTAAATATCTCAAACACATGTTTGTTTGGATTTTCAAATTATAAATTTACACATTGTCTCAAATATTTATGTCTTTCAGGAGGAAAAATACTTTCGAGGATTTATTATTATTATTTTCACTTGTTCCGCCCTTTTCTAAGGCGGAAGTCTTCGTGTAGGACTTTCTAAGAGAACTGGCTCGTATTTGCACCTTACACATGGGGAAAACCATGAAAACGCCCATGCATCCAGCCCGTTCACGGAATTCGAAGCTCCGACCGAACAGCCAGTGTTCAGGGATTTTACCGCTTGGCCCGCTGGTGGACTTGCTTTGAAGGATTTAATTAAAATTGAGTGAACATTTAGAATTCCAATTAGGCTCAAACATGTTAAATGTTTTTTCTTGTTTACATAGGGTTTTGAGGTTTTCATTAGCAAGAATACTAATAAGACTTTCGTAGATAAATCTGCCCGAAGGCATCCCTGCTCTCATAAAATAGCCTTCTCCAGTACTGATTTACCCAGCAGCAAATGAGGCCTTTCCCCAGTCTCTTCACGTTCAATGAGGCTCCAAATTCTCCTATGCAATTTAAAGTAGGTAAAATTTTACGTAAATTTTCATTTCTAGATTTTAGAAACATAAAATTAAAGCAGAAAGCGAAAATTTATAACTTCGTATTTTAGTTTTCTTTGCCTCCCTTCCAAAATCAGGGGCTCGGCTATTGCCTCTCGCTGTAATCCGCAAGCAATGTCGTTTAGCGAAGCCTCAATGAAAAAGAATGGAACTGATCTTTTTAGGTATGCACTCTATACTTGATTATTAAGTTGAAAAAATTTTTGACTCATCCTTGTAATTTAATTAGTTAAAGTTTTAATTAGTTTCCGGGTAACTTTCTTTTTTCCCAGTTTCTTCCAGAAAGGTAGAGGGAATTCTGGTTTAAACGCTTACAATTTTATACAACATCTAATAAACTGAAATCATGAAAACAAAATGCACAAAGAAAAACACATTTATTTTGTTTAAATAATTAATGAAAAATAAATAAAACATTAATTTATTTTAGGAAATATTTTATATAATTTTCTTCCTGGTCTCTATTAGATTTAAAGACACAACAAGAGTAACCTCCGAAGAGGGTTTAACTCAGACCTTCTGTTTTGTAAATCACTTCCTGAGCCCTCCTAAATTTTGCCATAATACTCTATGTATCGTCATGGCATCAATTTCAAGGAAAGAAGGCCTCCATATTTGCCTCCATCGAATGATTTCTTTAAAGTAGGTGTCAATCTGAATGGTAGAATTTTATTTCATTTTGAATTGATGCTAACGTTCCTCTCTTTCATGCAATTCAGTTCTTGTTTTAATCTGAACTACTGAACTTTCTGCATTTAAAATAACTGATTTTGCATATACATAACCACAAGACTGAAGATTTTAATTTCCAGGCAGTACTTTTTTCCTGTGAGTAAAGACCCATTAAAAGCACCAAAATGTATTTCAACTTGTAAAACATCAAACGAGTATGAAATCATTAAGAAATCATTTTGTTTTAAATCTAAATTTTTTAAACTAATCATATTAGCTTTATTGATGACATTTTTATTGATTGATTATAGTTTTACTCTTATTCCTGAGTTTTGAATCAGGGACTGAAGCTACTATTACAGACTTGAATTGGCTGTTTCCTTTAGAACATCAGAACTAGAATTCCAATTTCCCAAGACTGACAGAGTTGACTTCATCAATATCCCTCCTTAAAAGCGTTAGGTTCTCTCAGAATGACGAAACCTAACTTTCCAACTAAAACCTTTTTATTCACTTAAAACATGAAGCACGATCTGAATTATCAAACTGAGTGAAATATAAACGGATTTCGCTAATAAACTTGTACAAGTAGCTGATTTTCCGTTTTCAAATTTCATTTAAGTCATTTGTTCAGAAATATTTTATATTATTTATTAGCCCAAAACGGTGGTAGCCAACAAGGGCTATTAGTTTCAAAACGGCTTTATGTGATGAATCACTATAAACGGCGAATTACTTTTTAAATTGCTGCCGCCAAATAGTATCGCCCTGTATTATAGAATTTAAATAATGAAGAATCTGCACGAATTTATGTATGTTTCTCACATTGTGAAAAAACGACAGTACGCCAACAAATTTTGCATAACGTATCAGCCTTTACTCGAACATGGGCACCTAGAAGCCCGAATCTTGAATTTCGAATTTGTTTTATTATCTATTTCATATTTTGTAAAGCTTTGAAGAAGTTTAATTAACAAACTTAACGATTTCAAAGCGAGCAAACGCAACACTATATAAAAGAAAACATTTTTTTCTCCAGCGCGCGAGACTGCTTATCGGAAATTCTAAAGATATGCTGTTTTTAAATATTTTGTGATATTGCTGTTGAATTGAATTTTATGTGCTTTAAGTGTGAAGAACGTGATATTTAATAAAAAAGTAACACACAAAACGTTAAAAAGTCCCTTTGGGAGTAATATAAAATCTGAAACCTTTCAGATTTTTTTAAATTTATTTATACTGCATTTAATAATTAGTTTTGTTAGTAAACATTATTTTTCGGCCAAAAAAAGTCAAAGAACAAATATTTACAATCAAATTATAGCGAACCTCGATAACCGATCCCTCGGATAATTGAAGTTCTGTTACCGAAATTATTCTTTGAATATGTCTTACACAGCAAACTTTGATTTTTCATTCGTCGCGAAGAAATAAAACTTTACTTTCAAAATAAATAATTTATTTTAGCAAATGATAATTATTTACTTTAGTAATGCTTTCAATAAACAAAAAATTAATTAGTATGGCCAATTTCAAGCACTCTTTTTACTCCAATATCTTATTTTCTTTATAAATTACATGTTTTTCTTATAGTAGAGCTCAATTCAGCAGCTTAATGCGAAAAAATACTAGGCATATTTATATTTTTTTTAAATGTTTTGTAATTATATACATATATATAGATATAAGATAAAAGTATGAAAATCAAAATTACAACTTAAAAAGCCTCTTGATCGCTCATTTTTAATTCGGGTACTTTCTCTTGTAGTAATATTTTTCTCGAAACTGCGTCATATCTGAAAACTAATTCCGCATTATGTCATCTTAAAATTTTTGCATTGCCTATAAGTTTCAGCCAATCAGATTAACGAAAAATTTAACTATAACTACCGTTGCAACCCAACTACCCTCCCTCTTTTTCTGCCTATGCTTGCTCGCTAAAGAATGTCTTTTGTTTGGCTGCTTTTGTTAAAAATGTAATACGCCATCATCAAAATTGTGGGGTGCAGATTGGCCCCATTGTGAAGTGTAACTAGTAATAAAGATATATTTAGAATATCAAGTGATTTTGTGATTCTTCAAAACTTCTCGGCATCTTCTGCTACGTAATTGATATTTTCAGTGATCTTCTATTTCTCAATCCACTCGCGACTGAGCAAAGTAATATATACCCACACATGTATATATTATACATATGACATGCTCACTGAAACAGAAATGATGTCCTGTTAAATATATATAACAGAACATCGTTTCCGTTTCAATGAATTTGACAAAAACTTAAGAGATGCAGGCTCAGTGACATATACCACTCTAGTTCTGAGTTCAGTGGCCTAAAGAGATAAATACTTAAAGAGAGAGAGCTTATAAACTCCAGCATCTTTTCAACTCCATCGGCGTAAATCTGAAAAGCGGGATACGGAGAGGGACGTTTTAAGGTATTGCTTGTTTTACGGGACGGGGGGAATCGAGAAAAGGGGGAGAGAAAGCCATTGGATAGCTCTTCTCTTCCGTGTCTCTTAGATAATTTAACGGAGTTCCAGAGGACGGGTATTTTAATAAGAAAGCTGAAGGGGTTAAACGTTTGACTCAGAATGGGAGAAGAAATTGACAGAGTTTGCTAAGTCTGAAACACTTTCTTTTACGATAGAAGATGAGAAAAAAAAAGCCTTTCCCTGAATCTGATGAATGTCGTGATTTGAGTTATGCAATAGTTTCTTAATTGATGTTTTAAAAACTTATTCATTTTATAAGTAATTTATATGCTATAGAGAGATGTGTTTTGTACAGAGCTGTAATTAATTATAAATGCAAATTCAAGGTCCTGGTAAAATGCATGATTATTTCAGAATTACTCGGAAATTTCAATATGATTTCTCACAAAATATAATAAAAATTTCAATATTTCCTTTCATTAGCAAGCTATTAAAACATAAGCCATCTGTTAAATATACATCTATATTTTATCACAGTTGCAAGATCCATTATTTCATATACATGTAATAAGATGACCATTATTGCAATAAGAAGATGACTTGATAAAAGAAAGTTGCAATGGATTTCACGATAGTGAAGCATAACTGAGTAGTTAGAAAGAGGACACTGGGAAAACAGACTTCGTGGTAAATTCCATACATAATTTTATTTCTTGATAATGTACATCATCACTATAGGTGAGCTATACACCGCACAGTTTCGTACAGCTAACATTTCTTAAACAATAGACGGAAATTGAAAAAGTAAACTCTGCGTGGCTAGAGGCAACGCGACACAGCGAAAAGCAACAGTAGAGAAGAACGAAGAGAAAGAGAAGGGGAGTTAGGACGCAATTACCTTTTGTAACATTTCATATCACATGACAGATTAATGTCCAGATGTTGGGTTCAGTTAGTGATGAACACTTTCTTTTTATTTTGTCCATTACTTAAATGGGGATAGATTGGTTAACAATCTCTGCATTGGGAGTTCTATGCACCTGAGACATCGGCTCGATACCATGATAGAAATGATTTGGAACTGTGTGTTGGTGTAATAAAAGCCTAGCGAAGAAACTTGGCAAGGCAGACATGGCCGGATGCAAAATAATTTTATTATTGTGGAAAGCAATTCTGGATTCGCAATATTTGGTTCATATACGGACGGGCGTCTTATGCGCCCTACATTTTTGTTAGTTCAGCACATATTCAGTAAATAAACAAGGTAACCGCAAAGCGTCTTGACAGAAGGAAAATGTAAACGCAAAATGTCGCAGCAGTTCACAGGAAGAAGGGAGGGAGTCAAAAAGCTTCAGTTGGAGTTAAAAGAGTTTTGGTTTACAATTATTTAGTGATTGGACAAGAGATGTCTGCATTAAGCGTTACGTAGGATAGCATGATTAATTTGAATGACGTAGTTTAGACTTATAGCGCTATTTTTAAGACAGAGAGAGAAAGTCCCCAAATTAAACAAAAAATAAAAGAGGTTATAGCCAATTAAAATTAGAAATTTCCTTTCGTATTTTTTATCTTATATATATATATAATATTATATTTCAACATTTCGTTTTGTAATTCTTTATTCTAGATTGCTACCAAATCGTTCAGATTATTTCGATTTACCTTTAACCAAACTGTTACAAATTGCAGAAAATTTCCTCTCTACATAAATTCTGTACATGCGAGAATCAATCAGAGGCATTAGGTATTTTGAAGCAGAAAACAGATGAATAGGTTATGAAAGACGGGGGGGATACCTGATGTTTAACAGGCGTCAGCAGGTATTTATCCCACCCTTCCATTATCTGGAGACACTAACACTTCCCGTGAGGTCCACAAGGACGCTCTCCCAGGAGTATCTTAACCAACAGATTCATATATAAGTATAGAGGTTGCAGAGTGCAGAGGCTATGCTCATAATAAAAAAGTTTTTTGTACTTGCAGAGCAATGTCCAGTAATTTACATTATGATGATATAAGTATGCAGCACATAATATAAATATATATCTAAATGTCATACACTTAAAATGTAAGTAAATAAACATAACACTATAACTAAATAAACCACTTAAAACGTAAACTAAGCATTAAAAGTACACACAAATTATAAATTTACGATAGTTTAAATAAAAAATTAATTTAGGTGCTTAGCCTAAATACAAATCCATTTTAATGCAAAGGGGTTTGCCACTTATACATTTATAAGTAAAATTATATCTAAATATTTAAAATTATGTTTTAAAGCAAGTTAAGATAAAAATTTTATTACTATATTTAATAGTTAAATGTCTAGATCAGAATACAGAATTGATTTGAAGTTCTTTAGATTGTTCTTCAGCACTTCTATAATTTTTATCACTTATGAGGTTTACTGCCATCTTCATTTTGTTTGGCAAATATCTTGAACAATAGCTGAAATATTGTTGATTCTGTTGCAGATGTTCTTAATTGATGCACGGTTTTTTGATAACAAATTTCTTAAAAGAGGTCGGTCATTGCAGGTCGGTTGAGGTAAATTAGGCAGCTGTAAGTGGACAGCAAAGGCATAATGGCAGGTGAATCTTCTGATCCGCAGACACATATACTTGTATTTGAGATGCAAAGGGATGAAAATAGGTTGGAAATGTGTCATGTCCCGTAATAAAATTAGTTAGTTGTGATGTTGCTATGTGTTTATTTGTGTTGACTTTAGGAATGAAACTATACGTGCGTTTGCCAGTTTCTCCTAAATGAAGCAGAAAACAGAAAGGGTTTTAAGGTGTACGAGGCCCCTTAATGTCCTTATTTTTTAAAAATAAACGAAAGCTTCGAAATCTTGTGAAGGCTATCATCAGATAGCGCAAATATTGCATCACTAGATAAAAAAGTTTCACCCTATTAAAACATGAAAACATGGTTAATTTTTTATTTTAATTTAAATTAATTTATTTATTAAAAATTAGCTTAGTGAAATGTTTAGACATTAAATAAAAGTGTAAGAACTTTAAACCAAATATTAAAAATCTTGTTTTCAGACAAAACTGCTACATCCCCCCCCTAAATTAACTCTAACTAATGGAAGATTTGTAAATATACGAATTATTAATTGCACTAGCTTAACATGATTTCGCTTTGCTTGTGTTAGTTGAATGGATTAATTAATTCCATTCGCCGAGTGTTCTGTAATTGCAAACTTAAAGCAACACCGAAGCAAATAAAGCAACCATTACATACAGTTGATAACTATAGCGCAATAAAGCAGGGCAACATGAACAGCTAAGTTGCTTTAAATGCTGAAAATTAAATCTCATTTGAGCTATGAGAAATGAGGAATAGCACTGAATATGTCGGGACATAGAGCAGAAAACACGAAAAACCTGCAATGCCCTCCTCGTTAGGATTCAAACTGTGCACCTCCCGAATGCAAGCAGGACGTACTGAAATGGTGGGACACTTGCAAATTAATGAATTCATCGGGAGAAACCAATACCCATCAATCATTTAGCCATCTTTTCTCCGAGAATGTTGTCTATGGTGCACTGCAAGGAGCGACTTATTTTACAACCTCGAGAATGGAAAGGTTGCATCCCAGTTTGGATACAGAACACCAGGGGGACGGATCTAAAGATCTCCCATCCCTCTCCATCTCTACCAAACCTATCGAGATGTCTTTCGACTGGTCAGTAACTTGAGAGCATCTATATCGCACAGATATTATACATTTGTAAGGATAAAAGCCTTTTCTGGGATTGTCTGGCATCCATCGCAGAGAATGCAGGCTTAAGGAATTATCTCACTCAGGTATGATAGATGTACTTTCATAAAAAGGTATAACTGGGCAATATTTTTATACCTGATAGCAAAGCCATTTCTTTTCTCTAGTTTAGCTAGCATGTGAATCTACTGCAGTAGATATTGGGTGGTCGAAGATAAACCGAACTGGAAATGGAAGACTTCACTTGCTTTGGGTTCGGTTTATCTTGAACCAACCCATATTTGTGTATTTTGAAATCAGAAAAGAAAGAACCAAGCCTAAGAAAAATTGATTTAATAGCTTAAAATTAAATGTACTGTGATTACTACTTGAATATGCTATTTTCATGTTTTGAGTTCATGATTGAGTTTCATGTTCTGTTGATTTTTCAATTAACATAACTGATCTAATGTACACTGCGAAAAAAAAAATCTCCCGTTCTACTGGGCCGATTGATGAAATTTAAACTGCGTTTTTCATGTCTTGAAAGCGAGACTTAGGATATTTGTTAGATTTACACATAGCGTTCCTCCTACATAGGTATTTGGACACAAAATCGTACTTTTTCTGAACATACCAATCTTTTCCCAGAATTCCATTCTACGTCTCATATTATGCTTAGATGTTAAATTTTGTAACTTTTGGTGAAAAATTTATGAGGAAATTTAAAAATTTATCTCGGCGCATTTTTTATCTTTTTTCCATTGCACAGGAGCGGAAAAAAGTCATCGTTAATATTTTCAAATAATTTTAACAAAGTGCGTAGACCACAGTTGGCGCTATTATCGCTTTTAACAAATAGGCCCAATTTCAAAACGCGCCCATATGTAAATTCACGTATATCTTAGGAAAGTTTGAATAAAAAACTCTAATTTTTTGTAGGTATGCTTAGAAATATATCTACTTTAAATGATGGTAAAAATTTTATAGGTTATAATTTAAAATGATTTTTGAAAACTTTACAAAAACTATTTAAAAATACAAATTTTAAAAATAAATCATAAAAAATAGGAGAAGTTTATTCGGAATGAACCTAAATTTTGTAATATGAAAGGAAGAATCAAATAAATTTAATAAAAAAAAGAGATATTAATAAATATATAACAAATTCAATTAATATAGAGAAGCTAAAATTTTGAGAGTTAAGTTTTTAAAAACTACACTTGCCATTTTTACAAAACTTGGTAGTTTGGCATAATTTGAATAGTAGAATCGAAGTATGGAAAAAAATTGGCATGTCATTTCAGAAAAAGTCCGATTTTGTGTCAAAATACCTACATTAGGACAATGCTATACATAAATCTAATACATACCCTAAGCCCCACTTTCGAGACATGAAAAATGCAAGTTGAATTTCATCAATGGGCCCACTAGAACGGGAGATATAGAACTGTCGCCTTTTTTTTATTTTTCGTGCAGTGTACATTGTTTTAATAGTGATTAGTCTAATGACTATAATAACTGAATTCTAATAATAACTTGAACTTTAATTGCTGATTAATTAGTTAATTACGCGATCAGCGAATTAACACAAAAATGTACATTAAATGCAAAGTAAACAGCTGTTTAAACTCACGGAGTTTCTGCTTTCTAAAATTAGAAAATAGCTTAGACATAGCTTAAAAACTAATACCAAATAATTTTCATTATATTTTCTTTAGTATTTTGTATGTTTTTCTTTGATAGCTTTCTTTACCGGTTCGACACTTCCCAAATAGATGACTAAAACTGTTTGTCTGTCACTTTTAAACCCCTAAATTCTGAACGCCAAAAAAGTTGAGAAAAGAAAAAAAGAAATGAGCCAATTTAACAATTTGCTGAATATAAATAGTGCTTGCTCTAAACAAGAAACAAACAGAAGTTAATCCAACCTCTAACAATTCTAAGACTATCTCTGCAGGAAGAACTTAATTAAGACTTAATTCTCTCTCTCTCTAACATCACCTTTTCTATTGTGATTTCTATTGAAGTCTGCTTTTCCTCGTAACCTGCACTTGCCATCTATAACAATCTCGTTACCCAAACTCGATCGCCGGGTCCTCTGGTTTCCATCATAATCTTTACCTCGACAACAAAAAGAACAGACAGAAAAAATAATAATAATGCGTTAAATTTAACAAACTTTAGCAAAGGGAAAATTACAGGTACGGAAGGCATATCGTGGTAGAGGGAAAAATGGACATTCAGTCAAACAGCACCGAGTAATTGTTCTGCAGACAATAGGCATTTTATTTAACTTCCTTGCAGATGAAGAACTAACTGTTAATGTTGTGGTAAAGAGCGAATGGGCAAATTGGTGTCTTTTGGCAGATGTTTACGGGCATATTTTTGAGGAGTTTAATTGCACGGATCAAAAATAAAGAAGAAATATCATGATTTTCGTCGGATTGCAATAGAGAAAACGTTTTATAATCACGATATTCATTTCTGATCATAATCTCCTCAGTTAAACTGTTTTCTGCTCACGATGTTCTTCACACGTAAATTTTTCTTTTCTTGCTAAATTACAGGGTCTTATATATATTCAAACAGAATTTAATATAAAAAAAACCCACACATTTTAAGTTTTTTTAAAGCATGCTTTCATACGAAATGAAATTCATTAATTGCGCTTGGTAGAAAACCAACTAAATTATATTATATATATTCATCTCTTTCATGCTGTTATGAATGAAAGTGTTATAATTGAAAAGTGAGATTTGAGAAAACAAAGTGTTAAATAAACTTAATTATAAGAGCTTATGATTAGAAACGTAAAAATCTTTACATAAGTGAAATCCGAAAATAAAGGATTTTCCAGAGAACGGATGTTAATACTTAATAAACGTAATAATTAGCTTACCCATATTTGCATTTTTAAAATGAAGAAAAAATGTTAATTCTAACCGTAATAAATCATACGGTAGAATTTCACCCATTGCAAAATTACTCAAACTGAAAACTGTTTCTAAAAGGTATTGCTTATTAAAAGTTAAAAATAAATAAATTAAGAAAGAACATAGTATTTGTAGAAAAGGAGGACAGAATTAGAAATTCCTTTCCTATAAGTGATACATGAAAACAAGAGTATGCTTATAAGGTACTTTCGCCCTTCTTTCTGCATGCCTTCGTGGTGTATCGGTAGCACACTTGGCGCGTAATCGAAAGCCCAGGTTCGAGTCTCGGAGAGGGCATTGCTCATTTTTCAGGTCCGCCGCATGAAAAAAAAACCCAATATCTGTACATGCTTTTGTATATATATATATATAGTTTTTGTTGTCCGAACACAAAAAGAAACAAACGTTACAAGGAAAACATTTTGCAAGTAATGCCGAAATAAAACAATGATAATCAAGGGAAAACTTGGATGACCAACTCAATGAGAGCCTCAAACTTGTATAGATTTTTTTAAATATTGTATATAAAAATTTTTAGAATTAATAACCATTTTACTAATTGGTGATAGAGGTCTCAGTGAGTTGATCGGAATGAAACCGGTTCTTGTTGTTCAGTTAATTGACTTTGTTTAAAGCTTCAAAACACTTTTCCCTTGACAAGTTCTGTTTGGAGCTTTAAATAAAAAAGGATTAACTTTGGTTTTCACTGTTTTTGTTTTTTCAACCGTTACTTTTTCTGTTCCATATGTATATTATAAAATTTGGAAATTCAAAAAAATGAAAATAGGTAGGGGATCATGGGTCTCACAATCCTTAAATAATTCTCTCATATATTTCATATCCCATATTAGATGGTATATATAAGTAATTATATAAGCAAAAATTTTGCAATACTATGTTTTACAATTAAGAAATTTTAGACATAGACAAGAAAAAATAATTATGCTATGTTTATAAATAAGGTTTTATCATCACCTTTTACTAAAATTAACCTCTTTTTAAATATTGAAGAAAAAAAAAAGAAAAAGACTTTCATTGAAAGAAAAAAATCATTACACTTAAATTCTGTCACATTTAGAAAATTATTTTCCTGAAGCTAAGATTCCTAAGCTTTCCTAAACTCTGCATTTCTAGGAAACGTAATATTAGTGCTCAAAAAGTAAAACATATTCACGTAAACATAGACCACTGTTTGTCGAAACCTCTGAAAATCCATCTTACACCCTTAGATTTTGAATCTTTCTCCTAAAAGACCTACCTATAATTGCATAACATTTTTGTATAAGTAAAATGACTTATCTCAATTGTTTATACATTTGTTTACAATAAAATAAGAGAGAGGGAGAAAATATATGGTTCAGAATCGATATTAAGTTAGAAATCATATTTGAATAAAATATCGTTACCTGTAGAAAGAGCAGTAACCCTATTCTGATTTTTCAGTCTTTTTATCTGTATAACAAACGATATTTTGAACGACTGCAAAGACATTTCGGTAACTTTTCAACAAATAAGTAATCTAAGAATTTTTAAGTTAAAAAATTCTATTCGTTATTATTTATCCTGTCTTTGAAAATGAATCAAATTAAATTAGTCAATATTCATAATCGTTTAATTTAGCAACAACATTTATGTGTTTTCATCAATAGAGAGCTGTTTAAAATTATTGAAATGACTGAGAATTTTTCATTATATTATAGTCTTTAGCTCAAAACATTAAGAGTAATTTTTACTTAATCTTTTCTTATCTTTATAAAGAAAAATTTCATTCTTGGCACTCTTCAAAGAGCTAATGAACAGCGCCTTAAAAATCAAGGCGAACTTAAGAAGCACTTAGAGAATGCTCAGTTTAAATTCCATACATTAACTAAAAGGAGGAGATGTGAAAAATGAGGAATGCCTTCGCCGGGCTCGAACCTCGGATCTCTGGAACACGCGCCGAGTGTGTTCACCATTACACCACGAACGCGTGCTAAGAATGGTGGTAGAGAATCATCAGCCATCAACTTTTTAGTTCGGGCCCCGCTGTAGAATTATCAGTTTTTTTTTATTTTATTTATTTTTATTTATTTATTTATTTATTTATTTATTAATGCAAGAGACGTGAAAAAAGAGCCATGCTCTCGCCGGTACTCAAACCTCTCGAATACGCTCCGAGTGTGCTGACCATTACGCCACGAAGGTATGCTAAGAAGGCGGGAGAAATACCTTATAAGTTTTGCTCGTGATATAGATAATAACGTGGTCACACAAGAAAGTTGTAAAACAACTTGCTGCTACAAAATTTTTTTGACAGATAAACGATCCAGAAATACACTTTCATGCAAATTTAAACTAGTAATTCAGCCCTATTTATGAATGGTGATAAGTAACTTCTTATATCAATTTTAATGGGGAATATCTTCGCCAGAGAACCTTTCGTGAGAAATTACGAACTTGATATATCGAGCCTTAGAGTGCAAAAGTTATGCATTTTTAAAAATCCCAAACATGCATTAATTTTTTTTTTTTTTTTACTGTTTTTAGCTTGCATTAAACTTCTAAGTTGTTTTTTGGCTTTTACATTAAGGTAAAGAACAAAGATTTGTCAAGAATTATGTAAAAGTCTTAATTCAGTTGTACCAAAAATTTAAATATGTTTTCTACATTCTAGTAGACTGGTTTTCTGGAAAGAATTATCATGCTGATTTTGATTTTGGAGTGTTGCTAAGATTATAATTATTTAATATGAAGAAAATATTAATATATAAAACGGCATTACTAAAGATGTATTTAAAAAATTACAGGATCTTTTTACGAACGCATTAAGAATAGCAAATAATAAAACTGTAAAATAAATTAAAATTCCACTCTTACTAGTAACGCAAAATTAAATTTTAGTGAATTAAATAATTTTTTTAAAGTTTTATAACTCTACGATGACGACTGAGATTCCTTTTTTGTACACGAAAGCCTATGTAGTTGCCTTTGAATTTATCAAAGTTTACCTTTATATAAAAATCTATGAATTTATTTTCCTTAATTGCGCATTTTGCATTGGCGTATTCTTCTTGTACATATGCTAGTTAAATATAAGACTATAATATTACAAACAACATAAAATATAAAATTCCTTTAAGCTCTTTAGCGAAAGGTTTTAGCAAAGTTTTCAAAAGCTCTAGAAGTACATTGCGCAAAAAAAAAAAAAAAAAAAAAAAAGGGGGAGGGGGTATATGTCCCTTTACACTGCTCCGATTGACGAAATTCAACTTGCTTTTTCCTGTCTCGAAAGAGCGACTTAGGATATGTATTAGATTTATAGATAGCATTGTTCTAACATACGTATTTTGACACGAAATCGAACTTTTTCTGAAACAACATGCCGGTTTGTTTCATATTTCAATTCTACGACTCAAATTATGCCAAAGTACCAAGCTTTGTGAAAGTCACGCGAATAGATTTTAAAAAGTCAGCTCTCAAAATTTTAGCTCCTCAATGTTAATTGAATTTGGTATATATTTATTAATCTCTCTTTTTTTTATTAAACTTATTTGATTTTTCTTTTCAAATTTAGGTTCATTCCAAATAAAATTCACCCATTTTTTTGTGATTTATTCTTAAAATTAGTATTTTAAAATATCTTTTATAAATTTTTCGAAAACAATTTTGAATTATCTATCAAATTTTTACCGTTATCTTAAAGTGGATGTATTTCTAAGCATACCTACAAAAAATTAGAGTTTTTAATCAAAATTTCTTTAGGTATACGTAAATTTATATATTGCGTGTTTTGAAATTTGACATATTTGTTGAAAGCGATAATAATATCAAATGTGGTTTAGGCACTTTGTTAAAATTATTTCAGTAGAAACGATGGGAGTTTTTTTCACCCATGCACATTATAAAAAGGGAAATAAAATAGGTTGCCATATATTAAGAATTTCGTCAAGTCAATTATTCTTGGCGTAAACTAAAAAAATGTGCCACGATAAATTTTTGAATTTCTCCGCAAATTTCGCACCAAATTTTTACAAAATTTACAAATTTTTACAAATTTTGAGTCGTAGAATCGAAATATGGAAAATAACTCGCATGTCATTTCAGAAAAAGTGAGATTTTATTTCAAAATACCTATGTTAGAACAGTGCTATATATAAATTTAATATATATCCTAAGTCACGTTTGCGAGGCATGAAAAAAGCAATCAGTGTTTTTGAAGAGCCTGCCACTAAATTTTTAACACCGTTTTATTTAGAATAACACTAAATTTCTAATGCATTTTCATTTATAGTGACACTAAATTTTTAGCACATTTTTATTTATGCTTCATTTTCTAATATTTCATTTTCACCCCGTTTTCATTATCGTTACTAAATACGTATTAATTTGGAAATTATTTGCAGAGATTTATAGATTACAGAGATTTAGAGAGCAGTTACTATTTTCAAGATAGAATCTGGAAATAGCCAACTTAAAAGAAATCGCTAAAGAACTATTGCAGATTACAGTTAGAATTTTGATTTACATGATAATTTTTTTACCTCACATATATGTGTAAGGTAAAAAAAAAACTACATTAAGCAAAATTCTGGCTTTAATTTGCAGTCGTCCCTCAATTCTTCATTTTAATTTGATTATTTCTTTTTCTGTTGTAAAAATAGCAATTGCTTACAATAAACCTACTTAAACTGCATCATTTCAAAATCAATAGCCATCATATGACTTTTACATAATACTAATCATGTAGGGGTTTTTGTGAACTGAAACTCAAACAGCCAATAATAATTAGAGCAGTAATTTAGAGTAAATTATATGTAGTCAAAATGCAAGATCTGAAAACAGCAGACTGGGCAGAATTTTTTTATAATTTTAAAGAAAATGAAAAATTTTATTAAAAAATAAAAATATTTTAAATAAACTTTAAATTTCACTTACTAAATATTTATCAAAACATATATAAAGAATAATAATAATATCGTAAAGAAAAAATTCAAACTTATATTTATTTTCTATTTGAAAAATAAAGTTATTACCCTATAAGACATTTTTGTTGTTTACACTTTGTAATTCAAATATATTGATAACTAAGTTTTAAATTCTTACACTGACATTTCTTTTCGTAATTATAATACGCTTAATTAATCATCGAAAGTTTTAAATACCTAAATAATTTAATAATAATAAATAACTAAATGACTTGAACTAAAAATAAGCAAATTAGGAAAATTTTCGAAATTTTCGAAAGTTTCTAAGTTTTCTAAATTTTTCTTCGACTTATATATAAAAATACATATGTAAATAAAGTAAAGTAGTGTAAAGAAATATATACATGTGAAACATTTTTAAGTTGTATAATTTTAGTAAAATGTACTAAAATGTAAAAAGAAAAAAAAATTAAATCAATGTCAGCGTTTTTGGTCATATTATGACAGAGAGGTTTGTAACGATTCCTTAAGCTTGTTAACAATGTGAATTTTTAATGAAACTTTTGAAACAGATCTTTAAATGATTACGGTGCAGTCATTCCTCTGTATGTTATTACAGTATATATCATATCTATTATTCCTTAAAAACTCAGTAAAAATCTTAATAAAATGTTGTTAAAAACATCTTTTGTTTTCATTTCATTTTTACACGTGACAAAAAAATACGTGCTCTTTTAGTGGTGCGTTTTACTGAGTAACTTATAAATTTTTTCACTTCCCCCCCCCCAAAGAAGCTCATATTTGTTTGCCTTAATTTTTTAACTAAAACCTGGTAAAGTAATTTGTACACAATAATTGCTTTGCTTGGAGAAAAATGATATAAATTACCCTCTTAGTTCTCTACGAAATATCTTGGCACAAATTAACCGTTATTGTTGTTGATGCGCCCTATGCTCATATTCTGGCGCTGTGCTCCACCAAGTGCCTAAGATCTTGAAAATCATTCAAAGTGACACTCGCGGCGCAGGAGAGACGAGACACAGAACCCGAAACTGATTCTTTAATTGGAAGCAACTTGGAATTCTTTCGAGGCAAGCGCGAGATGCACAACGCCAGCAAACCATTCCTTTCTTGCTGCCAAGTGAACCTTAGCAGCCACAAACAATATCCTAGCGTTAAATAGCTCGAACATTCCTTTTAGCTGTTCGTAGCAGCCTCACGGAGGTGATTCAGTCGCTGTTCAGAAACCCAATTATCGTAAATTAAGCAGCTAGTTTGCGTAATTAATATATTCAGTAGCCCCGCTTTAATTACAGCGAAAGGAGTTATAACCCTTGAAATAGGGCTTGGGAAGAAGACGCCGTAAGGTTTTAATCGCGTTTGTGGTAATTACGTCCACTAATCACTGGAAGCTTGGATGACATCATCACTTAGCGAGCCAATCAGTATCTTGGTGGAGGCAAGAACGGACACGTCTTTTATTGTTTGACGCAAGATCGCAAAGTATGGCGAGAAAGAATAACTCGCGGAAAGATATATTCCATACTTGTTTACGTCTAACTTATTACAGAGTCGGGAATCCATGGTAGGCTTTGGAACTGCGCATATTCAGAAAAGAAAATGAAATGAAAGAGCGTGTGCTGCCATTTACAAGTAAATTAAAACTGCAATTTTGCAGCATATTTGGATATTAGATGAAAGAACGCAGTTTAACGTATGTACGGACTAGCAGTTTATGTCTGTTACTGAAAATAATTCCAAAAAGTGTACTCAGCTTTTGAAACCTAAACCAGTTTCTTAGCTACCAATTAGAATAATAGGAAAATTAACATTACAATAAACGACTCTGTTTTGAGTGTGGCTTTGAAAAGATCTTTTACTAATTAAAGCTGCAAATATTCCTAATTTTCAATTTGATAAAATTTAAATGTATTTCGAATTATATCATTTAGACAAACTATTAAAATATGAAGTAAAATATTTAAATTGTGAAAGTAATCTTTTTCCCCTTTAAAAACTGTATGTTTGTTTAAACAATTAGAATTTGAAAGAAAAATTGAAGATCTTATATCATATCGAACGGCAACACTCTGAAAACTGGTTATTTATCATGTGGCATATGGAAGCTACATTCGAGATCTTTTTTTTTTTTCTTTTTTTAGGATGGCAAGAGTTGGTCATCTGCTGTGTGGATGATGAACGCGTGGTAGAGTACCTTAATATTGCAGAAAATTTGTGTAGATTTCTGTAAAGGCGATTCTATTTCCAAAATTAAGTTAAGATTTAAATTATTAAGAATTACTTGTTATTTTTAAGCACTCTGATTGTTAAACAGTTACGAATTAATTAAATTTGAAAGCTATATTAAGGACTTTCATCTTTGATGAATGGTTCGTCAAAACAGTGTGTTATTCTACACTTCGAGAACTGCTGTTTGTGTAATGAAAGATAAATTATCTAAAATATTAAAGATAAATTATCGTCTTGATCGTTGTGCGAAATGTAGTACACACGAATCGATTAGGGGATAAATTTTAAAATCCCCCGAAGTTTCGGAAATACTTGAAAAAGCTGCTTCTAATGTCAAATATGAGCATGTCGCATAAAGCTGGGATGTTCAGAAAGTGATATCCACGTTCTTCCTGTGGAAGTTGAAACGAAAAGGAAAATACTGAACTTTTAGAGGAAAATTCTCCTCCCACTAAGGTGCAAATAATCGGGGGTATTGTTCGGAGAACAGCCTTGACGCCAAAAAGGAAGAAACAGCTTATTGTGGTATGGCAGACAATCGTTGTCATTCGATGACGTATTTTTTCTAGGCAGACAGCCGTAATACTTTTCCCTTGCTAAGGGATTATCTGTAGTAGTACTTATTATCTGTAGTATTTATTTTTAGTATTTATTCTGTAGTATTTGACTATCTGTAGTATTTACCTCCGTTCGCATGATGAAATGTCGCTCATACCCTTAAAGAAACCAAGGCCGTTCTCCGAACAGTATCCATAATCGGATACGTATTTGCAGCTCTGGCTTAATAGTTTTCCTCTTCAGTAAGTTATTCATACGCACAATTGTCCTCGAATGTCCGATATCGTTAGTTTGTTTGAGTCCATCAGTAGCCGAGCGGTAAAATCGTTATAAACTAGTGGTTCGGTCTGGATTTCGTATCCCGGCGAACGGGCTGATTGTATGGGCATTTTTTGTGGTTTTCTCCACGAGTAGCGTGCATACAAGCCAGTTTCCCTCAGAAAGTCCTCCACGAAGGCATCTTTCCGTTTAGACAGAGAGCCTTCGAGTGTTTTTCCGTAATTAAATAAACCAAGCCTTTGTTTGCACATTTCGCGATAATAACTTACTAAATTTAGCGTATTAATTTGCAGCACTTCTTTCTTCAAAAAGTCGAACAACGATGAAATGCAATTCTTATGAGTTTGATCATGTTTATAATAAATTATTAATTTAGAATTAAACTGGACGAAAAAATTCTTTAGTTTTGCTATATTATTTTAAGCAAAAAATTACCAAACAATAGTGAAATAAAATGCATGTGGTTTTGGGACTGATTAAAACTAAACTGTAATTTCAACTGAAAACAAGAACCTTTCGAACAGATTCACTTACAGCAATACCTTGCATATTCAAGCTAATTGGTTTCGCCATATACCATACTATTTGATATCAGCGTAACTGAAAAACTAAACGCATATAAAAAATTATGATAGATTCCACCCCAAAAATCTTTTTTTTGCCTCTTGTTTTTCAACGAATAAAACGCAATTTATAAATTTGAATGTCTTATTATAAATGATTTTTTAAATACATATTTAAAATAATTCACTTTTTATCGTTTAAAAATTTCAGTATCGTTGTCTACACATGTTTCTTTGGTATTTTCGCTCACCAGTGGCAGAGCGATAAAATCGCTGAGCACTTGTAATTCGATTCCGCGGCTGGAATCTCGGCGAACGTAGTAGCTTCATGGGAGCTTTCGTAGATTTCCCCATGCGTAACTTGCATACGAGCAAGTTTCCCTTAGAAAGTCTTCCACGAAGGTATTCTTCCCCTTAGGCTTATAGCCCTCGAGTGCTTTGCCGTAATCACAAAAAACAACACAAGGTTTCCCCCCCCCCGTAGAGTGTTGCCATTGCTGGCTTTTAAATCGTTTGAGTTTGTTCATCAAAAATTCTTCAAAGTTTTACAAAATATGAAATAGATAATAAAACAAATTCCAAATTTGGGCTTCTAGATGCACATATTCGGGTGGAAACGTACGTTATTCAAAATTGGATGGCTCTAGGTATCGTTGTTTTATCGCATTTGGAAAAATATACTTACATTTATGGAGATTCTTCATTATTTAATTTCTTTAAATATAATACAGGGCTGCAATATTTGGTGGCAACAGTTTGAAAAGTGATTCAGACTTTTAATGTTTCCGCAAAATATGAAAACAAAGACAATATTCCTTCAGGTATAAAGCCTCTTTGGACTAAAAAGGACAGTTTATATCTTTCGTTCTGCTGGGCCGATTGACGAAATTCAAATTGCGTTTTTCTTATCTCGAAAGCGTGACTTAGGATATGCATTAGATTAATATATAACATTGTTCTAATGTCAGTATTTTCATACAAAATCGGACGTTTCTGGAATGGCATGCCAGTTTTTTTTTTTTTTTTTTTTTTTTTTTTTTATTTTATTTCGATTCTACAATTTTTTTAATCAAAATAACAACATTTTTAGTCTTTCCAATTCAAGTTTACGTTCCGTATTCAGTTTTTTACAGTAAAAGACTACAGTAAAATTACTAGTAAGCACGATCAAATTTGTATAAATTGTATTGCACACTAAGTCATTTCGTTTAAAACATGGTCAAAAGGAATAAAAGCAGGTACTGTTCTCTATAGAAGCTAGTGCTCATAATTAATATGCTAAATTTGGCAATCAGTCGCGGAAAGGTTAACGTCCAAATAAGACAGGCAAAGTTGCGAGGTCTTGATTAGACGGGGAACCTTTATTTACATGCAAACTGCTTCGTTTCCCCTTCTGTGCGGTAAGAAATTTCGGCTCAAAGTACACTATTTTCCCTTTGGACTAATCTTCCACTAGCTGAAAAGAGACCAAGCTTGTTCAAAAACTCTTCCTTTCTGTTGGTTTGAAAAAAACTGCAGATATTTTGTTTTCAGTTCTTGGAACTTACCAACTTCTAACCAACAACCTAACCAACTTCTGTCTTAAAAACCTCAATAGAAAGAATATAATGCTCCCTACTATGATTCTGTTTACCGCCCAGACGGTATAGTGGTTAGGGAAGCTGACTGCGATACCAAAGGGCCTGGATTCGAATCCTGGAGAAGACATTGCTGTAACTATCCGTCTCTTGATAGGAGACAAAGGTGGGTCACCTATTGAGGGCCTCCATAATAAAGTGGCCACCATTTCTGGCCTTAGTATTGGCCAAGCCGAAGTCGGCTGAGGGACCACCATTGGTAAAAAAAAAAAACAAAAAACTATGATTCTGTCAACCATGTGGCAGGGCCAAATATACGTATGCATACAATAAGGACTGTATTAAAACATAAATAAAATGTTCGTATCTAATCTTCGATGAGAATTGCAAAAGCAAATGAAAAATGATCTGTAATCCTTTCTAAATTTTACTGTAGTCTTTTTTAAGGGTGAAACAACCTGGGGAATCCTTTTACATTTAGAAACAAAGCACAAACAAAATTTTGACTTTTTAGCTGAATTCGTCTTCAGAGTCTCTACAATACATCAATTTATATTCAGAATGCTAGTATAATGTATATTAAGATGCATACGTATTAGTACAAGTAATCATAGCTCTAATGGTATGAGTAATAATCTAGTAGTATAAGTCTTTTAGGTGTTTTCATAATTTCTTTAAAGGTTTTACTGTTTCTAAATTGTCCTAAACTTCATTGCGAGAATGAGTTTTGAGTTCTAAAATTTATCATCGGGTCGGTAATATCAATTTCTGAAAGTATTTCAAAACTTACAGAATCCTTGTGAAGATTTCGTTGTGGAATGTAACCTGGCTAGCAAATCATATATGAACTTTTTAACAATAGCAGTATTTTCCTGTTAAATATTTTACATCTATGGTTGAAATTACGAATCAAGTTAAAGTACTAAATGAATAAACTAGACAAATTAACTCAAAGATAACTAAAATGGTGAATTTATAAAGAATATCTTTCCTTAATAAGAATTAAAAGTAATTAGTTCATTCAGCTAACTTGATATTTCGTCTTAGACACACTATTTAATAAAACGGTCAGGCAATGGTAAAGCTTTCAAATTTTATTCTTGTAAAACAGTAGTTTAATTTTAATTTACTGTGAGTTAAAGCATGTAAATTTTTTAATTAATTCTAAATCTCAAGTTCGTTATTTTCAAAATATAATTTCAAGAATTTTCTTTGAATCTGCAATTATAAACTGTTATTTTTTAGAAAAAAATGTTATTATGGTGACTTATTTTTGCTCTTTTACTTTTTACACTATGTCGCAAATTAAAATGTAACCTTATATTCATATTGTCGCCATACAATTTAATTTTATTGCATCATTTGCCCGAGCAAGAGAGATTGACAGCCATTAAATCTAATCAAAACCTAAGAAGTGATCTTTAAAAAACCTTTTTATGATAGAATTACGCAGCCGGTTTTCGTAAATAAGTATTACGGCAGTCTACCTTTATCTAAACGATTAATAATCTCTACAAAGTTATTTCATTAGTCTACAACATAAGTACTTTAAAATGAAGGTCTCATGCTTTTACTACATCATCATGAGTCAGAAAACACAAATTGTAGATTGCATCAACAACCAGAACTTCTATTCCTGTCATTTGTCCAACGATAAAAAAAGATAGTGGAAAAGATTCACCAAATAACCCTGAGGTTGTAAAGTAGTTGCGAAGTTAATCTCCGAGAGTGTTGTGCCAAGTCCATAATATTTCTGACGCCATTTAAAGCTGACGCCAATTGTCAGTCTAATTCTTTTCACTTGCAATAAGCGTATAAAAAAAGACACCTAATCCGGGTACAAAAGAAGTTTGTTTTTATAATACTTTAACGACCTCTTTAGAAGAAGCAACGTCTCCCGCTAAATTATTTCGCTACTTCTTTCATCCATTGTTAAGACCGACTCGCTACAAAAGTGCTGCTTTCGATTTAAACCGCAAACCGTGTTACCTTTTAACTTTTCTCCTTTCAGATTTCTGCCAAACAATCTGTTAACAAGGCAAAAAGCCGCCAACGCAGCTTGACAGGTTGCAATTTGCTGCCGAATTGTGAAAGAAAAGCAGGGGGCATTCAGTCATCCCTTTTTTATGATTGACCCTCCATGACTAGCGGTTTATTTGTTGACCTTTAAGAGACCCTTCTGCTAACATCCGGGACAACAATGTCCTACGACCGGTAGCTTTCAATTAAAGTACCGTTGGTTGTGAAAAGTGTCGAATCGCCAAGTTGGCAGCTTTCGAGAGATGCTTTTAGTGAAATCACATAAGATTAATAATCGCGATCTTACGAAATCAAAATTTACAAATAAAAAAATGTTTGCTATGCGAATTTCTTTGGTTTATACACTTCAATTTAAGTTTCAAAGTAAAATTAAGAAAAAGGCTGCTTAAAAATCGGCATAAATCAGAGGTTTTTATTTTTATTTATTTATTTATATATTTTATGAAAAATAACTTAAGTATTATGTTTTATGTGAATTTTTTAGTAATGAGGTATTACAGTTGGAATTATTAAATGGGCGTTTTTATAAAATTGCTCTATTTGAGTTGTGCCGATCTTCTCTCCAAGTAGCGTAATGATTTCTTCCTCTTCTTGCAGAACTTGGCCGTCACTTGCGGGCAATCAATAAATGAAAAAAAAAAAAAAAAAAGAAAGAAAAAAAGAAAAAGAAAAAAGGAAAAAAAAGAAAAGAACAGGCGTGCTTTTTTTTAACACTTTACTAAGTTGCTGTTATTGTAAAGCCTCATTTAAGCTTCGAATTTAACAGTAAAGCCTGTTAATGTATGTAAGAAAATGTATATTCTAGAAGTGTACATAACTTAATCTAACATAAGTAGTGTGAAACGGACAGTTCACGGGCAGGAGGCGGATTGCGGATGAGCCCGGAAGCAGGTGAAGCGGTGCAAGTTGGAAGGCGGATTGAGGCGGTGCAAGTCAGGAGGCGGATTGCGGATGAGCAAACTAACTGATAAGGAGGAGGGTTGTAGGAGTCTGAATTTAGCTGATAAGGTGTCGTCACACTTTGATAAGAGATTATCTTTTGTTGATTTTCCAGCCGTAATTTCTAATTTTAGGATTTTTTTTCCTTTGTATTTTTCTTCGTCTTTACTAAACATGTAATGGTTATTTCCTATGTTCTCTAAACGCCTGGAATTTAATGACTGGCAGATAGATGTAAATTTTTAATTTTTGCGTTATATTTCAAGAATTATAATGTCCTATGCACTCTTAGTTTAAACGTTTGCCTTACAATTTTTTATTTCATCAGAGCATATTCATTTTCCTTTATCTTAATTACATTACTCATTTTACACAAGACGTTCTTCATATCTTTTAACCATATACTCGTAATTTTATTTCACTTATTAAATTTTAGGAGTGTAATTATTCAGATATACATTTTAATTTATCATATGATTTTAATTTTAGATCCAATTTTAACGTTTTCCCTTCTTTCTAACTTTTGTAATGTTTAATGTACTCCAATTTATAACTTATTTGCTATATTTTACGAGCGTAATTATTGAAATATATGTTTCTATTTATTATATCATTTAATTTTATATATAATTTCAATCTTTTTTTCATACTTTCTAACGTTTGCGATCTTCAACATATTATATATTTTAACTTATTTCTGATATTTTCTGATCGTTTACATGACCTTCACTTAATTTAGATGTAAAATTTTTAATTTATTTCGTAAATCTTAAGCTTATTTATTATATTATCACACTATACACACTGACTTTTATTTAATTTTAGATGTAATCTTTTAACCTTCTTTCCTATTTTTAATGTTTTTACTTCCCAACATACTATAAAGTTTAACTAATTTGCTATATTTTCGCATAATATACATCCCACCATCTACTTTCATACATTTTAACTTTCATAATTTCCAGTATAGTCCTAACTTTAACATAATTCGTATATTTTCCTATCATGTACCTAACGTTTATATACTTTTACGTGTGAATTTTAACTTCTTTTCTATTTTTCGACGTTTTTAGTTCCCAACATACTCTGAATTTTAACTAATTTGCTATATTTTCACACTATGTACACGACTTTCATTTAATTTTTAACTACTTTGTACATGACTTTCATATAATTTTTAGCTACTTTCATACGTTTTAACCTTAGTAATTTCAAACAGGCTCTTAAGGTTAGCTTAATTCCTCTGTTTTTTATCATATATATGGACTTTATTTAATTTTAGATGCTATTTTTTACTTACATCTTATGTAACTCGTACATTTCAAACCTTCGTAATTTTTAAAGTACTCTAATTTTGAACTTGTTTATTATATTTTCTTACCATATACATGAACTTTAATTATTTTAGATGTAATTTTTATACTTTTCTGACACTTTGTTTCTTTCTAGTTCCCAACATACTCTAAATTTTAACCCATTTTTATAATTTTCGGTTGTAATCACGCTTTTGATTTTACTATTTCAGCTAAATATACACGTTTAAATGTCTTAAATATAGAGATAGTTTTCAATTAAACATTTTATTTTACAACCTTTAACTGCTATTTGTACCCAATTCATTGAATAGCCTTTACTTACTCTATATTTTATAGTACTGTTTTAATTTGCCAACTGTACAATTTCTTGTTTTATAGCAGTCTTACCATGACTGATTCTAATATTTTTCTTCATTCGCATTTTCAGACTTTAACCTTTCCTGAGTATTCATGTATTTCCTTAAAGTTTTTACATCATTTATATCTGAATACATGCATTTAAGCTCTTCAGTATTACCAATGTTCAGTTTTGAACCTAGATTGCTATTAAGCTAACTTGATAGATTGCGAATTTTTAGAATGAATTCCCAATTTTCATCTATAATTTCAGAACCTTTTTCACTGCTTCATATATACATACAGAAATCTTTCATATTGTTTTAGACGTTTCATACCTTTTAATTCGGTATGTTTTTGCTAATTCATTGCATCCTACATCACTTTAAATGCCCCGACTATGCTAAATTTATCACCTTTTTTCTGCACCAAGTACGAGTATTTCTGCCTTCATAGACAACTTTCAAGTAAAATTAGCGAAATGTCAGTTTTCATTAATTTATTTACCAAGTTATTTTCTTATGAAAGAAATCTTATGAAACACCTGCCATACTTTTACACATCATATATCCTTACCAATATACATATAGTTACGCAAGGAACCAAAGAAAGAAACAGTAAGAGACACTTTACCCAAGTCTCCGCTATATTTCTGAATATTTTTACCTCCATCTGCCCCGAATACAGAAATTTCTTCATAAAATTCTCATCATGTAAGTTAACTATTCTTTACTAAGACACATTTAATGAGGAATAATCCCCTTTCAATGCAAAATTACACCCAAATAATTATAATATTTTCTTATATTTGTACGTATATGTTCGCATTATAGGAACTTTCTATGCATTTTTGAGAAATGTAATTTAATTATTGTTGCTAAATATTGCTGTTTTCCAAGAGAAAAACTCCAAAGGCTATCTAAATCATCCAACTTTTCCTGCATTATTTCCTCAGTACAGAATAACTATCTTAGAACTATTTTCCTAATTTTAAGAACTTAATACAAAATAAGCATGCTCCACTGTAGATTATTTACTATTTTATCCAAAATGAAGATAGAAACTTTACCAAATTTAAGCTTTTTTTTCCCAGAATTCCAACAAAGAACAACTTATTTACCTAAAAATGAGTCTTAGGATATTCTTATCGGCTTCAGATTTGCTATCAGTCGGAAAAACCTGATGTTCACTTTATCTAGCCTTGTCACTATACACATAAGAACCACGAATCATTGTGAAGTACAATCAACATTTTAGATACAGTCAATATTGATTCAACTAACTTTAATTAAATTTAAATTAGAAATTTTAAAAGATAAGCGGATTTATGATACATATTATTAGATTAGTCACAAGCATTATTAGTGGAAAATACAATTAAATACCCAAGACCCACATGCCCACTAAGAACAATACGAAAAGTAAAACTTTATGCATATTTCCACGAAATGTGAAATCTTGTATTTTAGTATAAAACCTGACTAACAAATTATTTCCAATAAGCAGTATACGGATAAAAAGAGTATTCTTATGATACCTTATTAAGACTTAAGCAGTAAGAGAAAGGTAAAGAGATATTCATTAAAACATAATATGAAACAGTTGACAGCTAAATAACGATACATTTCAATATAAATAAAACATTTTTTATTAAAATACATACTTACTAAAATAATTTTTTCTCACAAATTTTCTATTCTATCACGTAAAGTTGACAACGAAATATTCTTTAAAAAGTCATCGCTGTCATAAATACAACAGCATGTGTCTACATACAGTTTTTGAGCAAGTCTTTTAAAGTTCATTGACAACATAGCTTTGTCAGTATAATTCATAGCTTTTTCCCGAGTCGTCTCCATTATACAGGGGTGGCGGCGCTGACTTGGATGATCGACTGCACATCCCTCACAGATAAATACCTCGTTGAGACTGGTTAAGTACTCCTCGTAAATAATATTATTAACTTTCTGCATGCATTGCTCACTAGTTAAATGTTCCAGCTGCTGGCATTTTGATCGCCGTTTTCGTATCTCATCCGGTAACACATTTTGAAATAGAGCAGTTTGGATAGTCTGTGTTACTTCACTGTATAAATCTAAAAGTTTATCGGTCTGATATGACTCTAATTCAAAACAATCTGCTACGAGACGGAAACCACCGCAGGAGCTTTTAAAAATTCGTTGAAGAACACATTGCGCGTTTGTACAAAACACCGCCAACTGATTATTGGCTATGAAGGATGCTTCCGAATACTTGAAATTAAAGTTTGATAATTTTTTCATAAAATCATACCACGTCGCAGGAGTCATACTCACACCCTCAAGGGAAGATCCACAGTTGAAATTATTCTTTTCTGCAGAGTTCTGTATATGAATTCGAACGTTATTATTCCTGCTCACAACGATGGAAAGACGACACATCCGTTCTAATGACCAATAATTGATCACTTCATCATAATTTCGTGATGACTGGTAATGCCGACTCAACCAATCGTCCTGAGGTATCTCGAGTATCTCATTATCTTCTAAACGTGATTTCTTATGCAGAAAAGTCCTTTTATTCATATACGGTTTGGGGGTTATATCGTCATAATAACCGAAGTCCATTTCATCAGAAGAACGCTTCACTTGTGGAGATATAAGTTTTCTAAACGTCAAACTTATTCGAATAGTCTTCACTTCGGGCTGGGATGGAATACCGTGTTTCCAGATTACATTAGTGGGGGGTTTCATCACTAGAAGCGATCCATGTTCAAGACTCAGAATGTGAGTCATATAATTCTCTCTTGTAAAATGCATCACTCGCGTCGCACCGTAACTCAGTGTGGGAATGCAGTAGGAAGGGTCCAGAGAGCTTTCATCGTCTCTGTGCGCGGATATCTTGGCATCTCCGGTAGGGTATTTATTGAGTAGAACGTAATTATATTTTTCGTGGGTGAGTGCTTCCACTTCACTTTTAATTTGCTGCAGCATAGGAGTCCAGGGCTGGGCGGCAATTGATGTCCCCGAAAAACTGTAGGTGAGTCCATCTTCATCCCCGAAGGCGCAACAAAGTCGAGCTGGAATATGTTGACGGCCGTAAATATTCAGTTTCACGGGTTGGAAAGGATAGGTGCACAGTTCCGCAAATATAGAATCAGCTTTTTCTTTGTCATGAAAATCTTTAAAATAGGACAGTATTAACTGATCATCAAATATTTCGGTCATCATGAGTATTATAAGAGTTAAGAATAACTGCTTCCAAGTACAATCCTCCAAGATTTGCAATGAAATGAGAAATATAGTGAGATAGGATATTTCTAAACAACTTATTTATATAGTCATTTACTGATAAGAAAGGAACATTTGATTCACTATCCTGCTATGATTTCATTCTTCTAATCGATAATCACATTATTTATTCCGATAACCTCATGTTTTCCAGGAAGATGCCAATCACACTGAATCATCTAAGAATAAACAGATGGGATACTTCTTATCACTTCTGCTTATTCTATAATCTTCTCATACAATAATGAAATTTCTATGAAAAAAAAAAAAGAAATGACTAAGATTTTTCTTTATCTAACAGTAAGAAAAATAATTTACGCCCAAAGGGGAGTTTTTCTCAACATTTTTGTGTTACCTTTATTTATTAAATATCACGTTCTTCGCACTTAAACCATAAAATTCAGTTCATGAGCAACATCACAAAATAACTTTCAATTGAGCATATCTTTAGAATTTCCGATACACAGTCTCACGCGCTGGAGATAAAAAATGTTTTTTCTGTACAACGTTGCTATCGTTCGCTTTGAAATCCTTGAATTTGTCAATCAAAAATTCGTTAAAGTTTTACAAGATATGAAATCGATAATAAAACAAATCCAAATTTCAAATTTGGGCTTCCAGATGCCCATATTCGCAATAGGATTACGTCATTCAAAATTCGATGGCTCTAGGTACCGTCGTTTTATCACAATGCGAGAAACGTGCATACATTTATACCCATTCTTCATTATTTAATTTCTTTAGATATGATACAAGGCTACAATATTTGATGGCAACAGTTTGAAAAGTGAATCGACATTTAATATTGCCGAAACGAAAACAATAGTCCTTCAGAAACAAAGCCCCTTTGGACTAATGACTGAAATTTCTCAAAAAAGCCGATTTGTAAGCGAGTGGAATATTCTCAAGTTTGATCTCGGTTCAAATACCGGCGAACGGGCTGACTGTGAGTGCATTTTCGTTGTACTTATCATGTGTAATATGAACTCGAGTCAGTTTCTTTTGGAAAAACTTCTACAATGGCATCTCTACATTGGTCTTGGTATTCTTTGCCTTAATTAAATTAATCAATCATCTACTCTTTTTATAAACCTTTTAGGAAATCAGATTCCTTAATAGTATCATGTTCTTCACCGAAAAAAAAAGGGATTAGTAATGAAAATAATTATCTTAAAAGAATTAATTATTAGGAAGAGATGAGTTCATGAAAAGGTATATAACTGTATTTAAAGATTTAGATCTTCTAACGAATAGCGTATATGCAGTGATGAGTAGTAGGAAGAGAATAAGAATATTATAACAGCTCAGTTGTAGGCGGTAACAATAATGCGGTGTTATAGTATTTTATTAAAATAATATCCATGTACTAAAATAAAAAGCTGTAGAAATATTGTGTTCTCATATTTTCTGTAAGCATTAGACATAATTTCAAAACAACTGCATGTAATATTTTCGCTACATTTGTATTTACTAAATTTATCACGAGTATTTTATATTTCAAATCTGTATGTCCCAAGAAAAGAATGTAAAGGTAATATGGCGGAGCACTCAAATTGTATTTGCTTAAGGGAATGAATACCTTGTTAGAAATCTATAGAAAATTGACTGATACTTACATTACACATAGAGAATACAGAAAAAACATCAATGCAGAGGGAGCCTGTTCGTCGAATTTGAACCCATACCAAACTACCCGCATTTCTGTATTGTAGTTGTTGTGGTTTATCTTACTTGCCTGTCAGTAATATCAGATAAGCCCACGAAATTCATCGTGGCAGGGAGTGCACGATTGCGCCTGTTGTTGCAAAAGCCTCAAGCACCAACCAGGTAACAGTACGACTTTGCTCAGTTCCGCCCCCAATTTTGATGGAGAGCACCCCGAAAAGGACAGGTCCAAGGGTCTTCCACACCTCTTCCCGTACCATCAACCTCTCGAGAGGACTTTTCACTGGCCGGATATTTAAAGTGCCCTCGCGCCTCACAGACACTATACATTTAACAGCCATGCCTTCCGGGATGAAACACAGATCCTTCGGTATGGCATTTTTGTATTAATAACTTCCAATGAGGAAGGTGCGTAAAAAGCGTTATGCGTGCTAAGTGGTTTAATCTGATAATCCCTATTTTATTGTTTTTATGAAAGTGACACTAAGATTTGAAAAAATGTGTTGCTTATATGAGTGGAAAAAATCTATATAAACATAATTAAGATAAATTAATCACTGATAAATATAAAACATTACGTCACTTCTATTTGAAAACTAGCATTAGAATGCGAAAATGTATTAATTTTACACAAATTATATTATAAAATATTTAAATAAATACATACTTATTTATTACTAAATGCAAGCCAAAAATCTTTTTACCAACAGTCGAAAACTCAGACTGAATTTTTAGTTTATCGAACATTAAAATATAACTCACGTTTCTTATTCAATCCCTGCTAATTAAGTTTTTTTAGCATTATTTTATAAGCGTTATTTTTAGCATTATTATTATTTATATGTTACTCATTTACTTCTACATCATTTAAAAATTTGCACTATGTTTCCAACTTCGAGTTAAATATTAAATTTGTATTTTGCTTAGCATCTCCCTTTTTGCTTTTGTACTTTGGGTTTAAAATATGTTGTATTTATTAACTTCGCCAACCTTGACATTAGCATTTTTCACAGCTTTCTTGCAAACTAGCGGGAAGGCTTTCATATCTGTCAGTAGCGCATAAAAATTTGTACGTTTCCCTGTTTCTACTGTATACAACAATATACAGTAATAACTACCCCACTAAAAACATTTGCAGAAAGGAAGATTATCAGATTAACTAGTTATGAGGATCATATAACTTCCGGAAAAAATGATATATTCAATTGCATCTACTTTCCAGAAGATAAGCTTCCGGTAGTGAACATCTAACCGCAACAAGTGTGAGAAACAAAAACCCTAATTATATGGAGAATATGCTATTATCGCTTTCGTTCCCTTTCGCCAATCACCCCATAGAAACACCTCTGCACTTCATGGAAGTTTTCGAAAGCACGAAATGTGCGTATTACTAACGCCTCTCCCAATTGTAGAGCTCTAATAGTGTGTTCTCAATACGCCCAAACGAAAGCCAAATGTTTTAAGCGAAGCACTCTTGTAGTTCGTTTCGTCTGCCTTGCGTGTGTTGCCACATTTTCAGCTCTTAAGTTGCGTCTGACGTGAGCAAAAAACCATTTGAGAAGGAACTGCGCGAACTGCTTACTACAGAAGGAGTAATGATGAGAATGAAAAAAAAAAGAAAAAAAAAAGAGAAGAAAAGAACGGAGAGAACTCGCGAAGGCTAACCATCTTAAAAACGATAATTACGCAAAAACGAGCAACCACAGCCAGAGAATAAAAAGCAATGGCCGTTGCCCATTAGTGGCAGTGAGCTCTTAGGTGCATTCCTAAAGAGGTTAACCTACAATCAGTAGGAAAATGGCGGGCTTAGGCTTCGAGATTCAGAAATTGCTGGTTGAAGCCGTTTAAAGTTCGTGAGTCCTCACTTTGTTCTCTTAATTGAATGTCGAAATCGGGGTGGTGGTCACGTTTACGATAATATTTACGTGAATCTAAAGGAAAAGGAAATGAAATGCCACCTGGCATATACATTGTGTTTCCACGCCCCTTATTACAAGAGTTCCGCTTCAGAAAAGGGTGATGGAAATTTTCTTTACACAATAGAACATTAGCCATCAATCATATAAATAAACATTAATCAAACGTAGCGTCTTGGTGATAGCTTTATCGATACTGATAACTTAATCTAAAATGATGAGTATCAGTGTAAAACTGACTATCAATGAAGTACGCTTAACAACTCAATACTCAAACTTTATCCCACTGCCTTTTGGGTACTCGGCGACTGGCTGACAGCTATCACATCGTTCTTCTAACTAAAAGTTTCAGTTTGAGCAGTTTTGTGGATTAAATTGATTCCTTTTATATTACAACAAATATTCAGACAATCTTATCAGATGAAAATGATTTGAATTATTGAACAAATCGTGAGTTAAAATTATACATACTATACCTGAAGGATATCTGTGACTAGCCGATTAGATGAGGCCGCTGAATGCTGATAGGTCGTTATGAGCTTGATGATTGATGAACGAGTTTTGTTGCATATGATTTTCTTGGTTTTTCTCATATAGAATACGAATACGAATCAGCTTCCCTTTGATAGTCCTCTACAAAAGTATTCCATCTAACGCAGATAGCTTCCTTTACCATGATCGATTAATCACCCATCAGTAGAAAAGGAAGTTATCTCTATATGGAATCAAAATAACGAATAAATGAAAGTCACAGTTCCGCCAAAAATCAAATTCCCATTCTAAAAAAAAAAAAAAAAAAAAAAAAAAAAAAAAAAAAAAAAAAAAAAAAAAATGTGAGGGAAATAAAAATATGACGTTTTAAGAGCAGCAGTGAAATTTTAAAAGAGATGTTGTGTTTTCAAATCCAGAAGAAAAGATCTGTTATAAATTAAGTAAATAAATCCGCATTTAATGTTTATCGTTAAATAGACATTTACTCCATATAATGCGATTTTCAGATTTTAATGAGCAGTTAATAAGAAAAGAGGATTAATATGTTAATAGGCAAAAAATGTTAATATTCTATATATAAAAATCAGCATAGGATATATGCATAATCTCTTTGTCATCATTAATTACAATGCATAACTTACCTTACCTATTGCAAATGCAAAACGTAGTGCCTGATACAATGTAATGCAATTTATGATAAATACAATACAAATAGAGTTAAACGATATTACAAGATATTTCCTTAAGTATACAAAAATAATATTAACTACACTGCAATATTTTTATTACAGGCCTACAAATTCACTTAATGTATTACAGTGGGTTACTTTTACAAAATAATTCTAAATGCATGCAATATACTTGTTACAGGTATTCGAATTTGTGATTAAGACTATCTGTATTTCCTCGACAAAATATTACAAACGTTAGATTATCTAGAAGATATAGTTCAAGTTGTTAATAATATTTAGAGTATAAAATGGGATTTGAATACTGAGATTACATTTTTATGTTTATATGTATATATACAGGGTGTCCATAATTAAACTTGAAATTTGTAGCAAAAACTATGCAGCGAAATTGCATGAAAATTGGGTAATGGCAGAATGAAATGATGGGAGTTTTATCGAAGAAAAAAAAAAAACAATGAGTTTCAAAAACCACCCCTAGGTGGCGTATCATAGCTTTATTGAGAGTATATAAATAATCTACAAAAGTTTACAAAACATGCTAGATATGATGCCCACCATTGTCTGCTACCATCTGGAAGTGTAAAATGTCATGTTCGACTGTTTAAAGGAGCATGAACTGGGGAATGTTACGCACATGGCGTTCTATGCTTTCTTTAAGGTCGGATAGGGCTGTGATAGGATCAAGGTAGACAATGGCCTTGAGGTATTCCCACAGCCAAAAGTCGCAAGGATTCAAGTCGGGGATCTAAGAGGCCAACTGTAGGAAATTGCCGGCTGTTGATTCTGTCGTCACCGAAATGGCGGCGGAGCACTTGTTTCACACAACGGGCGATGTGTGGAGGAGCAAATCCTGCATAAACACTGTGGGTGCATCACATCGCCTTGCCTGAAGAGCCGGAATAACGGATTGCTCTAATAATGAAGCGTATCGTTAACTGGTGACGGGTGACGGTACATGTCACAGGACCTGCGGCGCTTTGCTCTTGGAAAAAAAAAAACGGACCCACAATGAAGGTTGCAGTAAAGCCGCACCAAACAGTTACGTGCGAAGTGTAATGGAATTTGTAGGAATTGAGATGTGGGTTTGTAGCAGCCTAAATACGACAATTGTGCGTGTTAACCGCACCTTCCATATGAAAGTGGACCTCGTCGGTCCACAAAATGTTCTATGGCCTTTCATCCTGGAGCTCAACTCGAGCAAGAAACCGCAACGCAAAAGTTTGACGACTATCCAGATAAGCTGGTAAGAGCTTCTGTACTAGCGACAGTTTATACGGATAGTATCATAAGATCTTTTAAAGAATCTTATGAACCGTGGAAGGAGGTTGGTCGATAGATGCTGCAATACGCCGAACACTAGTGCTGCTGATGGTTTGCGCCATTTAGTGGTGGTTTTCGAAACTCATTGTTTTTTATGGGGGGGAGCTCTATAAAATTCCCACCATTTCATTCAGCCATTACCCAATTTTAATGCAATTCTGCTGCATAGTTTTTGCTACAGACTGCTCACAAATTTCAAGTTTAATTATGGACATCCGGTATATATGTACTGCTATCCTATAGCAGCACAATATATGATATTAAGCTGAAATTCGTGTTTAACTGGTTACCAGAATAGGATACGTAGTGTAGTTTACTTAAAAAATGCTTACGTGTTTGTTCGAAATAATGCTAATTATGTACAGCATTACTTTTACATATTCCATTTACCGATTAATATAATATCACGCGTTACATTTACAGATTTGCTACCCTAAGAATACTAAAACGATTTGGTTAGTAAATACATTCCCAGTCCAAATAAAATGAAGATCGCTGAGATATTTTGCGAGTTATTGAACGTGCAAGACGTAGGCTGCTACTTTAATAGACTGTTGTATGGTAGTATTATGTACGATTGTTGCTTACCGTGTGGGGTTTTTTTCCGAGAGGGGGCTTATACAGTCTAGTTGAATAATGATTGCCTTCTTGAGATTGGATTGACACTTTAACGGTTAGGATTACCTACCTCAAGAACACAAGAACAGACTCAAGACTCAAAGAACTGACACAATGGAGATACTGGAAGAAGACTGGATTACATTCCTGTTAGGACTACATCCACCATATATCGTGAAGGAATTGTCACGTGAACGAATGTGACGTGAATGTGACGTGATGGCAAAATATTAAGACTACATCAAAAAATTACTTTTTAAACGCTTCAGACTGAGCTCAAAGTAGTTCTGAGAAAATTCTCATATTCTAATCAGAAAAAATTCTAATTCTTCTTGTTCGATCTTCCACCGCTGAATGCATCGCTTTTCAACTTGAAATTCTTTAGCCGCTACTCGATTTCCAATTTAGACCGCTTTCTGCACTGCCGAAAGCTTAAAAGCCACCTGTATATACATATTTTTTTCACAAACAGGAGCCATAATAATGACAATATTTTAAAAGCACGAATGATGAGGTAAACAAAAAGTAAGCTATAAAGCAGTAAAATACTTGGCAAGCAAACGTAGCTGTTTCCATTTAAAAAAAAGGGGGTGGGGAGGAATCTAAGGAAAACGCGGGGCAAAATCGGACAGTTTAGCAGAAAGTACATACATTTAACGGTGTCTGTACACAGAGCGCCACCTACCTTAGTTAGGCGGAGTTGAACTTATTGCACTGTCTTAGCACAATCCGAGGTTCAAATATAGCAGCGAATTTTAACTTAACCGTTTCGCTTGCACGTAACTTACGAGAAGTAGTGAAGTTTTAAAGACAGAGGGAAAATAAAATTCCCTCACAATACACCGTTCTGGCAGATACGCCGCAGACATAAATTTTCAACTTCTAAACACGTATAAGCCGTGGCTTATCTATAGCCATTATAGATTATAGAAGCCATTATAGATATTAAATATAAAATACAGTATACCTACATTCAGAATTCATAACTTGAATAAATATCTCAAACTGTTCTAGAATTAAAAAATATTATATTTATTACCTTAAATTTCTAACACAATATTACATAGTGGGCCAAATCAATCACAGAGACTCGGGCACTAAATACCATATTTACTCGCACATCCCCCCCTCAGCTTTCTTTTACGACAGCGCTCTGAATGTAATAATTTAGATTTTGTTGTAATAATTTAGATAATATTTATTTTCCTTCTAAGGCGCTCACTAAGCGAGTTACCCTGAGTGTTTCGTCTGCGTAGTAGTCGTTTTCATCTTACTAACTGATTTGCTGATGGATTTTGGGTGCATGAACTATCACTGATGAAACAACTTCAAGACAATGGGGATATCTAATGCTTTTAATATATCTAATGCTTCCTACTTAGTTTTTTCTAATTTTATCATCCGAAAATTGCGAGGCAAAAATTAGGCGATTAATTTAATTTCCAAAGGACACAGTCACAGTAGGAATATAACAAAGAAAAGTAATCAGGGATAAACTGCTAATAACTATCACAATATTATTTCTTTAAAAGAAACCTACATTTCAATAAGAATACACATAAGTACAACATCTAGTAAGTTATCTTCTTTCTACTTCTCTACAATTTGAATCTCTTTCATTCTCATTGTTGTCGTTGCTACTCCTTAGGCCTCAGATCTTCCATAAATAGTTAGAGAAGGTGAATATGCAACGGACATGGCAAAATTTTGCAGTGAATGTCAGATGGTGTTTGCTTCACAATCATAGATCATTTTCTGTATTAGGCTGGCATTAAATTCAACAGTTAGAAGAGAAAGTTCCAACGGGGCCTTTGGTGTGCAAGAGTTTGCCTTTTTTAATATAAATAAAAAAATTAATATGTCGACAAAACCGTTTTAAATTTTCTGAATGCATTAAAAAGGAGAAAGTTATGCAAATATTTTTTTAATTTTCAGAGCTGGTTCTAAAGCTGGGTGAAATGGAATACGCATGGCAATACGGTAATTCTGAAGATCATTGCTCGTGGTAGGACAAACTGAACAGTGATATCTTGTGTGCTGTAGAAGGTGGCACGAACTGCAGTTCCAGATGCATTAAATGCTTTGAGGTCTGGGGAGTAGCAGTGGGCAATAACAAGAGAGAGCGAAATTACAGGGAGTACAGGGAAATAGGAATGAAAATTATTATTATCAGAAACTGAAATGTTAATATTACTAAGATTCTTATTGGAATGTAGGTTTTTTTAAGATAAATAATATTATGATAATTATCAGTAGTTTATCCATGAATATTTTTGATTTGCATATATATTATGTATATATATAATTACAAAACATTTTTTTAAAAAACGGAATATAAATATGCCTAGTATTTTCGCGCATTAAGCTGCTGAAAAAATATCAGTAAAAACATAGAGTAAGAAATTTAGAACTACTTTTTCAGAAAGACGAAAATTGAAATTCATAATTAATAAATTTCAAATAATCTTTGTGAAAAGGTAGTTCTAAATTTCTTACTATATGTCTTTACTTACATATATATGCTTACATTGTTAATATTAAATCAATGTTTCATTAAAAATTTATTATTATTTTATTTTTAATACTAACGTACAAATGCATAGCTGTTTTAAATTCCAATAAGCATAATCATAATTTACTTTTAAGAAAACTTACTTTTTGATTTATATATCATATTACATAATCAAGAGAAACACTTGTCAAGAAACGTATTAAACTTGTGTTAGCTGATTCATGCTATCTTAGTAACAAGGCTATCATACTTCAAAACTGTATTAAAACTTGGGAAAAATAAAATGGAACATAAATTCTATATAAAATGTTTAAAAATTTATAAATATGCAATGGTAGTTACAAATATACAATATAATTAACTTTGTCATTGATAAAATATTAATGAAATGATATTTCTAGAAATAACGTACAAAATTTTAGTTTTCGTTTATAAATAGTTTACCGAATTTTTAGAAAAATATTTTTGGTCATTTCCATTTTTCCCCTTGTTGATATTAGTATTAAAATATATGGAATAATAAAGCTGCATCTAGTTAGTAAAGCAAAACATTACGAAAAGTATCATGCGACATATTTTTAATCAAAGATAATTCATTTCGGAATTCTAACATTTTCGTAAGAAATTAATACCACTGAAAAATAATATTATTACACTATAGAATAAACGAGAGTCCTGTAAAAAGACCGTGTTGTTCAAGATTTTCTAATTTTAATTCATAACACATCTCGTACAGATAGACATATTATTAGATACATATTATATAGATAAACATGTTAGACTGAATTATAAACGAAGTATAATCAATCAGGTAATCCAAGAAAAAGAATAAAGAATAAACTAAACATAGTAAGCATAAAATATTACGTTACATTCAAAATTCTAAACGTTTACATAATCTGTTCTCGCAAGGCCTGCCGGGTAAGAATTCAGACGATCGAAAAAGCACGGTCACATGATCATTTTATTTTCAACAATCACATTACCTGCTGTTTCAATTAAACACAACAGTGATTAAATTATGGAATGATTAGTTATAAATAATACGGTCAATTTAAGGCGTAATTTATCGGACGCACAAATGACAGTATATTATTATTAGATCTACATTTGGAATAAATATTTTTCACTACTTTCAATGCTTATAGTGTTATGCATTCTTTCAACTCAAAATCGTCCTGCCGTTAGACATTACGAACACTGATATTTATAAATAGCAAAGCCTAAACGTTAAAATACTTAATCAATACACATAACTGTGTAAAGTGCATAAGAATAATCTGTATAAAATGAACAAAAAGTACTTCAAACAATAATTGTAACAGTTTTTTTACTTTCCTCAGGTATACGACCAACAGGTAGACAGCCATGTTTTTTCTTTTACTAGCTTTCACACGCTGATTGGCTGATCTTCAGTCAGTCACGTGATTCTTCCGCGCAGTAACTGAAACACTATATCTAATCGTACAAGCGGATCATATGTACTCGCCACAGTTCGCTTTCAAGCTGTTAACATTGCAGGAAATTCTTATGTAACTTTTTAATTTCTGCAACTTTACAAAACTTTTGCCTGTAAAGAACGACCTTTTTTTTTTTACAGTGTGATCAAGCATGAGACCAAGATGAATGTTTGTTGCGGAATCACTTACTTTTCATTCAGCTATAAAGCTGAAGTAAAAATAATTTTACTCGTTAATCTAAAGTTTTGGTTTCCAAATTTTATATCACTAACTGAAACGTTATGTAAGTATCCGCTCCATTAGCTTACATAACTATCACGTGAGAAATGTTTGAAATAACGAAACATGCAGTAATTTATTAGAAGCATCTACTTACTATATTTAGGACTAAAAGGGATATAACCAAATCAAAATGGAAAGCCAAGGCATTATTTTGTCTTGGCTTATTAAGTCCATTAGTACTGCTTTTAGGTAAGTCATGGCTATTTCTTCTACTGCTGTCAATGCTTCTCAGCTGATATCACATCACTTGCTATTCAGATTGATTAGAAGATCTATAGTAAATCAGCCATTTAAAGATCTCTAAGTTTCTATCGATTTCCTGTTATTTTTCTTTTATAATTTTTAACATGAAAAATAGGATCACTTAGAACAAGAAAGAGAAGGCTGCTAGTCCATCTTTTTTATTTCTTTTAAAATGGTATCGCCTTTCTTCCGAGATATCAGAAATCTTAAGAAAATGGAAGACGTTTTAACATATTAAACATTTTCTTTCATTGGCGAAGTTTTACATTTTCTTTTTAAAATATTTATTTTAAAAATATCTCTAAAACCTATAGAAATAAAACTTTTAAATATTCAGCAATAATACAAAACTTTAAAATAAATGACTAAAAATTTTCGTTTATCTCAAATTCGATCTACATATATGTTTTTTTTTATTAAAATACAAATTTTAGCAGTCATTGTTACGTGATTATTGCAATATATATGTATGTATGTATAAAGAGATAGAAGAAAAATTGCTCAAGTACTTTTCAGAAGGTTCTGATGTAATTTTAAATAAATTACCAATCGCATTTACTCCTTTTAACGAAAATGAACTTGCTGAAAGGGCATTTTCGTGTTTTCCCACGTGTGTAACATGTATAAGAGCCAGTTTCCTTCAGAAAATCCTCCATGAAAACATCTCTCCCCTTAGACAGATAGCCCTCGTGTGCTTTGCCATAATCAAATAAACCAGATAAATTAATGAATGAACAGGTAGGCTGAAAAAGCCAACTGGCTCAGTCTAGGGACCCATAAACGTCGAATATAAAAGAGTAGTTACCAACACAACGAATATAAGAAAAATTCAACTCTTTTCAGGACTACCTGATAAGCAAAAGACATTTTTAACATGTATGAAAGTGAACTGTTTTCCAATATGCTTCCTGATAAAGGAAGAAAAAATGCCATGGTGGAAAGGTTAGCAAAGAATGCTTAACTTTGGATTCTGGAGACGCTAGAGCAATGATTCTCGACCTTTCTTCCCCATGTACCGCTTTCACCGCTGCTAGATGATCATCCCCGCCCTCCTTTCTAATACTTGAAAACATATATCCAACATTCCAAAACTTTATATATTACATTTATTTAAATTTAGATTATTTTTAAATGTGTTTTACAAGTTAAACAAGAAAAGGCCTAGAAAATCTTGATAAATACCAAAACTTGAATGAAAGTAGTTTTTTAAATTCACGAACTAAATTAAATTCTTAACAAGTAAATAAAGGCGCATTTCCCACACCACCTTAAACTATTTAATTCCCCTTTGTGCTGGAGTAATAAAAGCATTAGCTTATGAAGCTCGAAAATAGTTTTTAGAAAGCGGGCCTAACAATAACCGAGTGAATAAATAGTGTTGTTATGAATTTGAATATATGTAAACAGTTTTAGTGAAGTTATACATAAAATTATGGTATCTTTTGTATAATGTAACATAAAATGATATAAGAAGCGAAGCCGTGCCGGAAAAAACAAGATTACAGGGAAAGTCTAATTTTGACGATAAATTTTTGCTGCCAAATTTGGCGCGAAATCGCCAAAATTTACTAAATTTGGTTACAATTTTGGTGACATTTTGGTCCTCTCCGTGTATAACTAATTGATACTGTAACTGATCCGTATCCGGTTCTTCTATATAAATTTAAACATATATGCCTTCCAGTAATTTCGAGAAGTGGAAGGCACTAAAGATATCTCAGTTTCTGTGGGAAAACTATATAAGCCTGGAAAGAGCATCATTTGTCAGTTTTTAGTTCAGAGTTAAATCTCCGTCCGAGTTTCACTCTTTACAAGCATTTTGCATAGCGATATGTTTCACGTTCTTAGTAATTAAGTGGTGACTACTGATTGTACTCTGTCATACTGAGAAGTGCTGTACGAGTACTTTTGTTGAAAGTTCTAGAACTATAATTTTTTTTCTTTTCTGAAAATAAATTTTATCCAGCTACCATTGGTTCTGAGAGCAGTCAGTCTATTACAAACCCGTATGCACGCAACTTTTTTTTAAGTGTTGTTTGCATATTTGCTTTATTATTTTTCTTGACAGGATTTATTTATTACTTTTATTTAATTAATCAAATTAATGACTTTGATGCCAAATTGCTATTTCTGATATTTTAAATCGTAACAGATTTTTTAGCTTGGTTTGAATTTGGGCAAGATGACTTAAGGGGTTCCTTACCTTAACGGGTTGGACTGATAAAGACACAAATTGTTTTGTAGATTACAGAAATTTTAAAATTTGTAAATTAGTGTCAATATCGGTCCAGGAAAAAGCTGATCATTTAATTCTCTCGACACACCAACCCCCTGAAGACGATGTACCGGGAAATATAAAATTCTTCCTTTATTAACATTTTACTTTTTGTGCTACTGTTTTTGCATTTATGCACTTTGTGAATTTCCAAAATGCGCACGTTTTCTTTTTTTCACAATGGATTATTGCTTATGCAGAATAATTGAAAAATTTATTGTTTATCAAGTCTTTATTCCAAGCTGATTCTATGGAGTTCAATTTTCGATTTAATTTATTGATATTGCCACTTGTTATTGCAGCTAGTTAAGTGCACAATTGAAGATTGATTTAAAACTTTTCTTTCGTTTTGTATTATTATTCACTATGAAATTTTAATAAAATACTTAAGCTTCGAATGGCTTTTTTTTGCAAAGTAAATGAAAAGTTTTACATTTTAAAGGTCACAATATATGGTTATTTAAATGTATGAATCAATTTCTAAGTCTGTTTCACTGTCCTCATACACCTTTACCGAATGAGTCATTGATTATTTGGGAGAGTATATTTTAAGTTTTTAAAATTTGCTATAGGAAGTATTGTCACACTTTGTTTGCATTGTTCCTCCTCAATATTTAGAAATTTGCCTACATTCGGAAGGGCGACAACTCAGTGAAAGACGTTCTTTGCTCTATATATCGTTTAACGTTCTTAATTGACTGTAGATGCGAAAACTTCGAAAGAATTGATATCAGTGTAAAGGAACAAGTCTTGAAAGGCTTCGATTTCCAAAAGTAAAAATGGAGAAAATCCGGTAAGCATTTTCAGCGTAGCCCATGGAAATACAGGGTGTCCGCAGAAAACATCGTGACAAATATACAGCGGAAGAAAATGTCATCAAGAAAACAACGCAAGGAGAAAACGTCATCGTGTAAAACATCGTGGGAGAAAAGAAAGCAAAGAGAAAACATTGTAGTTCCAAAACATCGTGGTATAAAATATCGTCGTTGAAAATAAAGCGGCTCAAAAACTTTGCAGATTAAAAATATCGTTGTCGAAAATATTGTGTTTAAAAAAGCATCCGCAAATCATCGCATAACAATAACATCGCAGCACATCCCTATTCAGGCTGTAAAATTTCGCATATTCTCATAATGATTTGTGACTGCAAGAAGGAGTGAGGGAATATTTTTAATTTTATATTTCAAAATTTTAACTAATAAATTTTTGCTGAAAAAATAAGAAGTAAATTTAACTATCCAAAAGCTGAAAATGGGCTGAAAAATAATGTTAGCTATAGCAGTTAAAAGAATTTTAAACTTATATCTTTAACCAATAAAGCTTCTTATGAATGAATCTCTTTTATAAAACTTTATTTCTAATTTTCCATGAAAAATATAATCTAAAAATATTAGAAAAAAGAACATGAATGACTGCGTATGGTTAACTCTATTAAAATTGTTTAATTAGTTATCAAAAAATATAAATTATAAAATTCTGTTAACTGCTATAAGTAGCATTAATTTTCTATTCATTTTCAGTATTTGAAAGCTTAAATTTCTATCTTACTTTCTCAGCAAAAGATTATTAATTAATTCAAAAGAAGAAAGTGTAGGAATATTCCTCATTGCTTCTTGCGCTCACAAATCATTATGCGAATATGCATTTAGATTTTTAAAACCTGAAAAATGCATGCCTACAATATTATCGTCATGCGATAATTTGTAGGTGCTTTATTTTTTTACCACGATATTTTCGTCAACGATGTTTTAAACTTCAAAGTTTTTGAACAGCCTTATTTTTCCCAGCGATGTTTTTTTAACGCTGTTTTAGACCTGTGATGTTTTCTCCTGGCTATTTCTCCCACCGTGTTTTTTACGATGACGTTTTCGCCTTTCTTTGTTTTTTCCGCCACATTTTGGTCCTCGATGCTTTAGCCTGTAATCAAATTCAGAATTCAATCTAATAGTGAGTTTAAATTTATGAACGCTTATAAAGCAGGGAAAAAAGAGTTATTTGTAGAACACTTTTTGACCAGCTATGTGCTTTTCCTTAAAAAAATACAACTCTTTGAAATTGTTTCACTCCTTTTGAATAACGCTTTATAATTTTAATATTAATTGTTATACAGAAAATTTAAACACGAATAATTATATATTAAAGTTAATAACATCAGAGTACTGAAATATTTCTTGTATGTAAATGAAATTACTGGCCGTTAATTAAATAATCTGCTGACATCTCTTCCTAGATCTGTGTTTCTGTATTAAAATTAGTAAATAAACATGCATTTATCTATTCAAATTTGGTAAAAATAGATAATTGTAAACTTTATGAAGTTTAAGAGCTTACTTGTTACATTAAAAATAAGCTGCATTTAATAAACTTTCAGTTGACTTTTCCGTTTTTTAAATTTGGGGCTGATACCTCTTAACTAATTACAGAATTATTCGATTATTTTTAATTCAATAAATACAGTTTTTAAAATTAAAGATGGGAAGCAGAGTGTCATACTCAATTAATTATTTCTAACTGCATAATTAAACAAATATTCACGAATTAATTAATTACAGGCAACGGCGAAAAATTCGAAGTTTACTGTATTGTCTGCATATTAATTCAATAACCAACCACACAGTTTTTGCTGAGTGTTTTAAATTTTCTCTAAATAATTAATTAGTGAAGAGGAATTCAGAGTCAACAATAGATTTATTTTTCTAATATTATTCTGAGACAATTATTCTCCCCAATTCTAATTTTTAAGGCGTAAACTTTCCTGTGCTAATATTTTCCCAACCCATGAAAAAAGCAGCTTAATCAATTTAAATTAACTCTATTGAGATGATTATTATTAGAGATATATATATATATATACATATTTAAACAAAAGAAGTGCGATGTCAGTATCCAATTATGCAGGTTAACCGCAGTAACTGGTAGCAATATTGAAAATTAAATAAAACATTTAAACAAGGAGGAGGAAGTTGATAAATTATAACAAATTCTTTTGCAAGTGGAATAAACCATTGTGAAAAAATGATCGTGTTCAGTATTGAAATTCAGTGAGTATACAAATGCAAAAAGTAGTTATATATATATAAAAAATAGCATTCTCGACTTCCAAGTTTCTGGCTCTTCTCAGTCTGGAAGAGTACTGAATTATTATTTCAAGTATGATCCAGAAATTAATAAATCGAACTAACTAAAACTAATAAATAAATAAATAAATAAAATCTGAAAGCTTCCAGATTTTACGTTACGCCAAAAGTGGTGTTTTTTTTACGTTTTGTGTGCTACCTCTATTTATTAAATAACATGTTCTTCGCACTTAAACCATAAATTGAATTTAACAGCATATCGCATGAACATATCTTTAGAATTTCCAATACACAGTCTCGCGCGCTGGAGATATTTTTTTCCCCCGTGCAGTGTTGCTATTGCTCGCTTTGAAATCGTCGAGTTTGTTAATCAAAAATTCTTTAAAATTTTAGAAAATATGAAACGGATAATAAAACAAATTCCAAATTTCAAATTTGGGCTTCCAGATGGCCATTTTCGGGTGGAAACGTTCAATATTCAAAATTTGATGGCTCTATGTGTCAGGACTGAGTGTTCGGTGCATATTCTTGGCAAACATCTTCGTGAACAGCTTAAAGTCCTGATCTTGAACAGGGAGCTGAATGCAGCTATGTTCTGTGATAGAATACTGTGAGTGAGTTGGAGAATAACTGTACTTGAAAGGGACTTAAAATCATCTTTTATTAAATCACTATTATTTACAAACCACTTCCCAACTCGGGAGGGATACAGAAAGTAAAAGACCACACTTGGGTCTAAAATGAACAATCAGATAAATTTAAGCTAAATAGAAATTAAATAGGCGTCGCTCACAGAGCGTATAACGCGAGGTTGGCCTCTAACTAAATGGTGCGTAGCAAGATTTACTAATACTGACGCACTTGGATTTATTTCAATTAGCAATCACGTAAAAGCACTATGGCTTAGAATTTAACTGCTAGCTAGTCAGGAGAACGTCGAATAGAATGATCGTGGTCTGAGACTAAAATCTCTCTCACACTGAGAGGTTTCTACCTCTGGTTTAAATATAACTTGGCTCCACTTCAAATTAGCATAAAGCTGAAAATGCGCGCTTCTTCTAACAAGTTGAAAATGAGAAGGGATAGAAAGATTTAAATTAAAATAAAACTTTGTTAGTTTAACTAAATCCTTACATATGTACCGTTGTTTTATCACAATGCGAGAAACATATATACATTTATGCAGATTCTTCATTATTTAATTTCTTTAAATATAATACAGAGCTCTAATATTTGTTGGCAAATATTTGAAAAATGAACCGGCATTTATAGTGAACCAAAGCAAAGTGCCAAAACAAAATTGATAGTCCTTCCGGGCTAACGCCATTTGGGCTAATAAAAAAAAGTATAATACACAAAAAATCTGAAAGCTTTCAGATTTTAGATTACGCCCTAAAGGGCGTTTTTTAAACGTTGTGTGTGTTACCTTTATTTATTAAATATCGTGTTCTTCGCACTTAAACTATAGAATTCAATTCAACAGCAATATCGCAAAATAACTTTAAAATGAGTATATCTTTAGAATTTCCGATACACAGTCTCGCCCGCTGGAGGTAAAGGGTTTTCTTTTTCTTTCTTTTTTTTCAAGCAAGAAATGGCAACACTGTACAACAGTGTTGCCATTCCTTGCTTTGAAATGCTTGAGTTTGTTAATCAAAAATTCTTTAATGTCTGACAAAATATGAGATCGATACTAAACCAAATTCCAAATTAGGACTTCCAGATGCCCATATTCGGGTGGAAACGCACGTTATTAAAAATTGGATGGCTCTAGGTTCTGCTGTTTTATCACAGTGCGAGAACCATATAAACATTTATGCAGATTCTTCATTACTTAATTTCTTTAAATATAATACCGGGCTGTAATATTTGGTGGCAACAGTTTGAAAAGTGAATCAACCTTATGAGTAAAAAAGTTCAGACTGCATC
>KK112159.1:411948-427441 GCA_000611955.2 Stegodyphus mimosarum
ATCACGATGCGAGAAACATGCATACATTTATGCAGATTTTTCATTTTTTAAAATTTAATGCAGAGCGATAACATTTAGTGGCAACAATTTGAAAAGTGATACGCCGTTTTTGTGTTTCCGACGCAAAATCGCAAAACGAAAGTAATAGTCCTTCGGGACTAAATCCCTTTGGACTAAAAAATCGCAAAACGAAAGTAATAGTCTTTCGGGACTAAATCCCTTTGGACTAATAATTGCTTTAAATTCAGTTCTCTCCAGCTGAAGCACAGGAATTAATTAATTAAATATTTCCATTTAATATTTCCATTATTTACCTTAGGTATGCATACATATATAAAGAGAAATAAGCTTATCTTTATAACTTCTTCCATAAAAAGCTATGAATTTAAAATTTATAAATTCAAAATAATATTTTATACGTATGGATTATGCATAAAATATAACTGCGCATAGTGCATTTTGAAAGAAACGAGATCTCTAATAAATTATCCAGCTATGACAGAGAAGAAACTGACGCTAAAATTGTATATTATATCTGTTTTCTCCCAAATTTGCGCATATTTTAAAAATATACAATCTCACATTGCACTCAGCGGTATACAAGCATAGCAAATTTTGTGTAAATATTGTGAACCTTTCTTTACAGTTGCTCTGTATTTTTAAGGTACCAGCTATTTTTAAATGTGTTTAACATTTTTATTTGTTTTGCAGTAACAGTACATTTTAGTTTTAATTATATATTATTTCGTTAACATTTAAGTCTTCTAGAAAAGGAAAGAAATTTTTAAAAATTACTCCGGCTTCTATGCAGTTAGAGATGTTCATAATATTCATTATAACCTTACGTATCTAAAAATTGCTAACTTGCTTTACTTTCACAGTTCATAAGCAGAACTAAAAATTTCCAATAATATCGTCCGAATAATCGTAAGTTAAATCAGAGACCTCTGGTGGCAATGAATGCAACTGACCACCGAACTTCCGTAAGCGTAAATCCAACGCAATAGTGTAAACGGTTGTCCGTCTGCGTAATGCGTTTCTCCCAATACGCACTGCAAAGCATACGCAGTAGTGGAAACGAGCCTTTACTGCTACAATAAGCAATCAACGACACTATTGCCAGTTTGCCTCGCTGTTGTTAAGCGTGCATTTCAGCTAGATAATATCATACCCGTTATTAGGGTGATGATCTCATTGCATATTCTTCCGACCCATTTGGTCGTTCGCGATGTGATCACATCAATTTTGTGTTTTTTGAATTTTTAACAAATTTTGATACATCAAATTATATTAAAGAAACTAAAAAGTAAAAATGAAAGAATCTATATAGGTGTAGTTGAGGTACTATTTTTGAGAGCTTATTTGTATAAAGATACAGTTAGTCCAAATACAGCATTTAACTACTCTATATTGCTTTATTTTCAACTGAGTTACGAACTGTGCTAGAACTTGAGATGCAAACACTGCTAGATATGAAATAAGGCAGGAATTAAAGCCATGTGCTGTCAGGTGACAAAAAAAAAAAAAAAAAACACGAAAAAGGCAGAAAGAAGTGTTACTATAGATTATTTCATAAATAGATTAATGACATAAAGAATAGCATCCAGTATACCTAACAGTCAAGAGCCATTGTTGGATAAAATAGTCAAATTTTCTCATGGATAATGCTGTTTGTTAATCTCTATAACTATGTGTTTCTAACACTTGCCTTAACTTAACTGTTATTAACCTACAACTGAAAATTACTTTGTATAATAATAATAATAAAGCAATTTTATAAGCAAAATGTAAAAAATAAAAGTTTTAAAATGCTGTTGAGCCGATGCTTAAAGTAGTTAGTTTGAAGCAAGATAGAGATATGATAAAACAAACAAAAAAGAAAAAACTTAAAAAAAAAAAAAAAGAAGGAGAGAGCGAGAAGAAGAGGAAGAAATTTTCTTCTGTTTATTAGGTTTTAAATATATAAAGTGTTTCGTATTTAAAACTTACACCAATGAAAAAGTGTTTGAATTACAATAAAATTAGTCAATATAAAAAAATGCTTTCTTTTTCTTACTGATTAGTTTTTAGTTTTATTTATTTATTTTTAAATTTTAAAATTCAATTTTAAAACTTACATGACAATTTATTCTAATATTGTGATAATGTATTCAGTGACGGGGCATATTATTGAAATATTTTCTCTTAGCATTAAAGAGAATTATTTTCCAATCTATAATTATATCATAATATTATTCTATCTTTGGAATCTCATAGAAAGTTGTTTTAATTAAGTACATTTCGATTTTCTGACGCAAGCATTTGCGTTTGCATATCATTCTGATGTAAGTACTTGCGTTAATCTATGAGAATTCAATAGCAATGTTTTATGATGGAGAAAAAATTGCGGCACAGTTCCCAAACGAGATTTTGCGTTGAATCACTATAACAATTTCAAAAGTCTGAATCAGTTTTCAAATTGTTGCCACCAAATGTTATCGCCTCGTATTATATTTAAAGAAATTAAATAATGAAGAATTTGCATGAATGTATGCCTTTTTTCGCATTGTGAGAAAACAACACTTTCTAAAACCATCAAATTTTGAATAACATAGTCTTCCACCCGAATATGGGCTCATAGAAGCGCGAATTTTGGATTTGTTTCATTTTGTGTATTTCATATTTTGTAAGACTTTAACGAATTTTAGATTAAAACGCTCACCGATTTCAAAGCAGTGGCAACGCTGTAAGAAAAAAAAAAAAAAAAAAAAAAAAACACTTTTATCTTCAACGCACGAGACTCTCTATCGGAAATTCTAAAGATAGGCATTTTTTAAATTTAGCCTAAAGGAACATTAGCCTAAATTCTCTCGAAACGTGATGTGTATGTCAATAAAAAAGCGCCCCTTTTGGGCTTAATATAAAAATCTGAAAGCTTTTTTCGCTTTTAATCGTAGCTTCTTTAAAAGCAAATAAATCGTTGATCATTGGAAGCTGCCTATACGAGCAGTTTATTTCCACGAGTAGAAATAAAACTGCACCATCTATGAATTTGACAAATATGTAAATGCGATATTATCAAAACGTCATGAGCAATGAGTAAAATGAAACCAGAACCAATGAAACTAGAACTCAAGTATTTTTATTCGAAAATATCCTATCATTTATTGATAATGATAATGATGATAGCCACATTGGACAAGAAGAACTGTAATATTATTAGAAAAAGACCATTTTTTAGGAAATCAAACAAATTAAAAAAGAAAGAAAAGCTTAAATGGTAATAATATTCTATAAAAAAACAAGAATTTGAATTACTTAAAACTCAAAATGAATAATTTAAATAAGAAAGTTTGCTTATTGAATAAAGTTTAGAAGGGTATCACTGAATTAAATGAAAAGCAAAGTAAAGAGATTTAAATTAGAGTATATAAACGTATTCCTTCAAAAATTTTTACTCTAGGACAAATAAAGATGCTGTTAAATGTTCAATAAGCAGTAAGGAATTCAAAAGAAATTGTCCCTACTACATATCAAGAGGACCGCCCTCCCCAATCTGAATAGTGGTTAGCGACGCTGACTGCCGTCACGAAGGGCCGGAATCGAATCCCAGTGAAGGCATGGATGTTTGTAAATACATAATGTCTCTAAACATGCGGCGAACCGATAATCCTCTCGAGAGGTTGTTGGTAGAGAAAGAGGGGGTGGGAGACCCTCGGACTTGCCCCCCTGGGATTCTCTCCACCAAAACTGGGGGCGGAACTGAGCGAAGTCGTACTGTCACCTATATGGTGTTCAAGACTCTTGCCAACGACAGGCGCAATCTTGCTGTGCTTTCCACGATGAATTTCCTGGGCTTATTCTGATGTTACTGTCAGACAAACAAGCCACAACAACAACATCTCAAGAGGCATGTATTTATTTAAAAAGTGAAATGAAATCTCCACTCCAAGGGTTACTGGTTATACGAAAGGAGACAAACAAATTACCTTCTTAACCATGCTTACAATTAACAGTATTATAACTAATTTAAAATAAAGTTAAAAAAATAGCAGAAAGTGAAATTACTTTTGACGAAATAAAAGTTTCATCAAAGCTTTGTTATGATGCAAGAAAATAATGCTGTATTTGAATCTTCACCATTTGTGATGGTTTTTATGGTTAGAAGAATATACAAGAATATTCAGCTCCCAGAAACAAATAATGTTTTATGTTTCAGTTGTTAATAGTTATAATTTGAAGCCTATTTTAATTATGATAATCAGAAATTTAGAAAATATCTAATACTCACTGACGGACATGGTATCAGAACTAAGCCCTCAGGCTAAACATTATGGAAGTACTTAGGTGTTTTCTTTAGTAATCATTCATTCTTCAATCATAGTTGCGATAATAGAAATATTTTTGCCGATGTACCCAGTTTGTTCAAATTGAAATATGATATTTTATTCGATATTGGTCTTTTAATTTAAGGGTATCTATCAAGCAAAATTGTTATTAAAAAATCTTTGTCTGTAAAAAAAGAAATGACTTAAATGTGCCGTATAAATTAACAGATAAATATATCAAGGATCTGTAAGGAAAATAGTTAAAAATACTATTGAATATTATCTGAAAACCTTGACAATGATATCAAATATTTATTACCAAAAGATTGATTTACACGAAAAATTATCATTTTAATCTCTCAGTTATCTGATTTTATGAATTTCTGTAAATTGCTACCTGGTAAAATTATATCATAGTGGATTAAATGCAAATTACATTGAAAATTTTGATGATGTTCACAAACTGGTTTCTGAAACGAAATTTATGGGTAAATGGGAAAATAAGTTGTTACCATTTCAATAAGATTTATTAATTATCATCTTGTCAATTAAAACATTATTTTTCTGTTTCTAAAATAGCTAAATTCTGCAAAACCCCCGAGTTAAATTCGGAGCACTGGTCGCAGTTATTATTATCAAACTGTTATAGAATTTACCAACAGAATGAATCTACTTATAATTATAAAATTCATAAACTATTAAATCAAAATCGAAATCTTGAATGTGAAAATCCCCAAACTATAAAACTAGTTTTTGCACAAATGCTTTTATCTGCATCTGCTTTTAAGATTTATAATACTGCTCGCAATAGAGAACTTTAAGAACTGAAAACAGGGTTACAGAACTTCACGAATCAGTGTGACATCAAACACTGTGTTATGTCTCAAAAAAAACAAGAAGAAGGAGGAAAAAAAAAAGTTTTACTCTGTTTCTTGGTTGAAAAGAAAATGATGAATCTCTGGCTTCGTCTCCCCCTCCACCCAAAAAAAGAGTGCAATATTTCCATTTATTAATGTTATATCATTTTTAGAGCATCATCATTCTGCAGATTTGCGGATCAATCACTTCCCAATTGAAGGCCTAAAAAAAGTTCCTCTGGTAATACTGTGAAATATGGAAACGTCTTTGCACTTGCATCGAGATCTGAAAAACGCTTTTATAGTTTAACGTCAGAAAATATGTCCATATCGAATACGAAATCGGGTTTCACTAATATTGGGAATTTTTTACACCGTGGAAAATGATCAAACTTGCTTAATGTGATTTGTGCTTCAAACAATGTACATTTTTTGTGATAAGACTTAAGCTTAGCTGTACAATACAGGATCTGTTTCACATATCAGCACTGCTTTTCTCTGTAATTTAAGTTAAATTCATTAAAATATTCCTCAATGTCTAGAGGAAATGTCATTCGTTGGTATTCGTTTTCAAAGCCATTCGTTGTTCGATAGTGGGTATGGAGAGTTTCCCTCAACTCTTCTACTCTTCTAATAGTTTTTTTTCGAGAGAGAGAGACTGACAGTTCTATACAAATTAATTTTCTCTTTTCTTCGGCTACCACAAGCAAACATGACTTAATTAATTCATTATCGGTATATGGTTTCCCTTTCATAGCTAACGCTGGGGAACAACTTGTAACAAAATTTCTCTTGAGTTTTAGAAATAAATAAGTACGCTGATTTCAAAACTAGTTAGTTTTTTTCTACCACGTGAACTTCTTTTCTCTCTACCTTATGTGCCTCAATCAGCTGAACTCCTAGCTCCAATTCCCATAGAATTACCCTCTTTGGAAATACAGGAATACGATTTTAGTGAATGGCGAATTGACTAAACTAGACTAACTATCTTACCAAAACTAGACTATTTGATTAGTGATGGCATTCTTTTGCAGTACCCTAATATCTTCTTATTATCAAATAAAAAAACACAGTACAAACAAAAACAAAATGATTTTTACAAAAAAAAAAAAAAAAAAAAAAAAAAAAAAAAAAAACAGGCTCGTTTTGGTGACAGTGTGCGTGCGCATTTGATAAGTGCTTCTACAATGAAGATGGGCCTATAACGGTAAACAAGAGAGCAGCAAACAAGGCAAGCTGCTTTGGAATTCAATTTTATTTCTAGTTTTTATATTATTCGAAGAGAAGGCATAAACCTTATGTAATTAACAACATAATTTATTCATAAAATTTAAGATTAAATCTTTACATGTAAAATATCAAAGATGAATCTTGTAAGAAATTTATTAATTTATTATTACTTTTAGAATATTAAGAACTCAAAAAGTAATGGGCCCTTGGGTATTGCCTAATCTTGCCTGTCTATAGCTACGCTACTGTCTCCAAAATACAGCTGTTTAATTATGTGGGATCTTTCCTCCTCTTATATTTGGCTTTTTACTGAATATAATAGTGTTACTGTAAGTCATGTATATTTAACGTATACACTGTTATTGTTGCAATATGTCAATTGTTTTCGCTAATATTATATTGAATAGTGAATAGCCACGCAGTTGTAAATGAAAAGAAGATGCTCATATCATTCGTTTTAAATCAAAACTAAAATTAAAAATCTCAGGCAGAAGACAAAAAAGTATATCGAACATCAATATAGACCAAAGAACAGAAGTCTAGGCCTATTGAATCAACTAATTAGATGACTTATGATTGTAAACAAGATACGTGAAGCAATTTAAAGCGTTGCTCCAATGAAAACACAAAGGATAAGAAAAATCCTTATTACTTTACACAACGCTGTTTAAACATAATTTTTATGCTTTTTGCGAAACTAAAACGTTTATCTGATAATTCATTACATTAAGAGGACTGATATCGAATCCGCAATAAATCAAGGTATGCTGAGGTCATTAAAAATAACTTAATTAGAATCTACTAATGAAATTCCATCATCGAGATGATGACATGCATTTCATTTAGCAGTTATCAATGAGCGCTATTCAAACCAGGGAACAAAATAACGACTCGTGGCCTTGTATTTTTTCCCACAAAATAAAACAGCGTTATTCCTTCACATTCTGTATAATTTGTGTGCCACTTAACGTCACTCAACAACTCTGGAACTAAAGAAAAAAGATACAAAAAATACCCCGCCCATTTCTCGCCGTTGGCTCCGTCTATTGGCGGCATTTCCTAGTACTCTTCTTGCAACCCTAAAATCGATGTGAATCTTGCATTCTTAGCTAGTATAAGATCTCGCAAAACACCGAATACTTCAGGTACAGCCTTGCGAGAAGGTACTCTGCCTCTAAACACGGCGCACTCAGTTGTATTAGCCATTCCATTTGGAGAGACACTTACCTTTGAGTGACCATAAATTTAACGTAAGACTCCCCCTTCGAAACACAGGAAAGGCTTTTTATTTTTTTTTTCGTTTCCTGACTAGCGCCTTTTTTTATTATTATTATTTTCTTTTCTCTACCTCCAGAAAAGGACACCAAAACCCAAATGTACTATCATTTGACTGCGTTCGAAAGGAAAAAAAAAGGACTCAAGGCTATTATACCCCATTCGTTTCGTTTTCTTTTTCGTTTTCTTTTCTGCGCCTCTAAGAGGTGGCTCAGAATGCATAGTGAGAGCTCATAAGGCCCTTTAGTGCCTTTTTCTACGATTACCCCTTTTTTTTAAAGTCCTACTCATACATGCAGATCTATATATAAACGTCATGCGAGGAGAGTCAAATGCCTTCTTTTTGGAAAGGAAAAGGTTTTCATTTTTATGTCGCGATTGGGCGAGCCGGACTCCGAGAGGTGCCACCAATCTCCGGGAGAGGTTCTCCATTCAAATTTTGTGCCCGTCCATTTAAGATTTATGCGGCGCGCATTTTTCTCGTATTGAAGTTTTTACGCTCGCTTCTGGTTTGGTCGCTTGTTTATGGGTTTTTGCGAAAGATCATCATACCAAGTGGATGATTTTCTTTTACTTCTTTCAGACAAAAAACAAACACACACTTTTCTCCAAAATTCATGGTTATGCCTTGAGAGAGATTTTAAACTAGTATACCAGAATATAGATCCCTTAAAAATTGACGACCAACAAAAGCGAAGCGGCGTAGTAAAATGTCTTATTAATAGTATACTAAGCTTTGAACTCAATTTTAACTTTAGCCTACAAAATATTTGAGTATTCAAGCATTTTTAATCTCTAGAAAGGTTGAGTATCACAGTATAATTTTATGTATAACACTGAATACGATCAGTTATCGAAACAGTTATCGAACAGAATCAGTTATCGAAACTAATTTTTCATGAGTTCATTGTGAAATTTCAATCCCATAATTGATATAAACAAACATCAAGTAGAAAAGATAAAACAATTCCTTATAAATAATTTTTGTCTAAATATAAGTTACATAAAAATCAGTTACATGTATTTATTAATAATTAATTAGTTTTCTGTATTTTTCTAGAATTTCTTATCTTCTGAGGCTCCAGAAAACTGAAAGCTACATGCAATAATCAAGATATTTATGCCCCATATTTTATTTTGAAATATTAACACGGGATAAATACATTTGTAGAGCCATTAGGTTATTTCGAAGCACGAGATATGAAAAATGAGCAATGCCCTCGGCAGGACTCGAATCCTGGACCTCTTGAATACGCGCCGAGCGTACTGACCATTACACTACGAAGGAATGCTAAGAAGGCGAGAGAAATACCTTATATACTCCCTCTCTTAAAGGGCGACTGGGGATTAGGGAACCCAATCGCCAAATCCTGATGGTGAAGAAACACCATCCATCACCTTTTTTAGTTCGGGTGCCACTGTAGAGCCATTAGCTTATTTTGAAGCCGGAAGACGGGAAAAATATGCAATACCCTTGCCGGGACTTGAACCCTAGAGCTCTTGAATACGCCCCGAGCATGCTGACCATTACACCAAGAAGGCATACTAAGGAGGGAGAGATACCTTATACATTGACTATACGAATCAGAAGAATGAATAACAAAAGACTAATTCTTACATAAATATTACAAGAATGACAAACGAAACCTTTATTAGTTCACGCAGGAACTCAGAAATCGAACTCAGAAATCCCCTTTTCCGGCCGAGGCGAGAAGAGTTCTGTATCCCTTCTTTGAGGGTGGGTAACCAAGTGTCCTTTAAGGAGACGTTACAGTTGGAAATGGTGTTAGTTGTAGCAAACTTCATCTGAATCTTATTCCGAAGGATAGCGAAATTGAAATTTTAAAGTACTATTGTTAAAAATTTGAATAGTCAGTCGCGTTCGACGGTTCCAACTTTCTGTTTTAAGTATCTTTGCACTTGTTGCATTTGCTTATCTGTAGCAGAGATTATACCTATACGTTGTTATTATATCTACATATAATAAAAGGAAGAGTCTGCCTGTCTGTGTGTGTGTTTCTTCCGTCCGTGCTGCGCGTAAGCTAATAGACCCACGGCTACGAAATTTGGTACATAGGTGCATCTAGACAAAAACAGTGCACCTAGAAGCGAGTTTTTCGAAATTCGGATTAGTTTTTTTTTCATTTTATGTTTTGTATAAAATCGCATCAAATCGATGGCACCCAGCCATTGTTGCTGATATATCACTGTTGCCATTATTGCTTATATCAGCACTGTTGCCACTCGGAAAAATGAGGACGATAATTTTGTGCATTTTTTAAATTTAATGTTTCTCTTGGATACTGGACGTTTGTCGAGCGGGACTTGCATACGAAGTTTGTTGTGTTTTTCGAAAGGACGTTTGTTTTCCGGTACATTTAAAAGCCAGACGAAGGCTTGCCGCATAGCGGCTAGTTACCAATATTTTATTAATGACTCCTCTTGAAATTACTCATTTTTGCTACGCAACTGCTGTTTTACATAGCACTTTCAAGCCAGTCTGGAGATTAAGTTCTATGGGCTTCCAGAGCCCATTTTCCTTGTTTCTGTGAAAAAAATCAAAATTATGAATAATTACAGAATAATTTTGCAGTCTTCTAAAGCGTGAAACCCTGTGCTCGGGGTTCAAAAATCTTGAAATTTTAAAATGTTCTCAAGAGTAGACAGATGTATCAGACATCTGTGTTCTGAAAAAACACTTTAAATCAGTATTGTGTTCCTATAAAGTCCGAAATAATGATGCCTACCAAGGGCTGAAAGGATAAGACATTGGTAGATCGTCTCCGTTTAGCAAGTGGATTGTCCGCGAGAAGTTTTCATGTGGGAAATACGAATAAGATTCAACTCCTTTTACAGACTCCACGAACATGCATTTTCTAAGGCTACTTACATGCCTTAGTGTAATCAATTAATTAGTCAACCAAGCGAAAGAATAATAAGGAGGTATTCGATTCAGAATTGACGGAAATAAACAATGAAAACATAGCATTATAATAATTTGAAAGGTAGCTTATTTGCTGATAAACCTCTACCAGCTCTCAAACTTCACTCTCAAACTTTGCCTTTACTGCGATGACGAGTTATCATCCTCTATTAAATTAACTGTCAGAACAAGAGGTACAGGAAATATAAAACATTAACTAAACTTACTCATCGCTGATGAGTTAACTCTGTTAAGAACTGCAAAGCATCAGTAGCAAGATTAACAAGATTTATTACAGAATAAAGACTGGTCTTTTAAAAATGAAATACATACACCTAGGGAAAAAAAGATTAAAAAAATACAGAGAATAATCCCAACATAAATTTATTTTTATGCTATATAAGTTTATTTTCGTGACAAAATTTAGTTTTAGCTATGCAATGTTAAAAATTTCTGCTAGAGTTTATGACTGTGTTTCGTCGCTCTTTTAAATTCCAGAAATATCCACTGAAACTAAAGCGAAATGAGTAAATAAAGAGAGAGAGAGAAAGAAAGAAAGAAAGGAAAATAACAAGCAAGTAAAAAAAGTTGTAGAAACATTATGTACTCGTATTTAGAAGCAGGAGAGGTGAAAAATGAGCAGTGCCCTTGCCGGGACTCGAATCACAGACCTCTCGAATACGCGTCAAGCGCGCTCACTACCTTATATACTTCTCCTTTTAAAGGGCGACTGGGGATAAGGGGAATCAATCACCAAATCCTGGTGGTGGAGAATCATCATCCACCACTTTTTTTTTAGTTCTGGTGCCACCGTAGAGACATTAGATTATTTCGATGCTGTAGACGTGAAAGATAAGCAATGTCCTCGCCGGTACTCAAACCTCGGACCTCTCGATACACGCCAAGTTTGCTGACCACTACACCACGAAGGCATGCTAAGAAGGTGAGAGAAATACCTTATAACTTAAGTAAAGCAATCATAATTTCGGTTGAATTACTCATGCTATGTAATCTTCTAACTGCTGTGAACATAAAGCTAATAAAATTAAAATATTTCACCATTTCCATCACCTGCATCTTAAAGAAAAAGCTTTAAGAAGATTTAGAATACATTATATTAAAAACTGAGAAAGTCTTTTCCTTTTTCTCCTTGCATGGTACCGACTTTCGCTGTAGTAAATATACAACACGCCAATAGTGCTTTATGAAATAAATAAAAATAATAAAAAATAAGTATAATTTATTACAAAAATAGCTTATTCGATTATATAAAATCTCAAAGATTACTGATACTTTTTGATTATTCGATATTTCTAATGTATCTCAGAAAGTCGTGCGTTATGATATTTGGAATTAACACGGAAAATGATAATAAGGAAAAGTATAGAAAGTAAAAAATAGAGGAATAGATATAGATAAATATTTTTTTTCAGTTTTCTGAACGTAACAATCGCTTAATTAGAATCAGTATAAGGATTTTTTGAACACCATTTCCTGTAGATCAAGAATTCTGAGCTCATAATGAAATTTTCCCCCAAAAAGCGAATTTCATTACCTCGCAGAATGAAATTTTCTGAATTTAGGTAGGTCAATAAACTCACTCTGTAACGAAAACAAGACTTAACTGAAATTACGTCATCTAAAAGGGCTGAGGAAAGTTTAATTTAAGTACACAGAAGAAAGAAAATCAAAAGAAATTTTTCCCTTATTATTATTAGTAAATACGATATTAATTCAGTAATTAATAAACATATAAACAATAAAGGAATTTTCTAAATTTACGAGTTAACTGGGATCGAATTAACTGGTGTAAAGCGATTGTTATTTTTTCCATAGGAATGAGACAATAATGAGGATATTGCTTCTGAATAAAATGAATATTTTCAGTCTCGGACAAAAAGACAAAGAAATGGACAAAAAAATTTATTAAAAAGCGTACAGTTCAGATTTTTATAAACAACAACAACAAAAAAAGCATAAATAACATAATTTTTTTTCCGATTTTCAACAAATGGAGAAATCAGTTTTTCTTAAAAATTTTTCGAAGTATAGTTTACTTGCGTGATTATGTTTTCTTTCGTCGTAAATTTGCTTATAACAAGTATATGAATTTCTCAAATCTGAAGTAACCTATCTGTTTCGCTCACAACTTGCTAAGCCGTAAAAGGAAAAAAAAAATTAGATTCATTCCACCTGTTTAAAATCGTTAAACCTCCGCGTGCTGCTCGATTTTGAAACATTCAGGTTCTGAAATAAAAGGCAGTTTTTTTTTTAAATTTATTTTCTCTATCTTAATATATTACTATTCACACCTTTATAAATAAAATTAGTATAATGCAGGAATTTTAATAACCTTTTAATTTCTAGAAAGCATACAATACGGCTTAAGTGATTTTAGCGTGCATGGAATAAAAATATAAGGATCTTTTCGATTTTGGTAAATATGCACGCTAACTAATTTGTACAGCTAATAATACAGGGTGTTTATAAAGTCCCGGACCCATTTTGATGTTTAATAACTCATAAAATAATAAAGATAGATTAAAATTAATAACATAAATGGTTAGATATACTCAAAAAGTTTCATGACCCTTGTCAATGAACTTCCACGTGTGCCGCCTTCGTTGCACGGAGAATATAAAGTCGATATTCAGTTTCACTCCAGGTACCGAAGAGCATGTTGGAATCCACAGAGGCTATTACGGTTGTAATTCTGGCTTTTAGGTCATCCATGTTCGACACTCTCCTCCTGTAAACGTTGTCCTTTACAAATCCCCATAGGAAAAAGTCCAGCGGCGTTATACCAGGTGATCTGGGTGGCCAAGGAATGGGACCTCCTCGCCCAATCCATCTTCCTGTAAAATGGTCATTCAAAGAACTACGAACGATGGTACCCCAATGAGGTGGTGCACCATCTTGTTGCAAAAAGACATGCGGCTGAAGCTCTTCTAGTTGAGGAAATACAAAGTTTTCCAACATGTCTAAGTACACGACTGATGAGACCGTCTTTTCTGTAAAAAAGAAAGGCCCAATGGCTCGGTCGTGCATTAGTCTACACCACACATTAACCTTTGGGGAATCCCTTTGTGCCTCACGGTATTCATGGGGGTTTTCAGATCCCCATATACGCATATTATGGCGATTAACAATGCCAGAAAGATGAAGGAGAGAAAAGAGAGAAAAATGCAATTAACACTCCGTCGGGCGCGCGTGATCTTTCAGATGCAAACCTTTTACAATCTTTGTTTTTCTACCGAAAACGGCAATTCACGACCTTGATCTTCACAATATCTGCCCTCCCGGTCACGTGCTATTCAGGAATATAGTTGTCCTTGAGGGAGAAGGGGAAAGGAGTACACGTTTGGAGTTTATTCGAAGCTGTGCATTCATCAGATGCACGCGCCCGACAAGGTTGTGCCGAACGATGAGTTCCAAAAAATACTTAGATTTGAATAACCCAGCAGATTTAGAAATCGCGCAGAAAATTTTATTTAGTGATGGAGAAGAAGAATTAAATGATGAAGAATTGGATGAAACTGAGGATGAAGAAGATATTTTAGAAATATGTGAGCTTCCTTCGGGCACTGAAAATGATTTTAGTTATTCAGAAACCGAAGGTGAGGATTTTAATTCTGAAGGTAATAATTTTATCGGTAAAGATGGATCAACAAGATGGGCAAAATCAATGGGACGTAAAAATGTTAAGCGGAGGTCACATAATATTATAACTAAATTACCTGGCGTAATAGGTACTGCAAAAAATGCAAGAACTATATACGATTCTTGGAACTGTTTTTTTACAGATGAAATACTAGACATAATTGTCACTATTACAAATAAATTTATTTCTTCAATTAGAGGTAACTTCAGTCGTGAAAGAGACGCACTCGAAACAGATATAATAGAAATTAAAACTTTCATTGGTTTACTGTATTTAGCAGGTCTGTTACGAAGCAATAGGCAAATTTTAGAAGAATTGTGGTCTACAGAAGGAATGGGAGTAGAAATGTTTCGAATAGTAATGTCTATAAAACGTTTTAAATTTTTGCTTAGATGTAGATTCGACGACAAAGAGATGAGCGGAAGAAATTAGACAAACTAGCACCGGTAAGAGAGATATTTGAATTATTTGTAGAAAACTGCAAGAGACATTATTGCATGGGGCAAAATGTAACTATTGACGAAAAGTTAGAAGGCTTTAGAGGAAAGTGCCCTTTCCGCCAGTATATACCAACGAAGCCCAACAAATACGGAATAAAAATATTTGCCATGGTTGGCGCGAAAGTATTATATACGTCAAAATTAGAAATATACGCCGGGAAACAACCAGAAGGACCATACAATGTGAGCAATGCATCTTCAGATGTCGTTCTTCGATTAACAAAACCAATTTTCAATAGCGGAAGAAACATAGCAGGAGATAATTGGTTCACATCAATTGACCTAATAAAGAAATTGAAAGAGAAAAAACTTTCATACGTAGGTACTTTAAGAAAAATTAAAAAAGAAATACCACCTTGCTTTTTAAAAACAAAGGGGCGTGAAGTTTATTCAAGTCTCTTTGGTTTTCATGAAATTTGCACTTTGGTGTCATATATGGCCCAAAAGAAAAAAAATGTTTTACTTGCATCGAGTATGCATATGGATGATTCCATTGATTCTGAAACGGGGGAGTACAGAAAACCCGAAATAATTACTTTTTATAACGACACAAAGTTTGCAGTGGATGCTCTTGATAAAATGTATGGGACATATAATTGTGCCCGTAACACCAGAAGATGGCCAATGGTTATATTTTATTCTATGCTGAACATTTCAGCAATAAATGGACTAGTGGTTTATCTAGGCAATCAAAATTTGGTAAAAAGTAGAAGAGAGTATCTAAGAGGATTAGTAAAAGA
>KK112159.1:427930-482294 GCA_000611955.2 Stegodyphus mimosarum
CGACGGAGTGATAAGCAGACGATATTTAGAAAAGTACAGATATTTAGACTGGAAAATGAAATTATCTGAAATTAACCACACGCGCAGACGATATTTACAAAAGTAAAGATATTCAAACCTGAAAAGAAAAATATATAAGTTATTCCATCAATAAATGCCATAAGTTTGTTTATATCTTCATTATTTAATGAATTATTAAACATCAGAATGGGTCCGGGACTTTATAAACACCCTGTATTATTTGTACTCACTTATACAATTTTTTTTTAATTTGATAAAGTTTGAAACATGGCTGTAAACATAATCCAGCTTTACTTTCTTCACACCAAATGCAAGTCTCTTTACATATTTTTTTACCATAGTTGTCTTTTTTGGAGCAAGACACAGCATATTGCCTACTAGGTTCCTTTTTTTATAGAATATGGTGGTACGTGGCTTGCAAAATACTTCGCTACAAGGCAAATAAAATTCATACTATCAACGTTAGACAGTATTGATGAAGCATATAGCAGAAGAGTATTTGTCAAAGATTTCCTCGATCACAGCTAGCTGGAAATCAAGAACAGATTTTTATAGTGTTTGTTATTTTTCTGTATCTTATATACGAATTTCACATTGCTTGATCCAATATATGGAAAAATATTCTCTTGTAATATTTAAGAAGTTGTTTTCTGTTACTAGGGTAGTACGACATCTTCTGACCCCACATCTGTCGACATCACCCATTGTAAAGTTATAATCATAAATCACTTTTGGCTTTAGTTTTACTTTTGGTGTTTCTGAATAAACTGATACAGTTGACGCATCATCAAAAGAACTAAGCATATTTACCGTTTTCTTATATTCTCCAAAGAAAGAAGCCAAAGTGTCAATCGTGTTCGAGTGTGAAGAGACAATAGTACTCCCTTACAATGATATAAACCTGTAGCGCTATCTAAGTGCAAAACGAAACGTGAAATATGAATATTACAATATTCTCATTCTACGCAGAGAAAAAGCGGGATCCGTATTGAAAATAAGAGAAACAAACTTACGCACGCTATTTTCAGCGAAGCGTATTACAAGACGGATTTTGTATCCCGTGGAAATCACGGGAGCCGTACGCGGAGGGTCAAGTCCTTTAATTGAAAATCTCTCTCTGAGGATTTCTGTTTCTCCTTCCTCCTCTTTCTTGATTTTCATAAGATATCATTTCTAGACACTCTTCCTTCGAAAGTGCACTACAGTATGCTTTAAAAAGACCGGTTATATAACTAGTCTCTGATCGTTTCAGAAATCTGCATAGCCTTTTCAGTTTCCTTCTGAATTATAACTTTTTGTTCCTCAGATCTTTCAAAATTAGCATTTAAGTTAAAGCATAGCTTTCACCAAACGTTGCTCATATTTTTTTCTGAAGTTCTGCTTCAAGCATGCTTGTTATTCTAACTGCATCGAAAATTCTTTAAGAATTCGCTTTAATATCCGTGATATAAATAAGAGATTCAAATGTTTTATGTTAGAGGCTTTGAACGTAGCAAAAACGTCTTGATCCATAGGTTGAAAATATGAAGTTTTAGTTGGGGGGGAGGTGTAAAAATAAAATCTTAACATTTGAATGGCGATTTATACAGTACAAGTTCGAGTAAATTATACAGAATTAAAAAGATCTGGAAAAGGAGTTTTTTATTCTCGCAGTACTGTATAACTTCTGGAATGAAATCATGTAAAAAGCAATTTTCGAAAAGTTGACGTAGGTTTGCCATATGATTCGAAGATTACTTTTGCACCATTTTTTAGTTCTCTTCCGTTTTCTGATCCAGAAACGAGCAACGGTTTCAGCTTGCAATTACTACATGCGTTGCCCTAAAGTATTAAAGTTAGTCGATGTTAAACAGCTTTAAAGCCTGATGTTAACGATTCTTCTTTAGCAATGTATCTACTAGATGGCAGTTTTTCCAGAATGATCCAGTCTCGTTTATATTTAAAATTTATGCAGGCATGCAATTTTCTCCTTTAATTAGTTCTTGCAATGCGCACTCTCTGCTTCACCTTGAAGCTAAATATTACGCCATTCTGCTGTTTTCTGATAGCGAGCAAATTAGCCACTGCTTGCGGGAAAAAGTTTTTGCAGTCCTGTGTTTTCCTCTTCAGCATCTGAAATATAGGCAGTGCTTTTGCACAGATTAATATGTGACAGACATGTTAAATCTTTGTGTCTGGTCGCAGTCCACTCAGTTAAAATCTTCTCCATTTTGGGAATTATGCTACCATCCTTCGTTTGTAACCATATTCGTAACTTCTTAACTTAAGACAAATATTTTTCATTAGTCTTTAAAACCTGAGCAGAAGGTTGAATAGTTCTGATGTCTGCCACCACATTTTTGCTCTAATGAGATTGCTTTTTTTTTCTTTTTCTTATTGGATGGCGTCTTGATTAGCTGCTTGTTACAGCTTTTCGGCGTTATATGTACATTATATAAAACAAAGAAAGAAAGGGAAAACAATAGCATTAAACATTTGTTTTTATTTCTTGCATCAAAAGTGCTATCTGCCTAAAGAAAGGGATGTCTCAGTGAAAGACTTTCTAAGGGAAATTGTCTCGCATTCACGTTGTGCATGAGAAAAACCACAAAAATGCCCGTTTGCCTGAATTCTAACTTATATTGAACTACAATTGTTCAACGACTTTACCACTCAGCCTCTAGTAAGCTCAGTGTGAATGCATGTGAACTGAGTACGGGAGTAAAGAGGCAGCCTTCAGCTTCACAAAGCTGTGAGGGTGGTGCTAAGAATTGCTGGTTGTTGCCAGCATAAATTTCTAGTTTGATTTTCTTTAAGATTCAAATTACCATATCCCAAAAGGTCTCATCGGTGTAGCATTTTGCTGCTCTCATATTCAAAATAAATAAATAAATAAGCAAAATTTTATATTTTTATTATTTTCAGAAAATATTTTGTAAAAATAGACACACCTAAATCATGAGCTCGTAATATAAGAGCTATCTCTATATTTATTACGTATATAATAAACCTTTAATTAACATAACTTTACATCATACTAATGTAAAAATTTTGAATTTTGCAGCTTTACTTATAATTTTAAATGCAGCGCATAAATAAAATACACTTCTAGCCATCAAAATTGCTGCACCATGAAGGAAAGTAGTTCACAAAATCATATCTATTTCCAATCTATTTAAATTTTCGCGTAATTTTAAGATACAGAAATTAGTATTTGGAGGAGTCAATTGTAGCGATGATAGCAATTGTGATTCTTCTGAGTACGGAATCGAATAGACTTTAGATGGTAGTTATGGATATTGTTACTCATATGGGTTCAATTCTACGTCAGAATTCATCTATCGCAATGGCTCATAGTTGTTGTCACTTTAGTCTTTCTGCAGCCATTAACCAGATATTTTCAATCAATGAAAGATCCGGAGAAGACACGCTAGTCAAGGCAGAAGTACATTGCTTACTGAGGGAACGTAACACAACATGGACAACGTGAGGTCCAGCATTGTTCTGTTAAAAGAACGGATGAAGGAGACCATGAATATATAGCACTGCTATTGGCATCAAAAGCTCATTAACGTAACAGCGCCTTGACAAAGTACCAGATATGCAACTAGAGGTAAAAGAGATATGTACCCAATCGAACAGCATACCTTCAATTGAGGTATTCCGTAGGGTACGATGATGAAAAATGAAGTCTTCAAAAAAATTGTAGTCCTTATTCCTTCTTCGAGTACCACACACGGAAGTCGCCACCAAGTTGCATGTAGGTCGTCTGAAAAGATGACGTCATGTCATTGATATATTCATGCGGTAATTGAAAGCGTAGGCACTGATTCCTGTGCTGCAAAGAAGAAGAAATGTGAAGCAACAGTCATCTTGATGGCAATCTATGGCATTGCATACGTCGTAGTAAAGTATGTGCGAATATTGCTGTGTAACACACCCATTTATTTGATCAAGGGTACATGATGTGACTTTACGATACTTAACAACGATACTGGTAAGATGTCTGTCGCCTGGGGCATTGATGGGTAGGGATTGTTGAGATACGTCTGCGTGGCCTCCTGAACGCACAGATTGCAAATTCTCATAACATTCACTGGATCCTGATCAACGCAAGCAGCAGTTGCTCAGTATGACAATCTACAGTTCAATAGGCTGCGATTCCTTAGCAGTCGAATTCTGAGTAACTATATGTGTTCATTCTTCTTAAACGAGGCATACCACAACCTTCAGGACAAGATACAAACGCAAAAACAATTTCCGGATGAAAAATTGGTATTTCAGTCTACAATTTTTATACTGATTTTGAGATATCCTTACTCTTGTTTGCTTTTATGGCATGCTTGCGCATGGCACGAAATACTATTTGCATATCTTAGCATGTTCTAACTTTCGTGCTAATTTCAAGTTTGCTGTGCGCTTCCTTAAAGGTGCAGCAGTCTTAAAAGATAGTATGTGTCTCCAAACACCTGATTGCTAAGTTATAATGTTTACAGCAGTTGTTTAGCTAAGTACGTAAGGGACTATACCTTAAATATCCATTTTGAATGTTTTCTTAGATAATAATAATTTCATTTGAATATATTAGTAAAACCTTTTTCATATATTTCCCGCATCTTTGATGTGTCACTAATGATTCTGTATTTGTCAGGTTTCGTGAAATTTTAAGCTTCAAAAGTAAAACCTTCTTGCAGTCTTTTCCATCTCCTTTTAGTATGTCTGTTAATTGTTAAAGTGGCGAAAGAATAAAAAAAAATTACCACAAAAATCTTCTATTAGTTTTAAGCTTGTTAAACTCGTGTAAATCATCAAAACATTTTTAATCTTTGTCTTTGACTTTTAAATTTTCTCACTGTTCCCCAATTATTAACAATATTGGGATGAACAATATTAGCTTTCAAAGATGTCAGTTTCTTCCGTTTAATTCATTTTTAATATCTTTCCTTTAGTGTGTGTTTTATATTAACATAAACTTATTCAATGTTTCCAAGACATAAATATTGATTTTCTGTTGCTGTGAAAGACGATAATCACTGAGTAAATTTGTAGTACTTAAATCTTTGACAGGAAATACAATACGATCTTCAATACAAAGAACAGCGAGTAAATACCATTAACAAATGAAAAACCCATATTTCAATCTGCTTTTTTATATCAGTTCGAGCTTCGAGATTATTTTTGCCTATAATGCTGTAAAAGCTAAGCATTTCCAACCTCAAGTGCATGTTCTGCCTTTCATAAAAATTTCTGTGTTATTTCATAGTACAGCAAATTAAAATTGCTACACCGTGATGGAAAAAAAACCGCCCAACAAGAAGGGGTTGGGCCCTTTCACTTAGATTTTTAATGGCCAATAAAATAAAATGAAAATTCAGGGAAGGGCAATGACAGTTTGACATTGTAGACACCTTAGGATTTTCGAAGTAGGAAACACGAATGATGATCAATGCCGGGACTCGAACTTGGACCTCTCGAATACGCGCCGAGTGTGCTACCGTTACACCACGAAGTCATGCAGAAACGAGGGAGAAAATATATAGTCCCCCTTTTAGAGGGCTACTGGGGATTAGGGAACCCAATCGTCAAATCCTGGTGCTGAAGAATCATCATCCATAACCTTTTAGCCACTGTAGAGAAATTAGGTTATTTTCTGAAGAAGGTTATGAGAAAAATGTGCTGTGCCTTCACCGGGACTTGAACCTGGATCTCTAGAATACGCATCAAGTGTGCTATCGTTACACTACGAAGGCATGAAGAAAGAAAGGAGAAAATGTCTTATAAATGCTTTATAGTGAGAAGGGGAATATGAAGCGATGAATATTGAGAGCCGTAGATGTAGATAGTATTATTGTCAAATCTAAATACATGTGTATATACACAAGCCAGTTTCAGTAGAAAGTGCTTCACGAAGGCGTTTCTTTTCGTTAAGTAAATAGCTCTACATGCTTTCCCGCATTCAAAAGCAATCAACAATAGTATATGCACCTGTTAATAAATTGTATAAAAGAGCATAAGGACATGAGCAATAAGAAATGAACAAGAAAAGAAAAGCAGAGGCAGACAGCAAAAAAAAAAGCGTGCAATAAATGCAGTACCTGTAAATAATCTCTCGAATAAAAATTTTAAAGAAAGCTTCCCATTATAAAAAAACATATTAATTTCTTTGAATTATTTTCCTTAAGAATAAAAAATGCAAAATAAATAATAAATAAATAAAAGTATGAAAAAGAAATCTAAAGTAACTTAAATATAAAATGTACTTTTTCTTACTTTTTTACACATAAAAAGAAATGAAAAAAAAGCATAGATGTAAAGAAAAATTATTCAAGAGGGATTTTAAAAAAATGAAAAACTGCAAAAAATAATTATAAAAAATAAAGCGGAGAATTTTTTTCTTCCATATGACAGGGGTATCATTATCCGAATCTTTTGATTTATGACTTAAATATTATTACTTATAAGTACATGAACCCCTTCATAGCAACTGCAAAAAATTCATTTAAATTAATGTATGTCACTTTTTTTCCTCTTTTTTATTAATATTTAGTTTAATATCTCACGCATAGTGTTTATCATCTAAAAAGTAGAAGTATAATTTATAGTTTTAAAACTGAATGCCCGATTTAGAGCCATAAATGACTTTTTTTGCATCGACCACATATTATCTGAGATTACAACTTTTAATGAATGAATAGCAGAAAACATATCTATTCATATACTGTTCAAGTTAAGATGCAAAATGCATATAGTTAACCATTTTTAACTCTTATTTGAAGATTTTCAGTTTGAAGCAGTTCGTATTCGGTACTTTTTCGGTTACCATAGGGATGGTGTATGAATTTTACCATAGGGATGGTGTATTTAGACAGTCTTGCGGACCGTGTCCTTGTAATGCACTGTTGAGTGAAATGTGAGCAAGTAATGTCAGCAAGTAAATGGAAGTTCTGTGGTTGGATTTCTTGGCGACACCGTACCAGATGAGAAAAGTTTGACCTGTGATACACGTGTTAATCTATGATGAAAACAGAAGGTCATTTATTTACATTTTCCAGGACTCATACTTCTTTCCGGATGTCAATGAATTGTTTTCCGCTATTCGGAATGAACATAGGTCTTCAATCTCAGTCAAATGTGCTGTTTTATGATATTTCCCAGCTCCTGTTGTGTTGTGACTTATTTCACTTGTCTGAAAATAGCATCAGAACAAGTGCCAGACTGTGCCTGTCGTTGGCAACAGCCTTGAACATTATACAGGTGACAGTAAGGTTTTTCTCAGTTCCAATTTTAATATACAGCAACCCGAGGGGGGTAGACGCATCGAGAGTCTCTCACCCCTCTTCGCCTTCCACCAGTCTCTCCAGAGGAATTTCAGCTCGCCGCATATTTAGAGTACCCTCCCATGCTGCACGAACATTATACATTTACAAAATGCTTGTCCTCTCCGAGATTCGAACCCAGGCCCTTCGGTACCGAAACTAGGCTTCACTAACCACAATACCATATGGGCTTCTCCCGGCTCATTTTCTGGCTTATTTACTCTTATCATTAAATTCTGTATTACATTTAGAATCTATTACAAGAATAATTATGGCCGCCCAACTGTTATAGCGGTTAGCCTAACTGACTGCCGTGCCGAAGGGCCCCGGTTCGAATCTGGGAGAAGACATGAATGTTTGTAAATGTATAGTGTCGGTGTGGCATGGCGGCACTCTAAACCAAAAGTCCTCTCGTGTGTTTTGGTGGAAGGAGAGAGGGGTGGGAGACCCTCGGACCCTTCCCTCCTCGGGGTGCTCTCCATCAAAATTGGGGGCTAAGCTAAGCGAAATCGTACTGTCTCCTGCAAGGTGTTCAAGGCTGTTGACAACGACAGGTGTTTCTTGAGCGCTTCTTGCCATGAGGAATCACATGGGCTTGGGCTGATGTTGCTATCAGACATGTGAGCGTAAGTAACAACAACAACAGAATAATTACATAATACTTCGCTCTCATTATTACCGTTAACATTAGTTATTATTTATCAAGGTTATGCTTTTCCCAGGACTCTAATTCAATGACCTCATTTAACATACAGAATTGAAAGAAACGAAGACACAATTATATTTAGTTCCTCAAGGGAGTAGCGCACTGTGATTCAGTGACGTCAATGCTCGAAGAATTCTGGTCGAGAAGAGTACACGGTTATTTACATTTGCAACAGTGAAACAGTATGCGTATGTTATGTTCGAATTGTCTGTATCTACCTTAAATGATTTCGAATAATTCTAATTTGAGTAATTCTAATTTTTGAAAAATCTAATTATAAAGAGTTACGTTCTTGATTTTTGAAAGCGAGATTAAAACTAAAATTTCTCTATAATTTGAATAATAAGTGTAACAAATGTTTATAACTGCAATTATTCTCTAAAGAAATAAAGAGTAAACTAATTCTGAAAATCTGAAGCACTTTGCTAAGCAAATTTGAAACAAAATCTCCAATATTTAGAAATTTTGGTATCAAAAATATTTATTTAAATAAACAAAAAGGGAAATTGTGTGGCTTTTTTAAATTAAGTTACGAGCAAAAGTCTGGATACGGTAATTACACAACCTTTTCTTTTTCTTTTAAAATATCAAAGTTAATATAGAACAATAATGATGATAAAAATAACTATCATAATGGTATAATTAAATCTCTAAAATTTAGAAATTTTGGTACTGAAAATAGTTTTTTTAAGAAAAAAGATTAAAAAAATCTGAAAGCTTTCAGATTTTACATTACATCCAAAGGTTTTTTTTACATGATATTTAATAAATAAAGGTATCTTACCTTTGTTTATTAAATATCATGTTCTTCGCACTTAAACCATAAAATTCAATTCAACAGCAATATCGCAAAATTATTTTAAAATGGCAATATCTTTAGAATTTCCGATACAGAGTTCCGATACAGTACTGGAGATGAAAATGTTTTCTTTTCGTGCAGTGTTGCCACAGCTCGCTTTGAAACTTCGTTTTCGTTGAGTTTGCTAATCAAAAATTCCTTAAAGTGTTACAAAGTATAAAATCGATAATAAAACAAGTTCCAAATTCCAAATTAGGCCTTCCGAATGCCCATATTCGGTGATGAATTACGTTATTCAAAGTTTGATAGCTTTAGGTATCGTTGTTTTATCACAATGCGAGAAACATACATACATTTATGCAGATTCTTCATTATTTAATTTCTGTAAATATAACACAGGGCGATAACATTTGGCGGCAGCAATTTGAAAAGTGAAACAAACATTTAAAGTTTTCAACCCAAAGTGCCAAAACGAAGTTGATAGACGTTCTTGGTTAATGCCCTTTTGGCTAATAAACAAAAAAAAATTGTATGGCTTTTTTTAAAATTAGTTACGAAGAAGAGTCTGGATACAGTAGTTACAGGACGTTTTACTTTTGCTTTTAAAATATCAAAGTTTATAAACAACAATAATTAGATAATATCAAATAATAATAACAACAAAATATCAAATAATAATAACAGCAATACCAGCAACAATTATATTAATAGCAATGGTAATGTATTATTTAAATTTTCAAAATTTAAAAATTTTTTATTAAAAAGGTTTATCTAAATAAACAAAAAGTCAAATTGTATGGCTTTTTTTAAAAAATTAATTGGTATTTACGCAATCTTTTTCTTTTACTTCGAAAATATCAAAGTTTATAGAGAACAACAATAATGATGACAACAATACCAACAACAACTACAGTTATGGTAGTGGTAATGTATTACTTAAATGTGAAGAATTTGGAAATTTTGGTATTGAAAATATTTATTTAAATAAACAAAAAAGCAAAGTGTATGGCTTTTTTTTTAAATTAGCTATGAACAAAATTCTCGACACAGTAATTAGACGATCTTTTTCTTCTGCTTTTACAATGTGAAAATTTATAAAGAATAACAATGATTGATGGCAGTAATACCAGCAATAACTACAATAATGGTAATGAAAATATATTACTTAGACAACGAAAACACTTTTAAAGATAATAAAAAGAAAGAAAAAAGGTAAAAAAAACCTAAAATGTTTCAGATTTTAAATTACGAAAAGGGTGTTTTTTTAACGTTTCGTGTGTTACCTTTATTTATTAAATATCATGTTCTGCATACTGAAACCATAGGATTCAGTTCAACAGCAATATCGCAAAATAATTTTAAAATGAGCATATCTTTAGAATTTCCGATACAGAGTCTCTTGCGCTGGAGGTAATTTCTTTTTTTTTTCGTACATTGCTGGCTTTGAACTCGTTGAGTTTGTTAACAAAAATTCTTTGGTACCATTGTTTTATCACAATGCGAGAAACATACATACATTTATGCAGAATGTTCATTATGTAATTTCTTTAAATATAATACAGGGCTCTAATATTTGGTGGAAACAATTTGAAAAGTGAACCGACATTTATAGTGAACCAAAGCAAAATGTCAAAACAAAATTAATAGCCCTTATGGGCTAAAAGGTAAGAAGAAGAAGAAAGAATTATTATTAAATAGTATTCACATTAGAAGCATTTGATGTGATTAATATCACCAATTTTTATATATTGTAGGAATTCTATCTTAAATGCAATTTTTGTTGTAAAGTTATCGGTTGCCTGTTGTAGGTTTTTATCTCATTTATGCTTAAAAAGTAATCACAATCACATGAAACATTATATCAAGAAAAAGTTTAATATCTATAAAATAATTCATTGGAAATGAAAGTGTTGATTTTTTAGCTAACGATGCTTTAAGTTTATCCATTAATACATTAGCATAATAAAGAGCTATTGGAAGTGACTTTATTACAAGAAGCTTTTATCTAAAAGGAATGAAGAATATGTTCATCTTGTGATGTTGCACCAAAAAGTTCTTTTATTCTATTTGCCATATACTTCATTCCGAGTCTTTTCTCTTTATCAGTTTTAAAATATCTCACTTTTTACATGGTAACGGTAAATTTGCAGGTTACCTATTTCGTTTTAATCTAAGATCAAATCAATATACGTAGAGTTCAAAAAAAGTACCTAAAGATGTCGAACATTTAATTTTTGTCCTCCCCTATCTTTGATGGTCCTAGATTATGCTTGCAAAACGATTTGAAAAAGCTTGGCGCAACTTGGCCAGTGTATTTATCTGTTTTTGCAGAAATTGCTTTAGGAAAAGGATGCTCTCTTCGAGGAAGTTTTACGGAAATCTGACTAATATTTAAGTTAATAAGAAGAAATTATTCTCCCACCCAACCCGTTCCACCGCCAAAGAATAGAGCACAGGGTAAATTACTTTTTTTTTTTTTTTTTTTTTAAAATGCAATCCCGCGACTATTTCATGATAGCGACATGCTCGTTGAATTTATCAGTGGAATACTGGGAAAATTCGAGTCACTGAATCATACGGAATATGTGGAATTCACAATTGTTCTGTTTGAAAAGTTGCTGAAATTCCACCAGCTCTAAAGAAAGAGATTTTGTGTTTATCAAAACTAAAAAAAGGGGGAAATGGCTTAACATACACCTTTTTCTACGCTTATTAATAAAAGACGCAAACTTGCACATGAATAGCTAAGCAAAATTTGAATAAATGTGCCGCGTTTAATTATAGCTACCTTAATTTCAAGAGGTTCAATCAGGTTCATTTCAGATTCAATGTACCATAATTTCTAGTATGATGTAAGCAGTGCGTGCAATAAAGAGTCTAATTTCAAAACTAATGATTCTGTAAGTTTTTGAAGAATGTGGTCTGGAAATAATGCTCTTGGCCGCCTATAGTTCGACAACTTAAAAAAAAAGTGCTTATTGCTCTTATATCGCTTAGTTTATTGCTCAATAACTTTCCTGATTACATTTGAAAGTATTTTAGGCTTTACTAAACGGCAACACGCTGACGTGTAGAAGATAAACCTGTTTTATTTCCGGACTTATATATTGCTTTCACAGAGCCAAGTTTGTTAATTAAAACTGAAAGATACACATCTTACACATTTCCGAATGGCAACAGTTTCGCGCGCTGGAGATGAAAACGTTTTACTTCGAACAGTGTTGCCACTGCTTGAGATCAAATAATTGAGATTGTTAATAAAAAAATCATTAAATTTTTACAAAATATGGAATAAATAATAAAAGATATTCGAAATTCAAAATTCGGGCTTCCAGTTGCGTAAGTTCGGGTGAATGATTAAGTTATTTAAAATTTGATGGCTCTGTAGGTGCCGTCTTTTTTACAATGCGAGGAACGTACATGCATACATTCAGATTATTCACTATTTAATTTCCTTAAAAATAATACAGGGCGATAATATTTGATGGCAGCAATTTGAAAAATGATACGCCATTTATAGTGAATCGACGCAAAATACCCTTTCGACATTAATAGCCCGTTTTAGGCTTTAAAAAAATACTTTTAACCTTCGTTAACTTCAAATTTATTCATGATTTAGGCTTTAATTCTATAGGAAAATGTAAAACCAAATAAAATTTCTTGAATTATATTTTCAGAAAAGAACAGTGTAAATTGTGTGTGTTAAATAAACAGACGAAAAAGAAAGCGATGCTATTCTGATTTTCATATGTTTATGTAGATAAAAACATAAGACAATATTTAATTACTTTTCTATATGCGAAATATTTTATTTGTTACTGTGCAATTTGTTGTCTGAAATGTGTATTGAATTTTGCAATAATATGCGGACTTTATTTTTCTATTATGTAAATATTTTGTCTTTTACATTGGAGGTTGTAATAACTATGCACACATGTACGCATTCTTTTTCCTTGTGTTATGTAACTATTCGATCTTTTACCCCAGAGATCCACTTTTAAAATTCTGCAGGTGGAACGTTTTAGTCCCACCCGCAACATTGTAGTAAATTTAAAATTACTCGTCTTATTGGTCAAACAGTAATAGCAATATTAAATTTCGCTATCGTATCAATACAACCTTTTTAAAGCTGATTATTATTCTTTGGTCCACCAATCACTGATCAACTAATAAATTCTTTAATTGCTCCCCTTACTTCGTCAGTCCGGCATCAGCTTCTCCAATATTCTGGCACGATTTGGACCTCTCAACCCGAACTATCGCTCCGGACCACCCTTAAAGCATAAATCAGTCAAGGATCGAACGGGGCCCATTAAAAGTCCCATTAGGGGGCTAATTCATTACATAATGGCCTGACCAGATAGCGGTTTTCCATTGCTTTATAGCGTGATAAAACGGTCGTTACTTTCAACACGCCTTCCTGTTTCTAGAGTAGCGGCTGAGATGCTTTTTCGACAATGCTGAACTTTTCTTATCCGGGATGGCACCAGCCAGAGCAACTGCGGGGTAGGCGTAAATACTGCGACTTGTAAATTGTAGGTTAATCATCAATTTGCAGCTGGATATACTGTCATTTTTTATTGCTCATTGCATCTTTAAATAACATCAAAGGTTATTTTAGTATAATTTTTTTAATTGCTCCTTACAGATTTAAATCACTATACGGATTATCTTTGAGTAAGTTCCATTCTTTTAGAAGTTGCAAAGTATTCGTGGGATTTAGTTATCTTCAGCTGCAGAAATAATACGATGATCTTGAGAATTCTTGAAATGAATGAATGGAGTTTATGAATTAGTTGTTAATTTCCTCTGAAATCTGGAAAGAAAATTAATCTTCTCCAAATTTGTTGACTTCTGAAATATATATTAATGGTCTTTATAAAAACAAAAACAAGATTTGGGGCGTTTTTTAATGTTTATTACTGTTATTGCAGAAACAAAATTATGGATCGTAAAAAGCTTAAAAAATATACCCGAATTTCAAAGGATAACTGAGTACGAAGAACTGGGAACTCATACGACAAACTATTCATTCATTCCTTTATTAAACTACAAAAAACCTGAAAGGGTTCAGATTTTAACAATTGCCCAAAAGGGTCTTTTAAAGTTTACTGTGACTTATCAGTAGGGAGTATCGACTGAGATTGCCCAGATGGAATGGCGAAACATTTAATAATATATTAGATGAAAATGCTTTTAGATAAACATAGGAAGGTCATATACTCTCTCTATATTTAAAAAGTAAAATATATTTATATATGTAACGTAATTTTATAAAAATATTTAATATTTTTAATTAGATATAATGAATAAAATGCAGTTTTATTTAAATAAATGGGATTAAAAAGCAAAAAATAATATTTTTAAGATATACATTTATTGCTTTTAAATAGTTTATTAATTAATAACGGACAGATTAAATATGCAAAAACAACATTTTACATTTTTCCGAATGACAAAAGAATCGAATGAAAAGTGAAACAACGCAAATACCTCTTTCTAGACTAATAGCACTTCTAGGCTAAAAAGGAAAAGGAAAAATAAATCTCTGCATTTTAGTTGTCGAGATACCTGACTACTGATTAGTGTTGAGTGATACTGATTAGTGCTGAGATACCTGACTTTAACACAAAGCTAAAATTAGGCAAAAAGACAACCTTTGTTTGGCATAGATTTTAAATAAACTTTTATCGAGGGTGATCAGAACCAGGTCCCTTTTATTCGAAAGCGTTTATTTTATTCCTTAAGAAGATACCTGTGTCTGATTGCCATGGAAATCGGTAGAGTTTTATTCAAAATCTGATTCAAACTAAAAGCGTCTTTTTTTTTTTCGGGGAGGGGATAAAATTTTGAATTTCCCACTAATTTTCTTCTCTTCTAATTAAAAAAAACTGTTTTCAAGATGAAACAAAGGGTTAATAGCGACCTGATTTACATATGAATAAAATTTTCAGCAATAGATTTTGACGTTTATTTGTCGAGTGTAAAGGTTTTGAAGTTGTCGTCTGACTGGGTTAGTCGTTCGGAAGACAGTTTTCGATACATTACAAAAATTTTGGGAACTTTCTTTTTATAACTGTGTAATAATACAAACCTGAGCATAATAAATAATTAATTTATAATTGTTAATTAGTTGTAGTTTATTTATTATTAGTTCATTATTATTGTGTTATTTTCTTATGATAATATCACTGCATTTTGCTATTTTAACCCGAGCAACTGTACACATGTGAGTGGTGGTAAATTCGAAATCTTTACTTATTGGTTGTGAGGGCGAAGCAATTTGGAAAACACCGATATGTTAGGTTTTAAAAAATGATTTTAGGACTGTTCACACAACTGTGTCTTTCCGACAAAAAATTTCTACGTCGTCGTGCATACATAGGATGTTTGAATTTTTTTTTTTAATATTTCAGTACTATCTTTTGAGCCGTTAGCTGTTTAATTCATATTTTGCGACGGAAGGTTTCTAATTTACGGACAGGGTTTATTAAAAGTGTTGGAAATTTAAAAAGCTGAAAATGCTATTTTTTATTACCCCAAAGGAGCGTTAGCTCAGAAGGGCTATTATAATTATATGTTACGAAACTGAATAATGTAGAATCTGCATGTATATTTTCCGCCCTGTAAAAAACGGCGGTGTCTAGAGCCATCAAATTTTGAATTACGTAATCCTCCACCCGAACATGGGCACCTGGAAGCCCAAATTTTGAATTTTGGATTTGTTTTATTAGCTACTCCATATTTTCTAAAACTTTAACAAATTTGTGATTAACAAATTCAACGATTTCAAAGCGAGCAATGACAACACTGTACGGAAAAAAGCATTTTTATCTCCACCACGCGAGAGTGTCTATGGGAAATTCTAAAGATATGTATTTTTAAATATTTTTTATATTGCTGTTGAATTGAATTTTACGTTGTTTAAGTGCGAAGAACATGACATTTAGTAAATAAAGGGAAGACACAAAACGTTAGAAAAACGCCCCGTTGGGTGTCATATAAAATCTGAAAGCTTTCAGTTCCCTCCCCCTTCTCATTTGCGGCCTTTTTGTCAACTTAAGATTGGATCTAGGCTCCTTTCAAGAATGTTCTAGTTCAACAACTGCCGCTAGAGGGCAACAGCCTCAGCATCTCGTGACTGATTCTTGGATTTCAACCAAGATCTGAGAGAAGCTGTCCTGTTTTCCATTGTGTCTTCTCATATCGTTAATCATCTGAGATTGATTTGCCCAATGTTTTAATTTTTATCTTCCTCCTATTATTTTTATCTTCGCATACTTAGATTTTTAATTGGCTAATAATTAAAATTTTGACAATTTAACTAATTTTATTTTGTAATTATTAATTATTTCGTAAATTTCATCAATGAAATCATCAACATGTGCTTTCGGTTCCTTCTAGTCTGCCGTTCTTTTGAATTTCGTACTAAATTAGTTTTCTGAATTTCTCTCATGTTTCCTGCTACAGTTTAGGCAGTATTTTTCAGAAAATTCGAATGTCTTCAGACCTAATTTTAAGCAGATATTTCGTTTACGATAGCCCTTTTTATTAGCCCAAAAGGGCTATTAATCTCAGAACACGATTTTATGTCGTCTCACTTTTCTTTCGAGTCTGTTACAATTCGGGAAAAAATGAGATCTTACGTTTCCCCGAATGGCAAGAATGTTCTTTCATATTTAACGTTATTAATTAAAACACTAAACTACTTAAAAGCAGCTCTTAAAAATATTAGGTTTTTTTTAAAATCTGATTGATTTAAATAAACATTCATTTAATTCATGATATATCTAATTAAAGGCATTAAATATTTTTATAGAACTGCATTACATATTTGCCGCCCCGGTGGGAAAAGGGCTAGTGACTCTGAATGCGGTTCCGAAGAGCACGGATTCGAATCTCGGAGAAGACATTGGATGTAAATTGTCTGTCCCTTTATACGAGGTAACGGTGGCTGCCTGTTAGATGCATCCGTAATAAAATGACCACAGGTTTCTGGCCTTAGCAGTCGCCAAAGCCTTAAATGGCTAGGCTTAAATATACAGAAGATGTATAAAGTCTTCATGTTAGTAAAAATGCGTATTCATCTATCCTGTAAAATATTTCGTTATTCCAGTTGGACCATCTCTAATGATAAAGCATGTTAAACTCTGAAGGAGCCTTTTTGGGCGATTGTTAAAATCGGAACCCTTTTCAAACTTTTATTTTTTTTATTTATTTATTTTCCTATTTTGTCTCATAAAAGCTCAGCTCTCTTCATTTAATTTCTATATTGGTGCCCTAGTGTTCACTTCCTTCTATCTTAGCACGGATTTTTGCTTTCTTTTTTCAGTTTTTAAATTTTGTCTTCTAATTTTCGTGACTCATTCCATATTACATCTAAATAAAAGGCCTTTGTGTGAATGCATATTTGCGCATGAAAATTGAACCAAGTTTTAGACAGGAAAGGTTAAACAATACATATCACCTTACACATTGTCTGACGCCGTGACCTTATTCGAAAGAAAAATTGTATTGAAACAGCAACATTTAGGAATCTATCAAAAATGGATTTCGTGAGATTATTTTTTTCAATCTTTATTTTTATTTGGAGTTGATCCCCCTACATGCTTGAAAAATTTACGCTAGCGCATATATTATATCAGTTCGTAATGCATACATACCTGACTATGAATTTTAATTCGATGTACTAGAATTAAAATGTATAATTCACTAAGACTCATACATTTCTATTCAACTTAAACAATTACAGATTCATTCTACACAAGTTTAGTTGGAACAACCACAAAGATTATTATATTTATTTTTATGCTGATAACATTTAACCGAATGTACTCAAGACTCTTTAATTTCATGTAGTCTTACTAACACGGATTCTACCAGGATTCGAAATGAATTACTAAGATGCAAATCTTAGAATAAACACGAAATCTTAGATTTTGTTTTTATGAATTGTAATTTTAATTAATGTAGGTCTTCTAATTTCTACTACCATAACATTATATGGTATTTCTCCCGCCTTCTTAGTATGCCTTTGTGGTGTATTGGTCAGCTCGCTCCGCGCGTATTCGAGAGGCCCGCGATTCGAGTCCCGGCGAAGGCGTTGCTCATTTTTAATCTCTCCTGCTTTCAAAAAATACCTTATGTCTCTACAGTGGCGTCCGAACTAAAAAGGTGGTTAATGATGATTCTCCACCACCAGGATTTGGCGACTGGGTCCCCTAATCCCCACTCGCCCTTTAAAAGGTATTTCTCCTGCCTTCTTAGCATGCCTTCGTGGTGTAGAGATCAGCACGCTCGGCGCCTATTCGAGAGGTCTGGGGTTCGAGTCCCGGCGAGCGCATTGCTCATTTCTCCTGACTCCTACAAAAAAAAAAACCTAATGTCTCTACAACATGAAAATAGCAATTCAGGAATTCAACATATAGGAATCACATGTGTATCATAGAGACTGCTAATAATTATAATCGAACTCATTTTTTTCACTCAGATGCTCTAAATTCATGATGTCTTTAACTCATAAAGGGAATATTCACCAGAAAATGTTTTAAGCTCACATTATTCCTAGATCTTTTGGCATAGATTATAAATTTTATCCAGTATTTCTCTGTTGTATAAAGCTCAACCAGTCTTTGCAACCATTGTTGCTGTGACTTATCTCACAGAAACATTAGAACAAGCCCACGAAATTCATCGTAGAAAGGATTGCAAGATTACGCCTGTCGTTGGTAAGAGCCTTGAGCACCATACAAGTGACAGTACGAGTTTGCTCAGTTTCCGCCCCCAGTTTTGATGGACAGCCCCGGGGGATGGATCCTCTCTCCCCACCACTGACCTCTCAAGAGGACTTTCCGCTCGCCGCATATTTAGAGTGTCCGCATGCCGCACAGACACTATACATTTACAAATATCTCCCGGAATCGAACCCGGGACCTTCAGTACGGCAATCAGCGTCACTAACCACTATTCCGGTTGGGTGTTTCGAGTTTCTTTAATTGACAACATCAAAGAGGGCAGAGATTATTTACTTCAGAAATGAGAAAAAAGAATGTTTGGAGAATTCTCTCCGAAAAATTGATCCTTTGCACACTACAGATGGAGAAAGCCTCATGCAGCCAATCAGTTTTCTGAGACCAAAGCTCGGGTTGAATGACATTATAGATTACCTGTACTTATTCGGTTACTGGTGGGTGGGTAAATATGAAAAGGTTTTCCCAAACATGCTGTTCTGTTCGCTTTTTTTTTTTTAACTTTAAATAAATCACAAGTCTATATATTATAAATGCCGAAAAATACTTCATTTAACTACCTGCATTAAATAATATACATGTAAGTGTACATTAAATGAATCGGTATAAGTTCATTTTGATTTCTACTGTGCTAGAAAATTCGAAATGTCTAAATCATCTTCACGAAGCAGCATTCTTCACGAATTCTCATCAGATTCAGAATTCATTTATCGGCAGAAGGAAAGAACTGCCAAAGAGAATATTATTCCTCTTCACACTTTTTTAAGATCTCAAATTATTTTGGAAAGAAAGAATTTAAAGGAGAGTTAGAAATTTATTGATAAACTCGCGAAAGAGAGAAGTTGCTGACACCGATAAAACTCGAAAAACTTGGCATTATGATGCGAAATATTTAAAAAACATCAAATATTCAAAAGAATTATGAAGAAAAGAATTGAAATTTTTTTTCCTGTTACATCCTTTACCATCTTACTTATAGAAGTCAAAAGAGAAATGTTTTTCTTTGGAATAAATGCATTCAATTACTTTAGGGAAGAATTTTATTATTTTTCTTATCACACATATTAAAATCCAAAGTTAATGTTAACACATTCAATAAAATTTTTCACATGCGTCGTTTCTCAATCATTAATGTTTTCGTTAATGTTGTTGTTGTGACTTATCTCACTTGTCTGACAGCAACATCAGAACAAGCCCACGAAATTCATCGCAGCAAGGAGTACAAGACTGCGCCTGTCGTTGGCAAGAGCCTTGAGCACCACACAGGCGACAGTGCGACTGCTCATTTCCGCTCACAATTTTGATGAAGAGCACCCCGGGGGGGGGGAAGGGTCCGAGGGTCTTTTACCCTTCTTCCCCTACCACCAGCCTCTCGAGAGGATTTTCGGCTCGCTGCACATTTAGAGTGTCCCATGCCGCATAGACATTATACATTTACAAACATTCTATGGGATTCGAACCCGGGCCCTTCGGTACTGCAGTCAGCGTCACTATCCCTTTTGGATGGGTCGTTACAGTTATTCTAAAAATAAAAAAATATTTCCAGATGTATTCTTAAAAATCGTGAATCATTTCTGAATTTAAATTACCTAATTATTAGTAATTAACGAATGAATTACTTACTTAAATTACTTCATTATCAGTAGTTAATGATAACTATTAGTAATTAATGAATGAATTTAAATTACTTATTTACTTAATTTTTTTTTCATGTTATCCATGATCTAGGATCTGCCATCTGATATTTTTTGAATCCATCGTTCATGTAACAATTAAATTTGTTTACACCTAGAGTTATGCGTTCAGAACGAAATGTTTACAATTCTTGTTTCCGCTTTCATTTCATATCTCACATACGCTGAAGTTAGGAAATACAGCTAACTTATCAAAATTACAATTGAATTAGAAAAATATGGGAAAATTTCCTGGAATCCTATACATTTATTTTGAAACGCTTATATGAGTACCTTCATTTAAACCTTTAACATCTTTTTCCTACATCACTGCTAAATTTTGAAACACGAATCTCAAATGTAACTAATATCATAATGTTGTTAAACAAAATATTGCGTTCTTGAGAAGCAATTTCTTATCCATAACTCCTTGTACTGTTAGAAAATGTTAACTCTTTTTACGTCTATGGCTGCAGGTCACTGAATTTTCAAGTATTTTTCTTAAGCCTTATATTTACATTGTATTATTTTGAGTACACTGAATCAGGTTTAATATCTATATTCAGTTATTAATTGATTTAATAATTTGTTGTATGTTTCGAAGATTCAACTTCAACAACATTGGAACTTTAAATAAGAAGCTTTGAAAGAAATATGAATTCACCTTAATTTTCTCTGATACCAGTGTAATCAAAATTTGGTAACGGAAATTTAAACCAAATCCCATGAATTTCTTCATCGTCAGTCTTTTTTTCTACGAAGCTGATAGATTTAAGCTACATTCTACTCAAAAGATAGTATTCTTAACTTATCAAGATCCTTTAAACAAGTAATTTTTTGTAATTTTGGTTATTTTCAGCCCTCTGAATGTTTACTCTTAGTCAAATATTAAAATAATTACTGTTTTTTTTTCTTGCAATCCCTTTCGCATGTCACAAAAACTCAGTACTAAATGTTTTCCTTACTTGCCATAGGTAAATACTATTTTGACAAGGTCCGCATGTTTGTCTGTCAACAAAAATATACATAAGCATCACTCATAACCTTGTAATATCTATTTTTTCCTCAATGCAGCTACAACTTCAAACACAAATTTTTAAACATCTTCACGTTCCACGAAGTTCATCAATTTGTGATGTCATCGAGTATTCACAAAAAATTCCACTCTCCTTGTCGCTTTAGACATTCAGAAGCACTTTTCCTTTGCTAGTGATGTACATCATTGAATTATGTTCAGGGCTATCATTCCCCCAAGCACTGCAATGCTGCTGTTTTATTAATCGTACAAAAAATGCATTGATAGAAAAGTGGTTGAAATCAGTCGTCAACTACTCGTGACGAACATGTCAGAATCCATTGACATCCTTACTACCTCTTTGTTATTGATAGAGCTTTATAAATACTTCATAGTGGTTGATCTGAGCTGTAAAAAAAAGATCTTCCTGCGGTAGATGACACAAAATTTTATTTTGCGGGCACTTTCACCACATGACGTACGTACCACATAAAAATATTGAATGAAATTACACATAGCTGCTATTCTTGAATACTGCGGCACACACTGTCTATTTCATTTTTATCCTACGACAGCTGTAAAAATAAAAGAGGGACCAAACGGACTAAATAGATATTTCCTATATACTTCTATCAGAGAGAAGGAAAGAAAAGAAACTTTAGGCAAACATGAAAACCAAAAAGAAAACGTTTAAATTTCCCTCATTCCTTGAGAATCTAGTGCCATCTAGCGAGAAAAAGAAATACTTTAGCTGGATTCTTAATAGTGGTACTCAAACTGCCATTATCATATACCTGTTCTTTAACCCTTTCTACCCCGTTTCTTGATCTATTAATTTAGCTATATTATCTTCTGTTATTAATCTTATTTTATCTATTATTATCTTCTTCACAATTCTGGTGATAAGAGCTAGATGAGATCATATTCGTTGCATCTTATAATTAAACTCTTGTTAGTTCAAAAGGGCTTTGTCCCTGAAGACTATTGTTTTCGTTTCGGCATTTTGCTTTGAAAACATTAAATGTCGGTTCACTTTTCAAATTGTTGTCACCAAATATTGCAGCCCTGTATTATAATGAAAGAAATTAAATAATGAAGAATGTGCATAAATGTATGCATGCTTCTCGCATTGTGATAAACGACTGTACCTAGAGCCATCGAATTTTGAATGAAGTAATCCTACTACGAATATGGGCATCTGGAAATCCAAATTTGAAATTTGGAACTTGTTTTATTATCGATTTCATATTTTGTAAAACTTTAACGAATTTTTGATTAACGAACTCGAGGATTTCAAAGTGAGCAATGGCAGCCTTGTACAGGAAAAATATTTTTATCTCCAGCGCGTAAGACTGAGTATCGGAAATTCTAAATATACGCTCAATTTAAAATTATTTTGCGATATTGCTCTTGAACTGAATTTTATGGTTTAGGTGCGGAGAACATGATATTTAATAAATAAAGTAACACACAAAACGTCAAAAAAAAACTCCCCTTTGGCCGTAATGTAAAATCTGAGAGCTTTCAGATTTTTTTATTTACTTTAGATTTGCGTAGCCGAAATTAATCTGATGAGTAGAAATGATATTCTTAAGTGTTTCGAAAACAGTGTTATTATTTTCACTGCATGCATTTCGTATAGGCAAAATAAAAAACGTCGTCACGTCACTTGTGGAAAATATTTGGCTCAAGCTTCGAGAGCAAATGATTCAATGAAAAAATTTACAAATAAGTCTAGAGTAAGTTTGTCTTATTAAGTTGTAAAGTATAATTCAACTTTCTAACCCGTTATTTTATGATAATATCCATTTCCATCAATCTCGTTTCTATTTCTCTGCCGAAATGAAAATTTCTAGAGAGGCGCATTATTCAAATGAGGTAGAGAGTATTTAAAGGAAGGATTTAAAGGATAAAACAAGAGCGTGTTCTGCCTGCTTGAAGGCCACGTTGCTAAATTCGATTCTTTCGCGATTAATTTTGTGTTCCGCAGATTTCGGTCAGAGCCAGCTCGCGTGCTAGCTGCACTACGAAGCCGTTAGGCTATGCTTATTTTCAATTGTTTTAGTCCATCCAGTGTCTTTGATTTAAACCAAAGGTATTGGCTTCTGTAAGCAGGAGCTGGTGCCTGCTGTTAGACTTTATTCGATCAATAAAGGATCCTTTACACCCTTTCCCTGTCTGGGTGGTGCTACAAAACATAGTCATAACTCAGTAATTGTCTTTTAGTATTCTGGTTTAATTTTATGCTGCCGAAAACGACCAGTCTCTAAAAGTAAGTGAAGAAATCTCCACGTAATGTTAATTTATGGGGAAATTAAATTACAGTAAGTTCTTCCACTGCTAATTTAAGCATAGCTCTTTTAAATATATGACTTTATGTTCGATGTCATGAATTTTCGAGAGTGAAGACAAACCAGTAAGCCTATCGTAAGTGTTTAGTTTAAAACTATTTCCAGTATTAAACTAGGATATAAGTTTGAAGATCTGTCCATTTTTTCCAGTATTTTAACTTTATTAATTTTTTTTGAAATTTTATAGCAAACGTTTCTTGTAGGTATTAGGTTTTAATAGAGTTTTCATGTTTCTTACAAAATACCCAAGTTTTCTAAGAACTTTCCTTGAAAATCGAACATTTCGAAATATAAAGAGAAAATTTTTTGATAATCAACACTGGGGATTTTTTACAAATCTCAAAATCTTTCGAGAGAGGATTCTAGAGAACAATCGCTACAGATTACAAGATTATCAGAATCACTTTCAGCTTGCGATATTTATACTTTATTAAAAAAATAACCGCATCAGGAGCTGAAGAATATTTGCAGTTGGAGAATGAATGTTCAGTGATTGTTATAGTCTGCAACAGGTAGAGATGAGGAAAAAAAAGTACATTCGAGAAAAACCGCTTCCATAAAAAGAATTATAGGGACAGGTACGCTATAAGTACTATAAATTTCAAAAGAAGACTGTATTAAGTACATTTGATAAGGAAGGGGACCATCACTTGTATAAAACTTACCCAACAAGAGTAAAAGACAATATACGTAGCAAACAAAGTAACTAGACAACATTCCCCACTTGATTGTAATGGCTTAGCAATCAGCGTTATAAATCTGAAGTACGCAAAGAGACACTGTTAAAAGCGGGACTTGGCTTATCTTAGGGAATGGGTCTCCGATAACCGTTTGATGTAATGCTTCTGACATGATGTTTCACATTGTAAGGGGCGGCATTCCGCCCAGAATGGGCTTTCGGCTTGTATCGCAGATAAAGGAGAAGAATGGTAGATGGGGAAAGTTGATTTGAACTCCAAGAATGTCCACCTAACGAGTGGCTATTGCACATAACTACCTGATAGTGAAATGTATAAGTTTGAGGGCGAGATTTTTATTGCTGTGTTTATTAACGAGTAACATCTTTTAACTGTTGACCTCAAGTTTAAGGGCTTAGCGTTAAGGGGGGCGATAAAATTGTTATTCACGAGGAGACAAGCTACTTTTAAGTTGAGCAAATCCAACTGAATCAGGAACTGTAACTTCTGATTCTTTTATCTTTCAAAGCGGCCATGCATTTTTTTTTCAGACTCTCCACAAGGCGATACGTTGTACTGCAATAATTTCATTTAAAGTGTTTTTCAAATGGAAATGATTATGAAAACTAAATGTAATTTTATAAAGTAAAATTGTTATTATGGTATTTAAAAAGATTATTAAAGTGTATTTAAAAAGATTATTAAAGTAAGGCAAACTACCTCATTATGAGAAGAAGCTGTGCTAGAATTAAACCTATCCTCTTTACACTGAAAATTTATAAAATGAAAAAATGAATAGAATAAAGAAATTAAAAAAAAAACTTTTGTATAATTCAGGCAGTAAAGTGTGCAAGGAAAAAAACAATAAATAAGATATATAGGGAAAATGCAACAGACGTGAGAGTTTCCACTTATTCGTAATTTGCGGATTATTCGTATATTATCCATATCCTAAGTATTCTCAGACTGATATTTAATAATAAAGACAAAAAAAGTGTATTATTGAAAGAACGTGGGGATTTAAAATTATACTGGATTCACTGGATCACTAATGCAATCACTTTCATCGCTAATTGTTCGGTTCATGAACAAATTATTTGACAAAAAATTCCTCGAATGGCGAAAGCTGTTTCTAACGAATACTTAAGTCGCAACAAAATATTCTTAAAGTCCTGTGAAGTAGTTTCCGTCACAGAACTAACACTTCAAAATTTCTAAAAACACTGTTTTAATATTTCCCTTTCCTTAACTCTCATCAGCGAAGCCTGGTAGCAAGTGACTAACAAGACTGTGAATTTAGCCCGGAAGAAATTCTCGCCAGAATGCGTTGCAGGCAGAGATTTTGAAAATTTTGACAGGAAATGTTTAATATTATTATCAGCCCAGAAAAGCTATTAGTCTCGAAACGGCATTTTGAGTTGAATCACTAAAAGCGTTGTGTTCTTTTTCAAATTATTGCCACCAAATATTATCGCCCTGTGTAATATTTAAAGAAAATAAATAAGGACGAATCTGCATGAATGTTTCTAGCATTGTGAAAAATCATCGGCATTTACAGCTATCAAATTTCGAATAACGTAGTTCTCAACGCGAATATGGGCACCTGAAAGCCCGAATTTGGAATTTGTTTTATTGTTAGCCCAAACGACGTTAGCCCAGAAGGGTTATGAATTTCGTTTTGGCATTTTGCGTTGGTTCACTATAAATATGGGTTCACTTTTCACATTGTTGCTACCAAATATTAGAGCCCCGAGGTTATATTTAAAGAAATTAAATAATGAAGAATCTGCATAAATGTAAATATGTTTCTCGCATTGTGATAAAACAACTGTACCTAGAGCCATCGAATTTTGAATAACGTACGTCTCCACCCGAATATGGGCATCTGGAACCCAAAATTTGGAATCTGGAATTTGTTTTACTATCTATTTCATATTTTGTAAAACGTTAACGAATTTTCGATTAACAAACTCAAAGCGAGCAGTGGGAACACTGTACAAAAAAAAAAAAAAAAAAAAAAAAAAAATAACCCCCAACAAGACAGCGTATCCGAAATTCTAAAGATATGTTCATTTAAAAATTATTTTGCGATATTGCTGTTCAATTCAACTTTTTGGTTTAAGTGTGGAGAATATGATATTTAATAAAGTAAAGGTAACAGACAAAACGTTAAAAAACGCCCCTTTGGACCGAATATAAAATCTAAAAGATTTCAGTTTTTTTTTTTTTTAAATATTTCGTAAAACTTTAACGAATTTTTGATTTCCGAAATGAACGATTTCAAAGCGAAGAACGACAACACTGTACAGGATAAAAAATGTATCTCCTGTGCGAAACTGTCTATGGAAATTCTGAAGATGTGCTGTTTTTTAATATTTTTCGCTCAAAGGGACATTATCCCAAATGCGCTCGAAATGTATAGGTGTGTGTAAATGAAAAAAAGCCCCTTTGGGTGTAATATAAAATCGAAAAGCTTTCAAACTGTATATACTTTTTAAAATTTTATTTCAAGGCAAAACCATGGTCTTGGACATTAACAATGAAGATGTGGAGATTTGCTAGAGGTTCATAGAAATGAACGCAAAATAAAGGAACTGGTACAATTTCAGAAAAAATAGTAAGAGATACGTCTGAAAATTGCTGAAGATGAACGTAATTCTTTAATTCCCAAAATTTGCTCGAAATGGAGTTTGATGCAAAACTTCGTGCAATGAAATCCTCCTAAAGCAGCAGTAAGTTACAGCTTAAGTATTTTCAATGGCAATCTTTTTATCTTGCTTTATAAACATTTTAAAACGTAGACTACAACAAATCACATGGCAAAAACTTTGAGTGAAACGGGAGCCCAGTGAGTCGCAGAGTCCATTTGGCGTTAAAAAGGTAAACAAAAGATAAAGGAAATTGTTTAAAAAAACGGTTACTTTTGTTTTTATAAAATAAAACTTCTCTTTGAAATAAAAGCATCTCTTTCCTTTCTCTTCCTCACTGCTTTCCACGTATGATGTCTTTTTTCTTTCTTTCAAGTACAGTAAAATTAAATTAAATTTTCATCTATTTTAACAATTAAATATTCTTATTAAGCCCAGAAGGAGCTATTAATCTCGATTTGGGATTTTGCGTTGGTTCGCTATAAACGGCGTATCAAGTTTCAAATTTTTGCCAACAAATATTATCCCCTTGTATTATATTAAAGAAGAATCTCCACATATGTATGTATGTGTATTGCACTGGGAAAAAACGACGGTACCTAGAGCCATCAAATTCTGAATAGCGTAGTCCCTCACTTGAATATGTGCACCTGAAAACCCGAACTTTGAATTCCGAATTCATATTTTGTAAAACTTAAATGAATTTTTGATACAAACTCAATGATTTAAAAGCGAGTTGTGGCAACACTGTAAGGAACGAAACATTTTTATTTCCAGTACGCGAGATTTTCTGTCAGAAGATATGTTGATAAAGATAATGTTGTTTTTAAATATTTTATGATTTTGTTCTTGAAATGAATTTTATGTGGCGTAAGTGCGAAGAGCGTTATATTTAAAAAGTAAAGTTAACGCATAAAACATCAACAATAAAAATGAAATGAAAATGTTTTGCAAGCAAAGAAAACTGAACATTGATATAATGAGCTGAGAAAAGACTGAAAAAAATGGGTAAATGTATGTTAACTCTTAAGACTCTATATGGAATTCTCCAGATATGCTGTTATGCTGCTTTGAAAATTTTTGTGATTTTGCTGTTGAACTAACTGTATGTGGCGTAAGTGTGAAGAAAATAACACTTAATAATTACGCTAAAAACAAGACAAAAAGAAATAGGGTAGCAGGAGGGAGTGCAAAAGCAGACTGGTAAACGCGAGCACAGCGGGAAAAATCGTTAACAAATTATTTTGGACAAACGTTAAAATCTGAAATCTTCCAGATTTTATTTTATTTTTACTTTTATTATCTACAAACATAGTAAAACATATTTCTTTGAATTACACTTGCTTGCAAACTCTTTAAATAGTACTTTTCTATCATGATCGAAAGTGAATTGAACCTCCTCAATGCAATTTTCTCAGATGATAAATTACAAAATTATAACTATTTGAGACATATTGCGATCTTTTAAAAATATCCCTGATAAAAATATTTTAGACTATTTTTATTTCCGTACAATAAATAAAAGTTAAATCAAATTATTTTTAAATTACTGTTTCATTGAGAAAAATTCCAGAAAATTTGTAAACATTTTCTTTTAAGAAATTCGTTTAAAAATTAAAATTTAATAAATATATAAATAAGTAAACAAATCTGAGAACGAATTTCTTAAGAAAAATGTTTAGTTATACATCTTACGCTAAGAAATTATGAACGCTTATTTTTTTATAAACAGGAATAAGCATTCGTGTCTTTTGTACAGCCATAAGATACCTGACTGTTCAGTTAAAGCTTTTGTGCTAAGATATTAACTCACATTTTATCTACTGTAGTACTTACTTTTATTTAATGAGTACGTCATAGATAAGAAATTATTTTCACGAAGAAAAGCTGTTAAAAAACGCTTTATAAATTTTATGACACTCTAGCAATGTGAAGAAAGTTATCTCTTATTATCTCCGTAACCTAAAGTTTTTCAAAGCTTCTTGAAATTCGATACTAAGCAGTAAATATTTTTAGTCATCAGCATGAAGGTTCTTCAGCCATTCTTGTATTTAATTTTAGATGACACTCCAAGGCCCTTCACGCTTAAGAACGGAAAGATGATGATACTTTGTTTATTAGATTTTAACTGCTTCGCTTCGCTTCAAAAAAGTGAAATGCATTAATTATGAAGTTATAACGCTTCTCAAAAAAGTGCTACTTGCTAGAAGGTTTCATTATATTACTGCGAAACGGCAAATTGTAAGTTTATATTGACACTTTAAAACGGTTAAATGAATAAGCCCTAAGTTAAATAATAAGCAATTTCCTTCAGAGACAAATAATGCCTGGAGAGATCCGTACGATATTGACTTATTCATCAATTTATTCATTTTCCTTTGAGGGGGTCCATCTTCCCCTTGAAAGTCGCCTACTAACCCCTGAGTATTCGTATACCACAAACTCAGAACCACTGGTTATGTAGAAATTTATTTTCTGTAGACTTTGCGTCGTATCTTTTCAGAGAAAGAAACGGGAAAAGTCAATAGTGTTCTCGAACAACAGATCATCTGTCTGCTACCTGAATATATTACTTACTTGCACCACAACATCTATGCACATAATGAGAATTCCTTATATTCATCCAGCTAGAACGACTATTCAGATGTATGAGATCCTGTCGATCAGATCCAAAAGTGCTGAATAATTATTGTCCACCGTACTTCTAATGCCAGCGTACCTATTGAAGCTTATTTTCAAAACGGAAACCTGAAAAATCAAGTTTACCCTGGCCGAGATTGGAACCGTGGATCTTCGAGACGCCTTCACAAATGTGCCGTGATAAAAGTACCAGGACCTTTGCAAGTCGGCCGCTCCATGACAGTTTAGCGAAGATGAAATGTGAATGAGTAAAATCATATCCATGATGTAACCGCAGTAAAACGAGAATACATGAAACCATTATTCTCTAAAGAGTAATTCACAGATAATATTAAAGAAAACTAAAATTACTTTGGAAAGAGTATAAAGCAATATTTTAGAAAATTTATGCGAATAAAGAAGGAGATGAGAATATAAAGAGGGGGATAGTAAAACACATTTGACGATCCTGATAGAACAGCGGAATCCGTCTTACTGAAAACCACTTGCTCTGCGATAGATTTAAAATTTCCAAGACTAAAACGGCGAAACAGCGACAGAACATTCGGTGTCCAAAGCAAAGCAAGAATTCTCCCATGAATATATACTCGTGTGCAAAATTAAGAAAATTTGTGAATTATTTCCGATTAATTTGGAATTCAAAGCATTTGCGAATTATTTGCGATTAATTTGCGAACTAAGAGAATTGCGAATGCCCAAGAATTATGCAGATATTTCAAGTCGAGTTCGTAAGAGTACACTTGCTTGTCAGTGGAGCTGTGATTGTGAAGGAAATTATGTATGAAGGATTTTTCAAGGCATCCAGCATATTTCTCGCAAGACTTCGGTAAATTTTATGACGTAAACTTAGTAGCCGAGAACGTATGATGGATGACGGAATGAGGTGCAGAATTGTCGGTAGATTGGAAGCAGGCCAATTACAGAGCTCAGACCTCACAGACTACACAGCTAGTGCAACGCCCAGCGTTGTCTGAAATTTGTGGAAACAGTTTCAAGACATTGGATCCATATCGAGAAACCTGGGCAAATTCTACCAAGTTCCACAACGACGAATGAGGTTCGTTATTTGGCACTTTCAACGCTGTGACACAGGACAACTACAGATTCACAACTGTCACGTGAGTTGTATGTAGCAATTGGAACCCGAGTTTCACGGTCTGCAATCGAACGAAGGTTTCATGTAGACATGTATGCCAGAAGACCAGCTGTTTGCGTCTTGCTCATTACAGCACACAAGAGGGCGCGTTTAGCAGTGTACAGTAAACATGCCCCTTGGACCAGACTATAGTAGAGCACAGTGCTTTTTACAGATGAGTCAGGATTCAGCTTTGGCACTGATTTCCGCATACCCGTTTCTGAACAGAGTCTGGAACATGATAACATCCCTCCCTCATCAGGGCAAAGGATCATTAAGGTGGTGGAGGTGTAATGATTTGGATACGCATTATCTTGGACAGCCACACTTTCCTGCATGTGTTTGCCAAATTCTACCCGACTGCTATGAGGTATAAACTCTTTATATTTGACAGCAGTCAGGGAGCCTTTGTCTTGTTTATTAGGGCCCTATGTTCGACTTTTCAGGGACGCGATTGATTCTGGACTCTTGTTAGAGGCCGACAATGCTCGTTCACAAACGGCTCAGTTGGTCGACGATTACCTGGAAAGTAAGGCTCTTCTAATCTTAACACTACAGAGAATATTTGGGAAGCCTTAGGGAAAGCATTGCCATCCCTCTCCGAGATCTATTCCAGAGTTGAAAGCTGATTTGTTGCAGGAGTGGAATAGACTGCTACAGGAATTCCTCAACTGCCTCCTATCTTGTATACCGTCACGCTAAACGACCTGTCTTGCTTTGAGAGAGGATACCCCTTGTTAAACTCATTTTAAATTTGACATCACGACGTGGATTTTGGACATTCCGGCACTATGAGCTTTACTGACATTCATGCGCAGATAAAATTACTTTTGAATGATACATCTCTTTCTCTGTTATAAATGTGTATTCATACTAAATTTGATTATTATCTGTCCAATAGTTTATTAGAAATTCATCGGGAATTCTATACTTTTATAAAACGTTGACCATGAATGTAAGCAGCTGCGGAGCCTAGCTGCCTACGGTGGGCGACGTTTTGCAGACATGTTAGGTAATGTCCTTGACTTTATTTCTCCTCAAACCCTTTTAGACAATTTGCATTTATTACTGCGCCTTGCATTTATCGAACACCTGAAATTTTGAAGCAAATATTTCTGATTAGCTTACATCATGTGTCACTAAGCAACCATATAAGTAAAGATTAAGAAAAAGCTGCATAGGAAAATGGGTTATTAAACTCATTTAGTGCGTAGTTCCCAGGATATTATTTACTTAAGTATAATGAAATTTTAAAAAAAATGATAAAAGTAAAATGAAAATTATAAAATTCTAAATACCGACTTTTATAAAAATTTCTAACACTAAGCTTTTTTTTCCCTCCCTCAAACGTTATATTGAGTAAAATTTTACTCAGCAAAAGTTTCAAAGTTAGGTATATTTCTGTTAACAGGCTGCTAATTTCCAAATGTGCGCTAGAGCACCATATGTGGTAGCCTGTTTATATTGCGTAATGAATAGCTGTGCAGTGTTTAATGTGCGCAATGTCGAGGCTATGTGTAATGCCAAATTTAGGTAATTGTATGATTTTAAGCGAAAAGAGATTTCTGTGCACATAGGGAGGTCAGTTTTTCGGCGTTGCGCACATTAAGCATTATACATCTTGTGCACAAAAATCCTTACCCGAGCTTTATTTCTGCAACCGCTAGTCATAAATACATACTTCCAGTTTTAAAAAATGTTTTAAATAATGAAAAGACTCGTGTGTTTTCATTATAAATTAAAAAAAAAAAACATTTTGCATGAAATAGCAAATCTAGATTTTTACGTGTTCCTCCAGTTCCTATACTTATATTTAATGGAATTTTGCGCTCGTTACAAGAAATAAAACTTACCAATTTTGACTAGTACAATAAAAAGTGACCTAGATATTTAATTTTAAAATTTACCATATTTGGCATCATTTTGAATTTGCACTAAAGAATCGGTTAATGAATAAATTAAAGTAATTCGAGTTTGATTCTCCCGCCTAAATACCATTTAGAGCTACTCTCTTGGAATTTCCTAATTATAATTCTGTCATACTTGATATACCAAAAAATTGTTCATGTAAGTAATTTATAAGTTTTCAGTGTCTAAAATACGTTATTAATTCGAATAATTATCCAGTAACCTTAAAATATTAATTAAAGTACAAATATCTTTCATTTTTAATTAATACAAATAATTTTACGAGCTGACTATATTGCCTTACTGAGACTTGCCAGTGTTTTGTAGAATACAAATTCTGTAACATTCTGCAAAAAAAAAAAAAAATGTGTCTGTTTTGAAAATATTTATATTGGTTAATATCTTTAGTAATAATCTATATAGAAATACTTGTCGCGTAATCTCCTAACATCAGAAACTTTTTTCTGAAAGGTATTTTACTTTTCGTTCAGTACAAATGCAAACATTTCACTCAGCAATCTGTGTACGGCCCCTTAACATGATTCTTGATTTTAATAACAAATATCTTGGCCACTTTTTGTTATACGGTGGTCAAACATTTCATGTGTCTTTTTTTATAACAAATACGAAATTTTCTTAAATACATAGAAGCCGGAGGGTTGTGTAAAAAGCCAGATTTCTTAATTTTTACAAAACTGATTTTTTTTTAATTTTTATTTATTTTTTTATTTAAAAATGCCGAAATATGAATCTTGCGTCGTTAAAAAAAATAAGGGGCGGATAAGAGCTTTTGTGGATACAGTGTGTATGTGTTTCAACACTGTTGAAGTTTGTTTATGTTATGTTATGGTTATGTTTATTTTACGTTTATGTTCTGTTTGAACTTTGTTGAACTTTTGAACATTTGTTGCAAGCTTTTTATTTACTTAAATTTTGTGTTACGTCACAGCCAAATGATATTTGGCGTTAAATGATGTCGCATTAATAGAAAATTACTCAAATAAATTAATTAAAATAATTAAAGGTTGGTTTTCCCCTTTAAATGCCCTATTTACTAGTGTCTTTATTTACAATTTTCTTACATTTGATATGCCAGAAAGATTTTCAGACAAATAATTCATAAGTTTTCAAAGTCTAAAATTACGTTATTAATATTCTTATGAAGCTTTATTACTTTAAAAGATACCGTTTCAAGTATGAACAAATTTATATTTGTAAGCAGGAAACCATTTCAAAATTTAGTGTAGAGAACTTTAAACTTTACTAAATTATCCCATTTGGCATTTTTGATTGGAAACCGTACACTATTCAGATAGAGACTTTTGTATAAAATATCAAGAAATCCAATTTGCTCATAGTATGCAATAACTTAAGTACTTAAAATATAATAACTTAATAATAAATTTTATGTATAAAAAAGAATTTATTTTCTGAGAAGTGAAATGTATTTACCGGAACATCAATGCAGTTGGCGAGATTTTTCAAGCAGATGGGTCTTGGCTCATGATAAATGCATTAGATCTGGGAAGGATAGGAATATGTAGATTGTGTTATATATAGAACACAATCTTAAGCATAAAATGAAAATCTGTGCATGTTTTATTCTCAAAACAGATGATGTGTTTGAAAATGAATTTATTCTTTTTGATAAAAATTTGTAAACAATTCGAAAAAATTGTCATCTAAATAAACAGTTAAAAATATATAATAAACCGTTCTTCCAACATGTAACATAATTTCGTAAGGAATTTAATTTTCTACACAGATTTTACTGTCTTTTAGTTGAATAAATACAACTGTAGTTGAAACATTTACTAGGCTTTAATTATAACTGCATCTTAAGTGAAAGACGTATCTTGCACGAGGCGCCGTGGCTTAGTTGGTTAAAGCGCCTGTCTAGTAAACAGGAGATCGTGAGTTCGAATCTCGCCGGTGCCTTAGTAGGATATTTTTCAGTTTTGTTCCATCATTACTTTGATTTAAATGTATGTAATTCCATGATATATATAAATTCGTGGTTTTAGTTGAATTTCTGTTCGTTGGAGATGGTATATAAAAAGTTTTCTAATTATAAATTATTAGTTTATATATATATATCGGGGACTATACGAATATAATGCATATATCTAAAAAGGAAATTCTTTTTTATATCTATTCAGTGTGATGCAAGCAATGTAGCAAGCAATACACTGCTTTTTTATTTTTTGCTTCATATTATGCAACTTTCCGCTGCTCCAATATTATATCCACGTTGCCTTACGAACTGGCAATTTTACAAACTGTTGCCATTTTCTAGACATAAAATTGTTAATTTCTCTTTCAAATTAAATACTGTATTGCTTTTTAGCTCTATAAATCCAGCATTTTAAAAAATATTGCGATACAGCAATAAGTTTCTTATCGGAGTATATATAAAAAAAAAGCATCATTGATAAATTATTTATTAATGCTGTATAATGTATCGAATCAATAATTTCATAAACATGATTCATAAATTAGCTAATCTTTTCATAAATATCCTCTTTATTAGATGTTACTTACACCAAATATCATGCAGTTTGGCTAAAGAATAGTTACTATTTATATGTTTGCACATGTATAGTAGATGCATTGAATTTATACAAAAACTATGGTCTAAAAAAGCAGTTGAAGTAAACCTATTCTATAAATCCTACATTTAATGCTCATAATCTATTGGTAAAAATTAATTCTTGTATCAGGTTGTTGGATCTATCATACGTTAAGGCCATCAACATGAAATCAGAAGCTAATCTGCAACAGCTATTATTATATCTCAATTATTAAATGTTTCTTTAATATTCATAAAGAAAATATCAAGATCTTGTACTTTTCAATTTTTGCAGGCATGTACACTGCGGGGGGGGAGCAGAATGGGACAGTTCTATATCTCCCGTTCTACTGGGCCGATTGACGAAATTCAACTTGCGTTTTTCATGTCTCGAAAGCGCGACTTAGGATAAGTATTAGAGTTATATATAATGTTGTTCTAATATAGGTATTTACACAAAATCAGACCTTTTTCCGAAATGACATGCCAATTTTTTCCATATTTCGAGTCTGCGACTCAAATTATGCCTAAATATTAAATTTTGTAAAATTCGGTGAGAATTTACCGAGAAATTTAAAACTTTATACTGGCGCATTTTTTTCAGTTTGCGCCTAGAGTAACTCACTTGGTGAACTTCTTAATTGATAGCAACCTATTTTCCTTTCCTTTTTTTTTATTGTATACGAGTGGGAAAAGGTCACGTTCATTATTTTCAAATAATTTTAACAAAGTGCGTAAACCACATTTGGTGTTATTATCACTTGTAACAAATATGCGAAATTTCAAAACACGCAAATGTGTAAATTCACGTATATCCTAGGAAATTTTGAATAAAGAACTCTAACTTTTTGCCGGTGTGCCTAGAAATACATGTAGTTTAAGAAGATGTTAAAAATTTTATAGGTTATAATGCAAATATTTTTTCAAAAAATTGTAAAAAAAATTTAAATACAAATCATAAAAAGTGTGTAAATTATGTCTGGATTAAGCCTAAATTTGGAATTCTGGAAGAAGGAATCAAGTAAGTTCAAGAAAAAGAAGAGATAATAATAAATTTATATCAAATTCAATTAGCATTGAGGAGCTAAAATTTTGAGAGCTAATTTTTTAAAAACTACTCTTGCGATTTTTACAAAACTTGGCAGTTTGGCATAATTTGAGTCATAGAATTGAAATATGGAAAAAAATGGCATGTCACTTCAGTAAAAGTCCGATTTTGTGTCAAAATACTTATGTTAGAATAATTTTTATACATAAATCTAATGCACGTCGTAAGTCGCGCTTTCGAGACATGAAAAACGCAGGTTGAATTTCGTCAATCGGCAAAGTAGAACGGCAGATATAAGAACTGTCTTTTTTTTTTCGCACTGTTCAACTTAAAACATCGTAGTACAAGATATCGCAGTATAAAAATAAAGCATCTGTATATCATCGCGTGACAGACACGCGTTTTCTGACTATAAAAATTTTTATGATTTGTGAGCACAAGAAGATGCAATATTTTCGCATCTTTATTTCTTATATTTGAATTAACTAAGAAAATTTGCAGAAAAACCAAGACTGAAAATTAACCATTCAAAATCGGGAAAGTAGTAAAGGTTAATGCAGCAATAAGTTGTTAATAGAATTTTAAATTTATGTATCTTCTAATCTTTTTATGCTACACTTTTTTTCATGAAAACTTAGCAATGTTCTGCATAAAAGAGGTTAACTAATTTATTTAGTGATTCTTACTGGTTTCCAAAACAAAATTTTAAATTAATTAATTTCTATAAGTTTGCCATCTTCAGTCGGCAGCTTGAGCAGGATGCTTAAGCAGGAATCCGTTGGCGAAAGAGTATTTCGATCTTTCTATGAGTCGTTTGCAAAATTAAGCTGGAAGTGGCATGATGGGGTGACAATATAAAGCGTAAGGGGTGGGAATCAACGGTTCAGAACGGTTTTGTCAGAATGTGTTTCGGGAAATACTGCGTGTATCTTCTGCTGGTGCCGTAAGCTAAATATCCATTTAGCGAAAAGTTATGACAGTTAGTTATGCCTTATTGTGAATATCTTTACTGTGCTTTTCGCAAGACCCAAGATCACTTTATAAGGTATTTCTGCCGCCTTCTTCGCATGCCTTCGTGGTGTAGTGGTCTGCATCCTCGACGCGTAACTGAGAGGTCCGTGGTTTGATTCCCGGCAAAGGCGTTGCTTATTTTTCACCTCTCCTACTTCGTAATAACCTAATATCTCTACAACTTGACAAAAAACACCATATATATATGTAAGATATAGCAAAATTTCATAGTTGCTTTAAAAATAATTAGTGACCTCAAAATAAGCATTCTAGATTTGGTGATCTGCCCCTAAATTCATCTGTTCTCCCAAATTTGAGATTTTTCTACGTTACGTGATGCTGCTTGGAAAAAGGCAACCAAAACTAATATTAACCAATCGTAGTTTATCTCTAGAATCACACCTACTCTGGTACCTATCTCTGGCAACTAATTACGTCACTTCTTTCGCTAACTTCTACCTTGCTCATAGCTCCTCTTTGCCTTCCCCTCTAAAATGATATCGCCCCCGTTAATCTCTGTATATGAGCAATTATTGTAATAGTTTATGATCAAAAAGTATATCGTCTAAGAGAAATGAATCTAATGTGTCTAGAAATAAATATGATAATTAGCTGAACTTAGATTTTGTCAAAGTCTTTTCCATCTTTCCACTCGACTATTAAAAGCTGATAAAAGTACCGGTGTTAATATGTCTATCGTCAGTCACGACAACGACTGCAAGCTGATTCCTCTTCTATGCTCCCCGGACTTATTACACACACACACATATATATATATATATATATATATGTGTGTGTGTGTGTGTGTGTGTGTGCAAGATATAAAATATGAAGGAAAATCATTAGTAAAATAGTTACTTAATTGACAATAGCCCTTTAAATTTCCAATTTTAATTTAAATACAACCCTTTCGAAAGCTCTGTACTGCGACAGTCACATCATTCTTTCCCTGCACTAAACCACAATGAGAACGTTCTGACCCAATTGCTATTCAGGATTCAAACAAATAATTTCCTAGCTGCAAATACTCCAGCGCCGTTTGCTCTTGCTTATGCCTATGTTCATGTCTCTCGCTTAGCTGTATTTTTCTATTAGTTAAAGCGTAAGCTGCATATATAAAAATTGTGGGGCACTTATAGCACCACAATTATTGCCTCTGTCAAGAATATCTCCTAAGAAAAATTAATAAATTATGTGTTGAACTGAACACGTTTTCTGGAAACTCCATCGTTCCATCTAACGCAACAGTTTCAAGTTATCTGCTATCTCCGTTCCCACCACGAAGTGCTACACAGTTGGTTTCATTTTCTGCCAGAACAACTACAACATCACACACACACGCATATATATACAGATATAGATATAAATAAATAGTTAGATAGATAGATAGACAGACAGATAGATAGAGATATGTATAGTAAAGAAAACTTTAAAATTAGTGAATTTTAAAATTTACTTAAAAGGACTGAAAAGTAAAACTCTGCGCTATTACTGCAAAGATATAGTTAAAGATATTTTACTTTAATTTATATTTTTCTATTACTTTGATATATTGTTACGGATTTTGTATTTTAGCTATTTATTTAGAATTGTAATTAAAATTGCTTTTATTTCCCCGTGCAATGCAGCACGAGACTTATTTGAAATGAAAGCTACACCGGAAAAGTAAAAATGCAAGAGCGCGTGCATTTAATATTTAATAAATAGATATCTCGTAATTGTACTGTTTTGCTATCCAGAAAAATCAAGAAAATAGATTTTACGAGAATATTCTCGTGATGATTAAAAAGCTTATAAAAGCCGAATTAAAGCATCTCAGCTCAGTTTTTTTTTAAGCGAACTGTTGTTTTACTTAGTGCTATTATTGATTGCAGCGAATTCGTTGTGAGGTCGAACTAGTTTCTTTGTATTTTGAATTTGAGTTCTGTTTATATTCTAGTAGTTTAAAAATATAACTGCTGTGAGATATTGTGAAATTATACGAATATCTCTGAGGAAATATTTCAGTATTTTGTTTTATTTCTTCTGAAAAGAATAAATTTTATTTATTTTTTTATCGACTTGTGCATTCAGTCCATTAGGAACCGGTACGCAGGCAACAATATATAGACTTTGGAGGGAGCAAAAACTTCCCTGTTAAAACAACTCGTATTGTTCCTTTATAATTTTGACTGAACTGCCATATTAAGGAAGAGATTGTTTTCCTTACAACGTAATGTCACTCAAGGGAAATATATTTTGGAAACTTCGTGGAATGCGATCCAGAGATGAAGTAAAGTTACTATCAGTGCTCTGTAATAATGGAAAGTAAATGCACAGCTATATCTTCGATAATGAAGTTCTTTTCTTATTAAAGGCACATATTTCCATGTGGTATTAATTTGCAATATGACACCAGTTCTTCTCTTTACAATTTGACATTTTTAACAACTTATTTTAAATGTCAGATTTTGTATTCTATATCTTGAATTCCAGGTGGATTAATTGTAAAACTAAAAAGAAATTGCAAGTATTTGCTTAATAGTTTTTTAAAGTTAAATTAGAATAAACATGTGGAGATCAGATGAAAATTTTATAAAAGTTTGTAATTTTTTTATTTAAAAATTATTTTGCTAATTTTTTGAGGTTTTAAAGACACATTCTATTACTCTCTAGATAGCAATATGGAATTTTTAGATTGTAATTAATTTAGATACTTATTGTATGTTTCAAGTACAAACTATTTTGTGTATTGCTTCATTTGCCATATAAAATTCTTTAAAACCTACCATAATAATTATGGTGCTCTGATTCAAATCATTTACCTTAAAATATATTAATTAAAAAGTAACGATTTAATTCTGTATAACTGTTTAATTTTATTTGTTCAATAAAATAATGTAGCTAAACACACGAAGATTATCTGTCTGAAAGGAGGAGTCTTTCAGTTCTCCATAAAGGGAGGAGTTTCTAAACACAGCAAAGAATATGAGTATTAAATTTCAGAAATATATAAATAACTATTTTTAAAAATTTAACGGGAACTTTATCTTAAAATATATATTCTGGGTTATAATGCTAACTTCTAGAAAATTTTAATTATTCATTTAAATGAAAATTAAAAAACCATTTCTTAAAACACCGACATGACATAATTAAACTTCGTTTAGGGCGTAGTTTAAAAAGATTGATAACGGAAGACAGACTACCGCCTTTCTTTTCAAGTTTCGCATCTGTAATGTGAACAGTTTAATGTTTGAAGTGATTTAATCATCTTCTAATATTAATTGAAAAGCCACTGCACGAACAGTTGTCCTACAGAAATATTTATAAATTTAACGCCAAATACGGGAAGTAATTACAATCGTTGTCATAGATATATAAAACCCTTATCCGTTCATTATTATTACATGGATTAAATTTTGCAGTAAAAACCGCTGGAAAAAACTCATTTATAGTGAAACCTGATCAAATAAGACAGCCTGTCGTAATTCATATATCTATCAATCTGCTACTCTACCAAATTAACCGATGCTACTTGTAAATAATATGTTTGTAATAAATTTTATAGAATACCTAAAGCTGTTTCTTTCAAAACCCTTTTAGCTCTAAAATTCGGAATTAGAAAGCAGAAAAATAAAGTTGTCTTTCACATAATTTAATTTAGGAAAGAACAGGTGAATCATTGTTTTGTAGTAATTTATGTTCAAAGAAAGCAAGGATTAGTTAATAAAGCAAATAAAAAATGTTGCTAGACACTATTCTTAGAAAGAAGAATCAGTTGAAGAGAAATTGAGTATATGCTGATGCAAAGCATTGCAATAATCATGATATCAGGTATGATGTTTTCAAAATGTTAACTTTTAATTGTTTTAATAAGATTAAATTTTGAATCATATAATGAACTTAAAAAAATTTTAATCATTTGAACAAACATATTGTTAAAATTTATTTTATAATTAATTTTCAAATGTTGAAAAGTTCTGCTCAGAAGTTTGAAAATTAAACATAATATTAAATACTTAAATGCTTTGTTGCATCAAAACATAGATTTAAATTAGAAACTGTGCAAACTAACAACGGTTGCATTAATTTTTATCACACCTTTACTTCGAGCTTTTCCTACGAATTTTAGCAAATCGATTGCTGTGCTGCCATCTAGTGAACCTATGGCAATCTTCATGAATTTAACTTTCCAACATGATTACCATAGATTACGACAGATGGCAGCACTATATGATTTTATTTTCAAGAGCGCAAGCATGAGAAAATTTGTAATTTGTTGGTGGTTAAATAAATAATTGAATACTATGCTTTGTTACACGTTAATTTATTGAAACTGATGTTGTAAAAGCTTTAACTATCTCTGAAATACTTGAAAATTTTATCTTTCTTATTCCTCTTAATTTACTCTAATGGCTTGTATGGAAGAAAAACACATCAGTTTAAAGTGCAAAATGCGCAGGATGAAAAATTAACTCAGACTAATCTGGAATTAGATTTTTAAGTAACTCAAAATTTAATTTAAAATTCATGAAGATCTAAAGCTGATCTTGCCTAATCTTATATTATTCCAGTTAATCTACATATGAAAATTTTCTTGAAGAACAGATTTATTGCACTTAAATTGTATTTCATAACGACGTCGCAAAATAGTTGCTTCGTTCTTAAAAAACCTTAATAAACTTCTAAAAATACTTTTTTTATACCACTAGTATCATAAGTAGTAACATTTTATCTACAATTAAGATGGATAGGCATAGCAAATATATATTAGGCGCAGAAAATTTCATATTTCATGCATGCGAGTTATCTTATATAAATATCTTATGTTATGTATGTGAAATTAAGTTTCTTCTTAAATTAGCTTTTAAATTTACATAAAGAACCATACATCAACGATAAATATCAACGGTATACATGATAAACAAATTTAATAAAAATGAGAAATTACACAAAACGTTCAAAACGAAAAAAGAAAACTAAAGAAAAAGAGAAGGAGGGGAGGGAGGGAAAGAAAGAAATGAAGGAAAAACAGAAAGACTAGAACTTAAGTTTACATTATTAAATTCAGAATTAGTTTGTAATAAAAGTAAATTAGCTTAGAAAATCTGTAAAATTATATTTTTTATATTTAAATTCCAAATCTGTGACTTTATGTCAAAAATTTTATAATCTGCAAAAGAATATGTAAAGTATATTCTGTAATAAATTAGTAAATAAATGACAATATGAAAATTAAAAAATTATCAAATTAATATTCGAGTTTTGATGTCAAAAAATAAGTTACAGATTTATCTAAAATTGCTAAGATAACAACATTACATTTTTAGACAAATATATACGTTTTTAGCAACTAATACATTTTAACGACTGATTTTGGCATGAAATATATACGATATTAAATGCTGCATTTCGGCTTACATTTAACGACAAAAATTAGTTAATGTTTTGTTTTAAAATAATGATGCATTAACTAATAGTTTTTTTTAGCACTGCTTTATATGAAGTAGAAAATAAGTGCGCTCGTGTGTAAAATTAAGAAAGCTTGCACATTATGCCGAATTTCTAAAAAACAATAATAGACAGATTTTAATTAAATTTGGTATGAATATATATTTGTAAATCCTAAGGAGAGAGATGCTTTCGGGGAGGATTTTCTAAGGAAACTGGCTCGTATGCGCGTTAAACATGGGGAAAACCACTGAAACGCTCATGCAACCAGCCCGTTCATCGGGATTCAAACGCCAGACCGAACTACCAATGTTCAGCGAATTTGCTGCTCAGCAGCTGGTGGGCAGAACAGAGATGAAGATGCGCCATTCAAAAGTAATTTTATGTACGCATGATTATCAGTAAAGCTCGCAGTGAAGGGATGTCCAAAACCCACATTGTGATATTAGACTCTAACTGTGTCTAATATAAGCTATGGTCCCTATCACAGCCCAAGAGGTCGTGCGGCGAAGGCATACTGGAGAGGAGCACGGCCAAAAATAGGAATGGCCGCGGAAGCTCTGGCGTTACGTCCCAATATCTGTCTGAATGCGAAAATTTTAAACCGATGATGGAAATTCATCATCGCATAAGATAATAAAATATGCTTTCTTGCATCAAATTTCAGTAGTTTTAGATACCTAATATGAGGATATTTTATTTCTGGCATCCTATTATTTATGCCCTTTTTAGAAAATTTTTAAAAATGACAGTTTAAAGCGGAAAAAATAATTATCAAAATAGTATGAATACATATTTATTGACTTTCGTAGGTATTTCTCTTACAAAGTATGATTAATTGAATATCATACATTCCTTTATGTATGCTTTTATCATCTATAACTTTATATTTTCAAATCATTAAATACTTAACAGTTAATTAAAAATCATTTGTAAAAAGAGGCTCTTAAATAAGTTTTGCAGGACATGCACAGGAATATTTCTTTCATAAAGTAAGAAAATTGCACAAATTAACAAAACACAAATCAAAAGCATAACTTTTTATTTTCATCAAAAAATCAATTAATTATCTTGCAGGAAAATTTTAAATAGTATGCTAAGAGTTTAAAAAATTAGGGAATATAAGAACTGAGAAACAAACAGAATGATATAAAGCAAAGTGTTTAATAAATTACCGAAAGGCAAAAAAAAAATCTTGCTGTTTTAAATACATATATTTTACAATAAAATGTTTTTTATTCAATTTTTAATTACAGTATACTATTGTTGCATTAATAATATATCTTCTCGATAAGTAAATAAGCAGAAAATCAATTTTCTAGTAAACTGACTTTAATCAAATATCTAAATGTTAGATACCTAGCTTAAAAAGATTCACATAGTTTTGACATGTAACCATAACTTCAGTTTTAATGCTAAAAACAGCATAAAGCATCTAAGTGTTATATATTATAACTAGTTATGCGATTACCAAACATTTTAATACTAAACACATAGTTTTAAAGTGTTTTTATAATTGAAATGAGTAACCCCCAATACTGTTTTTAAGGTTTTAAATAGTTTCCAAATCAAAAGCTTCAGTTATCTAACTTTACCACAAACACAAAGCACATTATATTAACTCTATACACAGTCATAAGAAATAATTATCTAGGTTAGAAATATTTTTTTCCGTGAATATAAATTAACAAGCATTTAATTTTCCGATGTCCTTTTCAGAAAAGCATGCGTGAATAGAATCACTTAAATTAAAATTTTAGTAATAAATACATCATTTGAAAGAGTATTAATGTCATTAATAACCGCAGTATTATTTTAAATACCATAAAAGCTTTAAATACCATTAAATTTTACCTCAATCATAAAATATTTTTCATAATAATTCTCGTTACAATGGAAGTCCATTATTACTTACCTTCGAAGCATACCATCGTGTTCTTTAACAGGGAGGATAATAGTTTTCGCATTTTATTTTCAAAAACACAGTGTGCATGAAAGGTTTTAAATAACTTTAAGGTAAAAGCTTCAAACATCCAATATTTACCACAAACACAAAACACTTTTTCTGTTCGTGGTAAAAAATGGCTCTAAATTTATTCATAGTATATACTTATCTAGATTAGAAATCTTCATGAATATAAATAAGCAGGTATTTTCTTTCCTTTTGTCATTTTCTGAAACAACTGCATAAGTATATTCACATAAATTAAACATTCACATAAACTATAAATACGCCATTTGAAAAATCCAGAATATATCACAATCAAACTTGCGATTAAATTCAAGTAAATCATCAACTGATACACAATTTGAAAAGAACCTTATTGATTTAAACGAATAACCGCAGCACTGTTTTAAATGCCGCAAAATTACCCAAATTTACCCAAATTTTACCCAAATTTTACCCAAATTTTACCAGAATCATAAAACCCTTTTTATACGAATTCTATTTACGTCCAAATTCTCTTATTACCTATATACCATCATGTTTATAAATAAGATGAGTAATAGTTTTCTAATTTTACTTTTAGAAACATAACGTGCATTACCAGCAAAGAATAACATGATACTAGCTTTATATATAAAGAATATGAGAAACCTAGAAGTCACTGCTGTACCTTTCAGCCATTTTAGATTTATCACACAAGTTTATTTGCTCTAAAATGAATTTTCTATTTTCAAACTTATCTCCACCTTCAAAGGAATTTTTTCAATACTACACAAACTTTTAATTTTAGGAAGCACTTCATTTCAGTCATCGTTCTGCATGTTTTTCGTAAAATTTAATATATTTTCCAATTCACTCCATGGCAAAAGATGATCTGGATTATTTACAATATTTTTAATTAAGTTACAGGAACACTAATTTCAGCAAGAAAAATATTTAGACTCATATGATTAAAAAACTTTTATGCTTGAAAGTGCACTTGGCGCTGACAATAAATTTAAATTAACTAAAAGGACATGATCGCCTTTTTTAATTGCAATTGGTTTGAAATCAGATTGAACAAATTTACCTGTTGCTCCAGTTGTTCACAAAATCCAATATAATTTTATATTTGGTCTTTACCTGAAAATTGCTGAAAAGCAAGGTTACCCGATTTTGCAAGCTTTTCAAACCTCTTGTTCTTGCAGTAGGCTTGTTTACTGTGAGATATTTGGGACAATTAGGAAATATATATCGATAATGATCTTTTTCAGTTATGGACATTTTCTTGGTACTTTTAAGATAGTACCATCTCTGTCTGATATTTCATCAATTCTTATTATATCCGATTCAATTAAATGTTTCAGACAGAAGAAACACTTCTTGCAGATGGCGATAGTTTTTTCAACATTTTTTTTAATTTGAAAACAGAAACTTACGTGCCAGCTTTGTCATAATTTGACTGGCGTACTGATACACAGCATTGATCTAGCATTATTGAATAATGAAATAAAGCAATTTAAAAATTCTTTATTAGCGATCGACACGCATAAACCACAACTGTAACAACAGCCAAAAGCATGTTCTGAACTCAATTGCAGTTCGTGACGTCATAGCGTATAACCATCTGAATTTCCCTGGCCATTCTTACTGTTGGCCGTGCCAGGAGGCAATTGAGGAGTCCTTGTGGTAGTCGGTCCCACTCTTGCAGCAAGGCAGTTTTCAGTTCCGGATGTTTCTCGAAGGCAGATAGCGAGAAGAAGTTGCCCTCCAAACAGCGTTCTGGACATGCTCTATGGGGTTTAAAACAGGAGATCTGGCTAGCCAATCCATGCGGCGAATATCCTCACTTTCCAACTAATCGCTGACCAACTTAGCCCTATGTGGATGAGCATTGCTGTCCGTTAACAGGAACCCAAAACCAAGTTAGCTTCTGAAAATTTGAACATAGGACTATGTCGAATATAAGATCTCCTCTCTGTACCTCATAGCAGTCAAGAAGCCTTTGTTAAACACATAAAGATGTTATGCGGCCATACAACATAATGCCTGCCCAAATCATTACACCTCCCACCGTAATGATCCTTTTCACTGCTGAAAGAGAGGGGGGGTGATATCGTGTTCTAGGCTTTCTCCAGACACAGCTAACCCGAAAATGTTTCCAGGCTACATCTCGACTCATTTGAGATAAAAGCTGAGTAACAAATGTTGCATTACATTTATTAAGATTTTAGCAGCAAAACTAGTTGTGTACGACTAAAACTATAAGCAGAGCCATAATAAACCATAATAAAATTCGATGATTATTCCCAGTTTGCTCGTCTGTGTTCAGGGGGTCCAGGCTATATTGCAAGGGAGGGAAAAAACATAGTTGGGTTATTCTGTTTCTCATAAGGTCCATGTTAGGCAACACGTGGCGTAACAAAAACTCAGGTGACCAGTGACAATCACCGGAAATTGCTGTTTTTTAAGTCCTTTCCTATTACTTTAGCTCAAACCTTTCTAGCAACATAGCTTAAACACAAGGCCTGCAACTTTCGATATTTCACGAAGATGTCGCCTAAGAGGCATCACAATGACGAACCAATACTACACCCACAGGAAAAAATTCGCAGACAATATAACAAGCTAAGCTTGTTATATTGTCTGCGAACTAGGGAAACTAACACGTGTCCATCATCTTACACTTTAGCTTCCGTTAATCACCATAACGCTCACAGTGGTCTTTATAATTTATAGATTTAAAGAAAATATATGTTACATACATTAATGGTACGTTTTTACGGCTTTATAACTACACACTAATACTTTCATCATATCGATCATAAATTTATAAAATGTCGACATTTCTCGATTTCAGACTAAGCAAGCACTCTTCGAGTGGATGGTAAAATTGAAACTATTGTTCAATTAGAACACTAGAAGGAAAAACGAGAAGTAGAGCAAAATGAACAGTTTATTTCATGTGCCCCAATCTTATTACGAAAAGTTATAAAATGATACTGTAATTTGGAATTGTCTTTAATTTTTTATATCACTGTCGTAATGTCGTATATTGAGGACCACTTAACGACGAATCAAGGCCTAAGAATCACATGACTTGTGGAATTTTCAGCTACTTTATTTTTATTCCATTACACTAATACTAATAGTACTGCACTGTAATGAAATATGAATTACTGTACTCAAAAACTACTGAGAAGATAATACAGATCAGTACGTGTCCTTTAGTTAAGATAAAAGCAGATAGACCTTAAAATGGATAACAAACTTGAAGATAAACTTGAAATATATAAAATTACGTATTAGGACTACATAATGTTCCCATATCCGTAATATAAGGCTTACGGACTGTTTTTCGTAATTAGAATAACACTGTAAATGCACCGTAATCATCCGCTAATTATATTATAAATTAAATATAATTAATTTCATAATCAAAAAATAAAAGCTATAAATTAATAAAATGATTTATTTTTGTTTTTAAGTCCACCAGTTTGGTTTAGTAAGGCAATTAAAATTTGCAAGATAAATTAAATACTATACCTTACGTCGAATAACAACATATCGGAAACACTTCACAAAGTGTGATACTGAAAGAATATACTGAAAATCCTGTTTCATGCAATGGCAATTTTTGCTTAGCAGCATAGATAAAAATGCGTCACAGCGCATTATTATTAGCCCAGAGGGCTATTAATTTCGTTTTGGCATTTTGTGGCATGTCACTACAAACGGCGTTTCCCTTTTCAAATTGTTGCCACCAAATATTATCGCCCTATGTTATATTTAAAGAAATTAAATAATGAAGAATCTGCATAAATGTATGGGTGTTTTTCGCATTGTGATAAAACAACGGTAGCCAGAGCCATCATATTTTGAATAACGTACGTCTTCACCTGAATATGTGCATCTGGAAGCCCAGATTTGGAATTTGGAATTTGTTTTATTACCTAATTCATATTTTGTAAAGCATTTATGAATTTTTAATTAGGAAACTCAAAGATTTCAAAGGGGAAATGGCCACACTGTACGGGAGGAGAAAAAAAAATATATCTCTAGCGCATAAAACTGTGTATCGGCAATTCTAAAGACGTGCTGTTTTTAAATTATTTGGTGATATTGCTGTTGAATTGAATTTTATGGTTTAAGTGCGAAGAATATAATATTTAATAATTGAAGGTAACGCGCAAAACGTTAAAAAAAAGCCCCTTTGGTTGTAATATAAAATTTGAAAACTTTCGGATTTTTTTTATTATTATTATTTTTTTATTATTTTTTTCGCTAATACGCAATTAGTTAGTGTAATCCGAAAGATTAATTTGATGATTGAATGCAGTTAAAAACTAAACCGGGTTCTCTCAGTAATGAAATACATCGTTTTATCTGATATTTCTAGCGCAAAGGCATTTTTGTAATGCGACAAAATAGCAAAAAGCACATTTACTACCAAAAAAAGGAGGGAATAAAATAAAAAAAAAATAAAAATAATAAAAATAAAAAAAAAAACTACTGAAGCGAATCTCGTTACGTAAAGTAGTATTTACTTTTCAATCTTATATCAACCGCAGCATGTCAGGATAAAAAAGAAAACAGTAATGTAAAGAACAGAGAACTACAAAACACATCGAACCAAATTGGCTGTCTCTAATAGCAACCAACTCAAACAGTAGTTAACGTTAAGCAAAGTTCCCAAACACACATTTATTGAGCTTAATAATGATAATAGAAAGGACACTATTTCGTCAGAGAGCGCGGCTGCGATTTCTTTTGAAATGGAACTCGATGTCGTTTGTCCAAATAACACCTCTGAGCCGTTTGCAATCAGTTTCCTTTTAAATGTTAGCGCTCTGTCACAATGCCAGGCTTAGGATCCATTTGTCGTATAACGCCTTTTTACGTTATTAAAAGGTGTCCTGTTCAAATCTGTAGCTCTGCGCTCTGAAGATGAGCGGTAAAGCGGTATGAGTCAAATTTCACTCTCAGAAGAACTGAAAATTATTTTATTGACGCAAATGAAAATTCAGCACTGTATTTGTTGCATCTCTCATTTGTGTCAGAAGCAGAAATTGCGCGACTTATGATATGAATACAAAAATATCTCATATATCTATATTATTAAATGGGATTTTATTGCATCTACAAAAGACTCCTCATACGAGCTTGATATCCTCGGGGATCGTGTTCCGCGACTTCACTTTTCCAAAGAACACTTAAAATTCTGTTACATTACATAAAACATTTAAAACTTTATATATTTAGTTCAATTCTATAACATTTGGAAGAGGAAACCTCCAAAACAGATTTTTGCCCAGGTGTTCCAGTTTTGTAAACTGGTTTCTGCTCCCCATTCTGCGGATAAATGCTCTAAATTATCAAAGCAGAGGGTCATGCTATGTTAAATTTAACTTTGTTAGGTTATATTAAAATTAAACTTTAACTGGAAGGAGGTGGGATTGCGTTCGCTTACAGTTTAGACTATTAGGGATTCCGATTCAAATGTAACGTTGAAGAGAATCAAGGCCTATCTCTCTACGAACGGCAAAGCCAGTAAGACAGTTGAGAACTTTTCGTCCATGCTCAGCTTGATTCTCGACGAATGAAAGTTTATGCTTGGGATAATGGAATTTCTAAGTAGTCTAAGTCATCTTGTTTGAAAATAATCTTACATTTTTTTAATGTGTAACGAGAATCAATTTATATTAGAAACTTCTCCACAAAGACTTCTGTCTACCTTTGATTGCCTTGGTGCAATAAATGAAATCTTCTACTATTATAGAGCCATAAGCATTTCCAAAACTTTAGTGTAAATGAGAAAACTTTACAGAACTTTAGGTGCAATAATACTTCTGATAATCATCTAAATAGATTAGTTAACTTTTATACGGTATATTTTCCCTCCCTTCCAGCATGCCTTCCTGCTGTAACGGTAGCACACTCGGCGCGTGTTCGAGAGGTCCAGGTTCCAGTTTTTCATGTCTTCTGCCTAAAAAAAAACCTATCTCTCTATAAATGGCGCCCGAACTAAAAGGTGATGGACAATAATTCGTCACCAACAGGATTTCATGATTTTGTCCCCTAATCCGCAGTCATCCTTTAAAAGGGTAAGTATATAAAATATTTTTTCCCTCCTCTCCAGCGCGCTTCCGTTTAATGGTAGCACACTCGGCGCGTATTCGAGAGATCCAGGTTCGAGTCCTGTTGAGCACATTGCTCATTTTTCATGGTTTCTGCTTCAAAATACCCTAATGACTCTACAAGTTTATTAGCTAACCTTTACATTCCTCAGAAGTAAAATACTATATTTTATCTATTACTACTTAAAGTAGTCTGATAAAATATTCCAGTTTTCCTATAATTAAAAACTCGGAAACGTTATAGAAAATTTGCTAAATGAAGCAGCATAGTTGCTTAATTTAAAAATAAAGTAAGCCAAGAATATTTTGATGATGCACCTAAAGGTGATAGTTATACTATGATCATAGAATAAATAAATAACATTTTAAAGAAGTCATTGTGATTAACTTAAAAATCCCTTATTGTTGTCACGCCATTTATCGACTTCGGAAAAATTATCAAAAAACGGCGTCTTATTCTGAATAAATTCAGTTGCAAGATTATTTTCCGATTCATCTGATGGTAAAAAATTTAAAATGTGCTGTGATTAAATTGACCATATGCCAAAATGCCAAAATTCAGTAAAAAAAAAAAATCTCTCTAAGATTAAATGATTCTGCATAGTATTTTAAGAACGTCGCTTACAAGTATTGTACCTCAACTTACTTACGTATGTAAAAAGTGTAAAAATATAAATAATTTAATGATTTTAAGTTTTGACGCAATTAAAACGAAACAAAGCAAAAATGATTAAAACAATTTAAATAAAGACATCTATAAATCAGTCATAGTTTATTCAGATATTGTAATTAACAGGTTACTTAAAGAAGTTTCACAAATAGCATTTGTTAAAGATAAAATTCATGAGACCAGACGACCGTTCGTTTGTAATCGTCTAAATTATTTTTCCCAGCAGGCCTTGCGATATGTTTATGAAAAACAAATTTTTAGCATTCTAATGTAACGGATATTTTTCCTTACTAGATCAGTTTATTATTTTCTTTTTTTTTTTTTTGAATTAATTACACTTGGATTATTCTTTCAGACTAATATGATTTTATATAAAATGTAAAGTGAACAAAAATAAGGAAGAAATCGGACAACATGCTCTTCATGCGAGGATCTCATTTATTTCTTAGTGATATAAAATTATTTTTTTCAGCATTTTTTAAAACAGGTCTTCCTTTAAAGAAATGAAATAACATAAACATATTTATTTTATAACTTTATTTTTTTTTTACTTCTTTAATGCAGGTTTAGAAAAAGCATGTTTAAACTGAATGATTAAGAAAGCAATACCAAGGAAGTATTTAAGCTAAAATCATTTTCTTTATTGACTTATTTATGTAAATCTTATGAAAACTATATGACTTATTAATGCAAAAGAAGAGCGAGATTACCTTTACATAATTTTGAATTATTAATTTCAAAATATTTTTGCTCAGGAGAGTCATAAAATAAAGAAAATTTCAGGAAACTAACTACAGACTGATATGGTATTAAAATTTTGTTAGAATTTGAGCTTTTATGTTAATAAGGAAAAAATTCAAAATCTTAAGGAGGATTAAAATTATGGCAGGGCGCTCTAGAGTGCTCTGTTTAAAAGGAGGTATATGTTCATGGAATACCTTTTAAGGGAAACTACTCTTCTTCACGTTACACATGGAAAAAACTACAAAAACTCCCATCCTATCAGTTCGTTTGCTAGATTTAAGGCCTGGTTGAACTACCATTGTTTGGTTTCACCCTTTGGCCACTTCTGGATTTACAAAGAAGAAAATCCACCCATTTTATATTTATTAATGTCTCTCATGTATAAAGTCTGGAATTTACCTCGTATATTTCGCAGAAATTACAATGCTTTTTGAAAATTCTAAAAATGGCTGAATGAATTCAGAAAATACGATGTCTATATATATGTATTTAAAAACTATTTATAGAGAGTTAAAAAGAGCAAAGCACTGTAATATATCGTTTCAACCTGAAGCCTAAAAAATAACTTTTTTCCCTCTACATTTAATTAAATCCATAAAATTTAAAAAGTTATTTGTGTGTACTTTATTTTAGTCGTTTTAATCCCAAAACATCAAAAACAAATTAGATTAAATTAAATGAAAAAATGTTTTTAAAAATCTGAAAGGTTTCAGATTTTAAATTACGTCGAAAGGGGCATTTTTTAACGTTTTGTGTGTTACCTTTATTTATTAAATATCATGTTCTTCGCACTTAAACCATAAAATTCAGTTCAACAGCAATATCGCAAAATAATTTCAAAATCTTTAGAATTTCCGATACACAATTCCGCTCGTTTTAGATAAAAAGGTTTTTTTTTTCCCGTAGAGTGTTGCCTTTGCTCGCTTTTAAATCGTTTGAGTTTGTTCATCAAAAATTCGTTAAAGTTTTACAAAATATGAAATAGATAACAAAACAAATTCCGAATTCGGGCTTCCAGATGCACATATTCCGGTGGAAACGTACGTTATTCAAAATTGGATGGTTCTAGGTACCGTTGTTTTATCACATTTGGAGAAGTATACATACGTTTATGCAGATTCGTCATTTTTTAATTTCTTTAAATATAATATAGGGATGCAATATTTTGCGGCAACAGTTTGAAAAGTGAGTCAGCCTTTTAATGTTTCCGACGCAAAATCGCAAAACGAAAACAATAGTCCTTCATTGACAGAGCCCCTTTGGACTAAAAAAAATAAAAAATCTGAAATTTCAGATTTTAAATTACTTCCAAAGGGAGCGTTTTTTTAACATTTTGTACGTTAACTTTATTTATTAAATATCATGTACTTCGTACTTAAATCATAAAATGCAGTTCAAGAGCAATATCGCAAAATAATTTTTAAATGATAATATCCTTAGAATTTCCGTTACACAGTCTCACGCGCTGGAGATAAAAATGTTTTTTTCTGTACAACGTGCCATTGCTCCCTTTGAAATCCTTGAATTTGTTAATAAAAATTTCTTTAAAGTTTTACAAAATATGAAATCGATAATAAAACAAATTCCAAATTTCAAATTTGGGTTTTCGGATGGCCATATTCCCAGGAGGATTACGTTTTTCAAATTTGATGGCTCCTAGGTATCGTTCTTTTACCACAATGTGAGAAACATACATACATTTATGCAGATTGTTCATTATTCAATTTCTTTAAATATAATGCAGGGCGATAATATTTGGTGGCAACAATTTGAAAAGTGAAACAACACAAAATGCCAAAACATAATTAATAGTCCTTCTGGACGAATTGCCCTTTTGGACTAAAAAAAGAGAGAGAGAGAAAAAGAAAAGAAAGAAAAAAAGTTCTACCCTAGAGTGCTGAAAAATTATTCCTTTTAATCCGTATAGCAACGCAATACGTACTTTCGCATTTCTTTCGTTTGTCTGAAAATCGGCAACTTATGTTAAATTCTGAACAAAACTTCACTTGAACGATTATTTTCAATCTATTTAACTAATTGCAAAAATCAAAATTGTTTTGATTAATTTGTTTGCCGAGCAAGGATACAAGACCAAATTAAAAAAAAAAAAGAAATCTATGTTAAATTTTATTAAAATAAAGCCCTGTGGAATATTTTATTATCATCACAATACATATAAGTGGAAAATTTCAAGAAAATCGGTTCTAT
>KK112159.1:482340-563606 GCA_000611955.2 Stegodyphus mimosarum
CCAAATGAACATATAGAGAAACCAAGCTATATCAAGCACAGTCAGATTAACTTAATTATACTAAATTATGTTATTACTGATTTTATGCAATTAATCTTCGTAAGTGCATAAAAATTGAAATCATTTACACAAACACAAATTTGCTTATAATTTCTTCTAAAGTTTCTATCTTCTCCTTTCCCAAATAATTAATAACTTTTCCGTCTGTTTCATCTGTCATATTTCGTCGTTCGGAGACCGCTCTGTTATCCCAGTTTTCATCATTATCCTTAGTATTCTTCAAAGTGTAGATCCAATCATCTTATGCACGAAGTGCATACCATCCAAATGTCAAACTGAATCGCTACTTGACAATTTATACGAAACTCCTTTTTTACTTCAGTGTAAATGGATCTTCCTTACTGTGCTCCCACAACTAAGCTGTCCATAATTTATCTCATTTTTTTTCTACATTAGTAGTTGCATAGCCTTCGTATTAAAAACCAAAGTCAACTTAAGGAAACTTAATAAATTTAAAACCAAACAAACTTTCTTACACAAAATTTGGGGAAATGGTTTAATTTAAAAAGAGGATAAAAATGTACGGAAATTTGTGGCAAATATTGTTCAATTGCCCTAGTATTAATGCTTTACTTTACCCAATATTAACGCTTATGCCGAGTATGATCGTCATCACGGTAAAGCCAAACCTCTAATCGTTTCTGACTTGAACCACTCTTGCTCTAAACTCCGTCAACGCTGCATCGCTAGTATGACGGCCTTCATCCCAGAGTTACTCAAACCCGCTTATTTCGTGAAATGGATCGATAACAATCAGGCTTATTTGCCGAACACGATTGCAACTTCACTGACTTCTCTTCCTCTTTCTTTCTTTCTTTTTTTTTCTTTCATTCTTTTTCTGCTATGGTCTTTTCTAGACGATATATTTTTATTTTAAAAGGAGCGTGTCCCACAAATGGTTGGCTCGGAAAGGCGATCGGCTTAAGCCCCGTGGTGGGTTTTAATGCTGAATTTGACATTTATCGGGGTTGTGAGACGAGAGGGGGGCTGGGTAGAAAGTTAGAAGCACTCTTCAACAAAAAAAAGGGGGGGGCACGGACATATGTTCATGACGAGGGGACTTTCACTACGGAAGATAACTGCTCAATGCCGAAATTGCAGCGATCACTTATTCTAAAATGGCAAATAAAACGGCATTATGCATTGCTTTTTATGCTATTTTACAAATAATGCCTGTTCATCAACGACATGCCATTATTACACTGAGAACAAAATCTTTCCTTTGTTAAAATAACAAGGTAATTAAATTTAAAATAGAACTTGATGACTCAATTTTGTTTAAATTTATCTATTTGTATCTAAATTTTATTTCAATTATTTCACGAATAATTTAGTGTTCTGATAGGGATAATTTTTGTGATATTAAAACTATTTAAATTTAACCAAAAACTGCAATTTATAGTTTCCGATTTTTTTAACATGGAAAACTAAATTTAAGAAAAGATATAATCATAATATTATTAGCATTTACAACCTGTGCAATATTCAATTTCGGAAATTTATTAAAAGAAAGAGAGAGAGAGAGGAGGCATTTCTGTACCATGTACACAATATACGACATTAAAGCATTTTTTTATAAATGAAACTAAAGTTGGAGATATTTTTAAAATTTATCAGTTTGCTGTATTTTAAATCCGATGTATTTAATACTCTATCATTTAGATAGGTTATTAAAACAAAATCAAACTGACGTAATCTCAAGCAGTTGTTCATTGGTGATCTACTATTTACAGTCATTTTTGCGGGACGACATATAACATATAAACAAATCGTTAAAATAAAATTAACCAAAGTAGCAAAATAACCGTCAAGGTCATTAGTCACCTACGGGTAGAGGCATCACCAGTGTGGCGTAACGCAGTAAATTATAAAAAAATGTTTTTAATAAGAAATTAACTAAATTTGCTCAGTCTGTTAAACAGGTACATATTGCTTAAATTTAAAAAAGGAATTTTGAATCTTAAATTTTATTCCATGGCAGGATCCTGAGAAATGGCTGTTCATAAGGCAGCGTGGAAAATAAGTGAATGAACTCGCTTTACGGTAAAGAGAACATTTTCCTTTGCGAAATACACTCATGTCCATAAATTAGGATAATTTGGAGTAACGCGGAAATCGAACTCTAAAATAAATATATCACCTGTAAAATCCCTACAAACATCTTCAAGAATCATATGCAAATTTCAGGAAGTAACCAGATGACACCGATGGTACGTCACAATGACGAGAGTGTAAAAGAGTGATATATAAGGAATCAGGCAAAGAAGTAAAATTGTTCGCAGGCGCTTTATAAGCATTTCAGTGCAATAACCGAATAGTTATGACACAAAGGACGCATTTGGATGATTTTTTACGTGGTAGAATTATCGGCTGTCTGGAATGTGGGCGTACCCAACTGGAAGTATCAGACGAACTTGGAATTGCCCAGAGTGTGTACATGTACGTTTGTTTCGGGGCGCCATGGGCGCACAATTTGTGTTTATGGATGACAACGCCCGTCCTCACCGTGCAAACATCGTAAACGAATGCCTTCAATCGGAGGATATCACTCGTATGGACTGGCCAGCATTCTCACCGGACTTGAATCCAGTAGAGCATGTGTGGGACATGCTTGGCCTACGAGTTGCAGCCCGTCAACCTCCTCCTACATGTCTACTGGAACTTCGGAGAACATTGCTTTTTGAGTGGTGTAATATCCCCCAAGATCAGATCGATAATTTGATACTCAGCATGCCTAGGCGTTGTACGGACTGTATTGCATCGTCTGGGAGACATACAATGTATTAACAATCATACCAACCATGTAATATTGGTTTTTTGTAAATAGGGTTTTTTTTTTGTAATTTGTTCCAGGCAGAAAACATTACTAATTTTTTTAATAATATCAAACATACAGCATCTTTTTTTGCTCTTTACCTTTTCTTTAATAAATAAGCTTTACAAATAAGTCAAATTTGTTTTGCTTCTAACTCTTCCTTTGCCTGATTTTGCATTATCCTTAATTTATGGACATAAGTGTATATAGTATATGATTAATCCAGACTAATGTAACATAACAAAAGTTAACGTTCCAATAAAACATCTTGTCTTCTCTCGTGCATGGTCTCATAGAGTAACGTACAGAATATTAGGCTAGCAATCTAATTATCAATAGTTCGAATCCCGAGGAAGACATATTTGCATTCTTACGACTTTTGTTTCACAAATTCTAAAAGCCTTTGCAGTGACTCATTGTAGAAATGTCATGGATTTTAATTCGTCAGCACATGAATCTGGTAGACTGGGTCTTATTCCTCTCTCCTTGTTTAAGAAAAAATTGTAAAAACATTTTGCGCAGTTACGTCCATTACATTATGTTACGTAACCTACCATGCTTACTACTTGACAAATATTGCCGCAGTCCTGTTGAAGCCTTACCCTACACTGTGACTATTAATTCGTAGGTCAGTGGTGGCCAACAGATTTGATAAAGACCATAGATGTAACCAATCAGTGCTCTTCGATTCACTTTTGTTTTAGTAATCCTTCTAAACTTATTGCTCTGCTCCACATCTATTATCTAAGGGTTAATCGCCACTGAAAGTCAATCCGTAGATCCGTAGATCATAGGTGACTACGGACACCGGTGTTCTTGGTTTAGCTTGTAAGGTTATTATTTAAATTAACTAGTTATTATGATTTCGGTCTTCATAATAATTTATAATATAAATGAGTTAGCCAGTATTTAAACTGAGGTTTTGGGATTTTAAGTGTATTTCTGGCTTTGCGTGCAAGCTATGTATTAGTTTCCTTCCACATTTGACAGTTGCAATTAATCGGTTTTACGTTCTATCGCGGCTGACAGTTTGAGTTTTGACGATCCGGTAGAGTTACTGAAGCCAGCATGTAGTAATATTTAACTGTGCAGTCTTTGACTACTGTTTCATGTTTGATTTAAATTTGGTTTCGTTTACTTGCATCACCAAGAGCTATGGCTGATACTGTTGCACAAGAGAGTGCGTTTAAGTTCCTGATTCTGTTTAAAGAAAAAGGTTATTTAAGCTATCTCCCGACCTTGTACATAAAGTTTGTGAAAATTGCAGCATCATGAAGGAATTGTGCAAATTGAACCAAACTTGCAGGAAATGTAAAGTGAGGTAAGATATGCAAACGATTAGAATTGCAAAGCGATTGCACATGCATGGAATGAAAACCGGCCGCTTGCTATATGTATGTAAAGGGCTCTAAAGTTGCGCTGAAATCTGATTATCGTCCTCTGTCTGCGGTGAAGGTTTAGTGGTGAATATGCCTCGTCCACAGCGGAGTGTACCATACCAGCAACTAACAAGGCCGCATCGTCGTTATGTGAAAGGGTGGACTTTCGCATCGAGCCCGCACGCAGCGTAACAATAGTAATGCGTTTTGGAAGAAATGAACAGAGGCGAACCAAACAAGGCGAAATCCTGGCAGTGGGGCACGCCATAGCACAACGGCATAGAAGGACAGACACACCTCATCCGTATGGCTGTAACGGATCGTATAGCGCCTTCTCGTGTGTTAGCACAATGTTGGATCGCGACTACGAGTGTTTTGCTCGTCGTCATTCCCAGCAACACGGTTCATCGCCATCTGCTGCAGCATAAACTGCGTGCAAGAGTTCCTCTACTCAGGATTCCCTTGCCGCTGAATCACAGACGTCTCTGACTTCATTGGGCACTACAACCCAATGCGTCGCGTGGCTGTGGCAACAATTACTTACAAGTTGTTTTCTCGGATGAATCTCGTTACAATCTGGAGTAATTATTTCAAAGCTTCACAACTCTGTCCATGAAAAGTTTGGAAAATCCGTTGTTATTGTGGAAGACAGAGAAGCAGCTCGCTGGAAATACTGTGACAGAGGCTGCAATTTGCAATAAAGCATGAGTGATTTACACAAATTTGCTGCAACAGAGCTCGGGTACTTCAGCACGCAAAGTTTCACATAAGCAGTTCAAAGCCAATCGGGGTGGTTCGAGAATTTTCAAAATAGGACTAGCGTTCACTCCGTTGTCAGGCATAGTGAGGTGGATGCTATGATTGTAAGACAGCTGAGCAATTTGTAAAAAACCTTTGCTGAATTGCTCAAAGCCAGAGGATACATTCCCCAACAAGTATTCAGTTGTGACGAGACACGGCTCTTCTGGAAGAAAATGCCAAGCAAAACTTACATGACGGTATAAGAAAACAAGATGCCAGTTCACAAGCCAATGAACGTTAGGTTCACTCGCACACAAGTGCGAGTGGCAACTGCAAGGTCAAGTCGCTGCTCATGTATACCACTCAGAAAACGCCAGAGCTTTCAATAAGCATAAGTCTTCAAAAGAGAAGTTACAGGTTATTTGGAAATCAAACCGAAGACATGGGTCACCACGAAGTTTTTTGCGGAGCGGATCAACTTGGTCTTTGATCCTGTCGTTAAGAAATACCCAGTGCTCAAATGATTTACTGATTCAAGTCCTTCTTGTTCTTGATAGTGTTGCTTGCCACCAACCAAGCATTGAGGATGACATCCTCGAGAAGTTCCCCTATCCTACAGTCCATAAACCAACAAGTGATCTCCAGTTTCAAGAGACTTTTTATCAAGCACATGTTTCAACACTACTTTGAGGTTACGGAAAACGCAGACCTCACTCTTTGATAGTTCTGGAAGAACCACTATAACATTGCCATATGTCTCAATATTACTGATATAACCTGGCAAGATCTTAGAAAGGGGCACTGACTTCTGCATGGGAAAAGCTGTGGCCTGACGTTGTGACTGAAAGGAACTTTGATGGATTTAGATCAGAAAAGGAAGTGCTAGAAAAGACTGTGTATCTTGGAAAGTCCATAGTCCTGGAAGTGGATGAGAGAAATGCTAAAGAGCTTGTCACCGTAAAATCCGAAGAACTGACGACGGAGGAGTTTTTGGAACTACAAATGCAGCAACAAATTGAATTTCTGTAGGAGAGCGCAAAAGAGCCAGAAGTGGAGGAGGCTATCTCTTCAAGTGACATAAGGATGTGTTGCAATGTGGAACAGAAGCTTCGGACTTTATTGAAAAGGACCTACCTGGTAACGGACTACCTATATAGTGACTTTCATGGTTTTTCTCATGTGGAGCGTCAATACAGAGCTGGCGCAAATTTTTTTTGCAGCCCGGCGCGAGCTCTGCGACTCCAAAATTCTGCTACCGGTTTCCTTCATAAATTCTACAAATTTTGCCTAATACAGATTATGCCGCAGGCATTAGATCAATATAAGCCAGTTTTCTTTAAAAATTCTCTTTGAAGACATTCCTTTCCTTAGTCTCGTGTGCTTTGAAATATTCATATAACTTATTCTTTTAGCAATGATTCAGTAACATATGCTCTTGATTCAGTAACATACGTTGTAATTAAATCGCAATATTTAATCCCAGTTTTCTATGAGTAAGATTTCCATAATCGTTCAGATCAGATGAATTACTGTGATGGAAGTTAGAAAGAAATAAGGCAATGTGAAATTTAAAAGTGGATTATTTAAGAATATAAAATAATTGTCCAGTGTTTATTTGAAGATAAGCATAACAGTAGACAGAGGGGGAGCAGAATACCGATAGAAAAGAAAAACTAATTGAAAAAAAATAATGATTAATCTCCCCCTTCGCCCCGGGATTTATTCACAAGGACGTTGAATCTTTCTGAATGGGGATTGTACCTATATTTTGTTTTGTTTATAATAATAGCAAAATATTGCACTTGGTGACTTTTCAAATAACTCACCGCTGACTGCCTACTCCACTATACCCCAAATCCAAGATTAATTATTCATTTTTTGCCATAATGTTTGAAGTCATATTTTAGAAACCCTCTTGCCTTTCCTTTTAATTTCTTTCAGTTATTCAACTAAAGTGAGTGCCTCGCTCTACTCATCCTTCCCTATTACTCTGATCTCAGATGAATTCCTCACTTGAATCGCCTTAATCTACTATGTTAAGTTATAACCAGCTAGAACTCTACAAAATATTAGGTATCTTCTTCTGCAATTAAATGATTCGCATATACTAAAAGAAGGTACCGAATTCATACAAATACACCTTAATCACACTTTGGTAAGAATTATGATTTCTGAGGGGAAATTAATAGATTTAGGAACGAAGAAATAAGGGCTTATTTATTTCGGATGCTTCAAAGCAGGGCCTCACAACCAAGAGGAATTCCCTCCTTGAGGGGAATTTTACAGTTACAGAAGAGGAATGTGGTCAACTTTCATTTAGCGGTTCTGTATTTAATTTTAGTTTATGAATATAGAGCAAACTACTTTTATTGAAGTTTTGGTATTTATCAACATTTTCTATACTTTCTGCTGTTCCATTAAAAAAACACGTTAAAAATAATCTAAATAAATGCATACGTATTTTTCAAGTTTGTGGAAAGAAGGGGGAATGAACTTCTATCATCAGTGGTGAAAGGAGTGCACGAGCAAAAAAGAAAAAAAAAAAGGTTGATAACACCCCTGCTCTAGACCAAAAGGTTCTCAGTGTTTTTTGCTTCTTATATATACCCTTTTCACCATTCTATACGATCATTTCCTCTTCTCTCCTTTCCCAAACTCGAAAAGTACTTATACATTTATTTTAGATTATCTTTTAATATTTTAAAAAATTAAATGAGAAAATATATGATGAATACCAAAATTTAAAAGCAATTTTTTTGTATTAGTAAATTTAAATACTTAACAGGTAAATAAAAGGCTGATAACATCATCCTAAAACTTGAAATTCCCTCACGGAAAATTTCTGCTTAGTTGAGAACTCCTGCTCTAGACTATTGTTGAGGCAGACAAATGAGTTTCTTCAACTGTGTTTTTCACATCTACAAAGATTTCAGCAGTTAGAAACACCAGGTAGCACGGATTTACCGCATGTATTTTCGTGGCCAATATCTAAGCTTTTAACCTGAAAGATTAGCAAGCTGCTAATCTTTATATATCACTTCTGCATGCATAAGCTTTCAGAAATTACTAATTTCATCAGCCCACTGTATTTATAAATTTTAAGGTATGCAAAAAAAAAGAGAAGAAGTAAATTTATTAGAAAGCTCATATCTTCTTACTACTTTCTGAAAATTGAACACTCTCACTAGAAAATGCGAAAAACATTCATGCTGTCTCTACATTCCAGTGGATGTTTGAGCTCTAAATGAGTGGATTTTTTTTTTCTTTTCAAAGTAGGTAGAAGGTAATTTGTAATGCACCGTGGTAAGCCTAGTATTCTAGTATTTTTCGTGGTAAGTGCTAGTATTCTAAAATACCTTTGAACCGTTGATAAATTAAATTAAAATTTCACCAACATCAATGCTTTCTTCAGTATACTAAAGTAGAAAGAGCAACTTTTCCGGGCTTAAAAAGCAGAAAAATAGGTCCTTAACTTTTAAGAAAGCTGTAGCGATAACTGAAGAATGCTCGTTATCATAACTTATCCCCAAATGTCACTCGCAATGAAGAGCTCACTTTCTCTGCAGAGGACTTCTGTTTACATGCCTGTTTCGGTAAGAGGTTGGGGGGCCCACCCAATGTGTAATGGAAACCCTTCCTTCGAGAATGTTTAAAAAACAATGTACGCACTTGAACACGACACCCCCAAGATTAGGGGAACTGATTACACTGTTTTATCAGGATCCAGAGGAGTGCTTCCCGATCCAAGCTGCTTGCTTGGAAGTCAAGGGTAGAATTATAGCTGACGAATAAACACAAATCCTTACCTCATGCTTAAATACTCTTGTCAGAAATGTTAAGAGCATGAAAATAATAGAATTACGTAATATTTGGATTTTTAAATTTATTTTTAACCTTTAGAAGAGGTAAATCCTGTCCTTTACAAGTAAATAAATAAAAGAAACACGAGAACACTCTACTGTCAGTTGAAGTTTTATGACACCTCTCATTTATATTAGATAATATGAAAGATATTTTCTTATCAGGGTAAGAAAATGAATTGTTTGAATATTATGTTACGTGTAAATGCTTTGATAAAATTCCAAAAAACGTCATATTTTATATCATGAATTATGAGAAATAAAATATTGTTACGGATTTCATATTTATTTGACTATTTATTTAGAATTGTAATTAAAATTGCTTTGTTTTCCCGCGCAACGCAGACGATTTTTGAAGAGAAAGCTACGTCGGAAAAGTGAAAATAAGGGAGCGCGTGCATTTAATATTTAATAAATGAATCTCTTGTAATAGCTGTTGCCATCCACAAGAATCGAGGTTTTACCAGAATGTTCTATTAAATAATTAAAAAGTTTTGGTGTGAATTCTGTTTAACATTTGAGATATTGGGATATTGTACTAATATCTCTGAGGAAATATTTCAGTTTTTATTTTATTTCTTGTGAAAAGAATAAATTATGTTAACTTTTTAATGACTGGTGCATTCAATCCATTACGAACCCGTACGCACGCAACAATATGTTTCGAATACAATAAAAATATTTTAATTTCTAAATTTCTTGCTGTGTTTCCTTCTGTATATTATCATCTGCATTCAAGCAAGACGGATCAAGAAATTTTGAATTCCTCATAGTTCCTCATAGCGTTGTAATATCCTAGCTTAATTGGATTTCCTTGAGAACTAGAATATTGAAGAAGTGAGTTGAGGCTACTGGCTGAGATCTTGTAAGTAACAAGTCTAAATAAGGGTTAAATTTACCCTTTATTTCAATTCAAAATAAATGAACAAATGGCCCCTTCTCGGGCTTACAATTAGCCTCCACTTGGGCTTTAACTCAAGACAGAAAATATAAAACTAATCAAATGCTAACTAAAATAAACCAGCCGAAGCTGCACAGAACTAACTAATAGAGTTGGGCCTTATTTAATATTATTTAAGGCCTCATTTATAAAAAAAAAAACCTATTTAAGCCCTCATTTATATAAATCGAAATCTTGAGAACTCTTTCTGGCATAGAAAAGCAGGTAGGAAACGAGAAGGTAAAGGAAGCTGACCAATATTAATTATATTGCATAAAAACAGGTTTTAATTGAAAACTTAAAAATTAAATACATGAAAAGGCAATGAAAATTTTAATATTTAAAAGAAATCACTTAATAAATGCCCTTGCGTTTTTCTTCTCCATATTGTTATAATGATCCTGTGTATATTTTGCATATCTTGTTCAAGAGCCCGATCAATTAAACTTTCAAAAACATATGAAAGTAAGAGTTTAGAATCACAAAGATATGTTTTTTAAAAGAAGATGTTTGTCGCTGAATTTTTGAGTGTTTGTTTGAGCTTTTTGTTGTGAATCAAAATGTTTTCTTCTCTTACAGGTGCCTATCTCTAAACCACTAGGAAACAATCGGCATTCATGGCCCCTAACTCAAACTGCCAAACAAAGAGTGTCTTATAGCACAGAAATTAAAAAATGAAAAAGCATAGGTATTGAAATTCGTGGGTTTTTTTTTGTGTGTGTGCGTGCGTGTGGTGTGTGTGTGTGTGTGTGTGTGTGTGTGTGTGGTGTGTGTGTTATAATTTTCCTATATTGCTTTAGGTTCGTTACTTTATTTTTCTGTACATAAACTAATTTATCTTACATAATCTTACTTACTTTGTATATATATATATATATATACCGCGATGCCGAAGGGCCCAGGGAACCGAAGGGTACAACGTTGCCGTTGCTCGCTTTGAAATCCTCGAGTTTGCTCATCAAAAATTCTTTAAAGTTTTAGAAAATATGAAATCGATAATAAAACAAATTCCAAATTTCAAATTTGGACTTCTAGATGCTCAAATTCGGTTGAAAACGTTCAATATTCAAAATTTGATGGTCCTAGGTACCGTTGTTTTATCACAATGCGAGAAATATCCATACATTTATGCAGATTCTTCATTATTTAATTTCTTTAAATATAATACAGGGCTCTAATATTTGGTGGCAACAATTCGAAAAGGGAAACAACGTTTTTAGTGAATTAGCGTAAAATGCCAAAACGAAATTGTTAGTCCTTCTAGACAAATTGTCCCTTTGGACTAAAAAAAAAAGGCCGATTTATATCTCTGCTGTCGAATGAGAACAGATAATATAAAAAAATCTGAAAGCTTTTCAGATTTTACATTACGCCCCAAGGGGCGTTTTTTTTAACGTTTTCTGTGGATCTTTTATTTAATAAATAACATGTTCGCACTTGAACCATGAAATTCTGTTCAACAACAATATCGCAAAATAATTTTTAAATTTTAATTCTTTAGAATTTCTGATACACAGTCTCGCGCGCTGGAGATAAATTTTTGTTTTCATACAGGGTTGCCAATGCTCGTTTTGAAATCGTTGAGTTTCTTAAGCAAAAATTCGTTAAAGTTTTATAAAATATGAAATTGGTAATAAAACAAATTCCAAATTCCAAATTTGGGCTTCCAGTTGCCCATATTCGGAGAAGGATTACGTTATTCAAAATTGGATGGCTCTAGGAACCGTCGTTTTATCATAATGCGAAAAACATACATACATTTATGCAGAGTCTTCATTATTTAATTTCTTTAAATATAACACAGAGGAATAATATTTGGTGGGAACAGTTTGAAAAGTGATACGGACATATGCAGTGAATCGAAGCAAAATTTCAAAACGAAATTAATAGCTCTTCTGAGCTAACGGTCCTTTGGCCTAAAAAAAAGTTATATTTCTGCACATAGCTTTGAAAATTTGACTTTTTATGAGCAGAGGGCTATAATGAGAAGGATTAAAATGGTTGGAAGTAATTATGTGACTGAAGAGTTTTAATCAAGCACTGATATGACAAGTTCTATACATTTGAGGCGGCCATCACTTCGATGTGATTGGATGCAGATGTTTAAAATCATCATAATTTTTTAAAGTTCATACAAATGTGACACAAAACTAAGTTTTTTTATGAGATCAGTGGAGGCACAAATTTCATGTAATGCTGGACCACAATTTTTCTTGCAAATTTGGCAAGTTTATTACAAATTATTCCTTTTCATGCGAAGGACATATAGTTGCCTGGAATTAAAGGCATATTTCTTAAAGAGTTGCAAATAATAATGGGTATAATTTAAACTACGATCAAAACTTTTCTATCAGCAATAATTATTTTTTAACATTAAATATATTTTATGGAAATATGAGAACATATCCAGGAATTCTACTCTAATCTTTTTACAATTTTAGGTCCTAATTCTTGAACTGTTCGCCCAATGAAGCTATTGTACAGTTTGTAGCTTATTCAAACCTTTTAAATAGCCTCAATCTTTTACCAATACTTTACCTTTTAAATAGCCTTAAAGAAAAAAAATGCAGCCGTTAAATCAGAAAATAGCGATTACTAATTAAAATATGAAAATTGGGTAATTATGCGATTGCTAAAAATTTATTTATCATGATTTACTTTAGGTGTCAGCAAACTTTTCGTCATCGACGACACAAAATAAAATTTTAAATTCCTACCGAGCGCCACCCATTCAAGTTTCATAATCGAATCTCAAACGTCATATTGCAAACGAGTTTTGTTTAAAAGATATAATTTTATTGAACTAAATAAGAAATATTTATTATTTATACTCTTTAAATATTTTTTTTATATGTTAGCGTGAAATTTGTGCTTTTAATTCGTCTGCTAACTTATTATAATCGACAAAATAATTTGAGTTGCATGTTCTTAAACAATTATCTAAATGCGAATAAGTTTTTAGCGATACTTCAAATAAATCATATTCGAAGACAATGTCTCACGATTCTAGGTAATTGAGCAATAAGAATTAATCTTTAACGCACATGACTTTAAAACAGGATACTGATTACTGCTTACCAAGCTCTAAAATATCTTATTAGTTTCATAACTTAATATAACATCATTTTTCAAGCTTACTATTTCCAATTCTAAGTTTTCCATATTGTTAAGATGAAAATAGTTAAAAATTGCTGTAGCCGTGTTTTCTGTATCAGTAATATTAAAGGGATTTATAAAGAATTTTAAAGCAGGCTCTAAATTCTCAAAGTCAACAAATCTAGAATCAAATTCAATTTGCAATGATGCCACAGTTTGAAGATGAGTCTGTATTAATGTTTGTTCTTTCAGACTTTCTGCCATTTTTTGGGTTAGGGAAATGCGTTAAGGATTATCTTAAGAGATGAAACCTATACAATTATATCATTGACTTAAAGCTATTGATAGCACTGATTAACATGATTATTCCTGCCCTGTAATTTCAGATTTGGCTCATTAAGTTCCAATGTTAAATTGGTAAAAAAAAAAACCAAATTTGTTAACCTGTTTTTGTCTTCTAGCTGTTCGTAGGTTTTTTCTTGGGATGTGAGAAATTTTTTTTATTTGTGGTAACAAATTAATAAATCGCTCAAGCACATGTCCCTTTCTCAGTCATGGAACCTCAGTGTGCAAAGACGATCGGTCAATTGTGTATCTTCGTCATTTTCCAAAAGTAATTTAAATAGCCTATGTTGCAATCCATTTGTCTTCATTGTTGAATTGGTTATTTTTGTAACCACAGTGATTACATCTTGAAATTCAATGATTTTTGCACGTAATGATTGCTGCTGCATTATTACAGTGATATGAAATAAATTTTAGAAAAAAAGGGTCTTGTTGGCATAAAGCAATGAATCCGATATTATTCCCTGTCATGAATTGCGCAGTGTCAGTTGTTATTGAAGATAATTTCTCAATCGGTATTTTAGAGTCAATCAAAAATGTTTTTATTGCAGAAAATAAATCCTTTCCTCGTGTGCGCTCTTTTAAGCAGTAGAATTTTTAGAAACTTTAAATTTAGTAAAACCGTGTTTAAAAAACTTTAAATTTAGTAAGGCCATCTTGACGACACTTGATACAGTCATCTAAGCAAATCTATGTAAGAAAACATTCAGGATGATTAGAGAGTACGTAAACGATTCTAACAAGAAAGCAACGATAAAAACAAACTACTTACCTTATAATCATTGATTTCACTGCCTGTCTAAAAGTCCGAAATTGGGAGTATATTTACGAATTAATCAAATTTGTTACAGACAGACAAAATAGACACATGTCTTGTTTTGCACCCGTTAAAACTTTCTGCCCACGCGTACTGGCGATTGCGTCATAAAGGTTACGGTTAAATGCACCAACCACGCCACGTCGCTTAGCGCTGTCGGATCGGTCCGACTTTAAACCAACGATTTCATATAAGAAGTATATATCTCGTTGCTTTAGACGGCTTCGCTGAATGATGAAACCTTTCGAGCAATGGAGATGCAATAAAGTGGCTGTTTGAAGCATAAATGTAAAAATATGTAATTTTTTATGTATTATACAAATATAAACCAAAAACTGCAGAATTGCACATAAAGCAGATTAGGGCGCGTTGGGTCAAGGCGGCAGGCGCAGTGTTGCAGACTCCTAATTTGTTTCATTATTTGTCATATTATTAATTATTTGTCATATTATTTATTACATGTCATATTATTCATTATTTGTTAATGAATCATATTTACCAAGCTTGAATCAATCTACAAATGTTGGAGAACTATGCGTGTTTCGAACAATAAAAAGGCGGTATTTTGCTCGCTGAATAAGAATAATACAATTTTAACTTTTAAGTTAAATAAGACAGTTTTCTTTCTTGTTTGGTGGTAAATCTTTTCATCACAAAATCTCTACGTTTTGACTATACGGTTCTAGAAATAAAAATAAAAACTATACAAGAATTTCTCACGATATAAGAAAACGTTATTTACTTTTTAAATAATAATGCGATCACATCACTATTCTGTTACTGAAATATACGGTAATTCAAGACGAATAGTACATAACGAAAACACGCATGTTACTTTTATAAGGAATTAATTTCACAAATGCAGATAAAACCTAAAGGAGAAATTTCATTTTTCTTTTAGTAAAACTGGAATGTTCGTCTTTGCGAATACTGACTATCTAATACTCAAAATGGTGACATTATGCAAAGAAAAAGCTTATAGTGTACTATAATATGCAAAAACTTCATGATAACCGCATTTCAAAAATGTTTTCAGGACTGCTTACGCAAGGAAAAAAGCAGAAGAGGTAACCCATTCTTACGTCCGAAATCATGGATCAACCCACTGGTCTTACTGAATTATTACTGCATAAATTACTCATTTACCCCAAACTATTTTTCTACATCCTAGATAAGTTAAACAAGTCACTTAGGCTTTATGCTTACAATGCGAGATAGTAAATTAGCTGCTCTCGGAGTTGCAGTTGTCCTTACTTCCAAGTATCACATATTCAGGTACACACATCTCCTACATTTTGTGTGTTACTTTTATTAAATATCACGTTCTCCGCACTTGAACCATACACAATACACAGTCTCGCGCGCTGGAATAAAAATGTTTTTTTCTGTACAACGTTGCCATTGCCCGCTTTGAAATGGCTGAGTTTGCTAATCAAAACTTCGTTAAAGTTTTTAGAAAATATGAAATCGATAACAAAACAAATTCCAAATTTCAAATTTGGGCTTCCAGATTTCCATATTCGGGTGGAAATGTTCAATATTCAAAATTGGATGGCTCTAGATACTGTTGTTCTTTCACAATGTGGAAAACATACATACAATTACGCACATTCGACATTATTTAAATTTTTAAAATATAATACAGGAGATAATATTTCGTGGCAACAATTTGGAAAGTGAAACAGCGTTTTTAGTGAATCAAAGCAAAATGCCAAAACGAAATTAATAGTCCATCTGGGGCAAATTGCCCTTTTGGACTAAAAAAATGTGTAATAAAGACCCTCTTGACAATGTAAACGTCTGAAGATAATAATAATACAGCTTTTTTCCTTTTTTAGTTAATTATACTGCTATATTTTAATTCATATCATATGGTAAATATTATTTTTGGCTCCCTTTTTAGTCCAAAGGGGCTTTGTTACCGAAGGCCTATTGTTTTCGTTTTACGATTTCGCGTTGGAAACATTAAAAGTCTGAAACACTTTTCAAACCGTTGCCACCAAATCTTGCAGCGCTGTATTATATTTAAAGAAATTAAATAAGGAAGAATCTGCATAAATGTATATTTCTCCAAATGTGATAACACAATGGTACCTAGAGCCATCCAATTTTGAATAATGTACGTTTCCACCCGAATATGTGCATCTGGAAGCCCAAATTTGGAATTTGTTTTATTATCTATTTCACATTTTTGAAACTTTAACGAATTTTTGATGAACAAACTCAAAAGATTTAAAAGCGAGCAATGGCAGCTGTCTACGCGAGGGTTAAAAAAAAAATAAAAAAACCTCTTTATGTAAAGCTCGCGGAACTGTGTATCAGAAATTCTAAAGATATGCTCACTTTAAAATTATTTTGCGATATTGCTATTGAACTGAATTTTAAGTGCAAAGAACGTGAAATTTAATAAATAAAGGTAACATACAAAACGTTAAAAAATGCCTCTTTGGACGTAATTTAAAATCTGAAACATTTCAGATTTTTTTTTTAAATTTATTTTTTCTAGTTTTAACTTACTTCATTTATAATTTGAACTATCATTAATTTGCTCATTTAACTTTTTATTGCTTGTTTTTCTTTCACTATTTAGTTTTAATTTTAACTTAACATATATTTACAAATGTATTCATATATACACAAACGCAATTCAATAACTGAACAGTATCTAATTAATAAGTACTGTAAATTTAGCGCGAAGTACTGCGAATGTTTAAATAATAACTGCTATAAATGTCGCTTAAAATACTGCAAATAATTAATAAAGACTATTTATTTCGCACAAAATGCTGCCAATATATGTGTTTTAAAATTTAAATTATTATCATTACATAAAACTAATAAATTATTGCCCATATTATTACCATAACCATTTATCGTTGAAATAAATACCATTATATGTTTTTTAATTTTAAATTTCTTTTGTTTTTAATATATTTTCATTTAATTATTTTAAATTTAAAGTGTTTCTTTGATTATTCTTTGCAATTCTTCCAGATTTAATTCAGTAAGTTGGTTCTATTGATAATTCTTCCAACTACTCATTCACAAAAACCAAAGAATTATTTTGTTATTTGTTATTTGTTAGAATAACAAATAGCAAAATAATTTTAATTATTATTAATTAATTTATTAATTAATTTTTATTTGTTAGAATTTGAGTTTAGAAGACTGAGATATTTAAAAACATTATGTATCTTATGGTGAGAATTTGAGTTTAGAAGACTGAGATATTTAAAAACATTATGTATCTTAATAAATATAAATAAATATCAGTAATAGAATATTGAAAAATAATTCCCTTTGTATTATATATAACGTTACAAGTATTTACACCATTTATGTAATTAATAAAAAAAAATTTATAGCACCATACAATGCGTACCTCTGCACGAAGTGATGATTTTTCTTGCATAAGGGGTGCACGTAGTAGTTTGCATACGGATTGCATATTAGTTTCTATTTCATTATATTCTTTTCTTTCATAAGTAGTGCATAGTACTTTCTGTTGTCTTTATATTCTATATAAATATTTCTATTTCATTCTATATTATATTTCTATTCTATTTTATTCTATATTCTATTTCTATTCTATTTTATTCTATATTCTATTTCTATTCTATTTTATATTCTATATATTTCTATTGTCTATTCTATTATCTTTCTATTGTCTATATTGAATCAATATTCTTTTCTGATACAATTTTATTTCCTAACAAAATTTATTGCTCCAACAGTTTTTCTGTTTCTTGCGAATCTCAACTAGGCATGACAATGCCAATCATCATGGCAGCGATGTTTTTTTCAAACAATTCTCACGTCCTGTTTAGAGAATTTTCTCAGCTACGTAATCCACAGGCTTTCGGAAAATAAACACTACTGAACACTGTCTTTGGCTCTCACCCCTGTAAGTACAGAATCCTGGCCCCTCCCTCTCTCATGCAGCTGGTTGAATTGGTATACCGTGTGGACCACCCGGATGACAAACTCAGCATTGTTTATTGTCCTTAAACCCCTTTTTGATCCTTTTTCACCACCTCTTGCATGAGGTATAAATCAGTTCAAAGCGTCTGTTTATTATTCTGAACACTATCTGGTATTAAACGATCAGCAAGATTCAAAAATGTATACAATCCATTGTCATGGAATCCATTAATAAACTACAATAGAGAATTTATTGCCATGATAATGCAGCAAAAGTTAAAACAAATACAGAAGATAGTAGCTTTTAAATTTGCTTACCAGTTTTAAAGCATGAAAGCAATTCGGTTTTAAATTCATCTATTGTATATAGTGCAGAGAGGTTTCTCTTTCTTTTCCATAAATCTTGTTGAATTCATTATGAGAGATTACAGAATAAAGACATTTTAATTTTTACTTCCTTGCACGATCGAGAGAGGTCAAATCGAATTAAGTATTGAATCGCTAAGAATGTCGGTTATCGTATTTCAACGAAAATATACATTTTGACCTCTCTCGATTCCATCTATACGTACGGACAGAATAAAGGACTCTTTTTCCCAAAATGGATTATGAAATGGATTTAGAATGAATTCAGAACGGACGTTTTTCCTGAGTCTGTACGTGCGTATGCATGTATCTCGCATAACTCAAAAACGAGTAGCATCAGAGCCTCAGAATGTTGAAATTTTGTATATGAGACTGCAATAGCATATGGATGTGCATCTCCCTTTTTAGTTGCCATCGGCCGAACTAAAAGTATATAAATACATGTATGTATATATATGTGTATATATATATAGAGAGAGAGAGAGAGACCAACTCTGTAATACGTTGGTAAATTGTGCATTTTTTGCTTTAGAAGTGATTGTATTATACTGTTCTTATGATGCGGTTAAGGTTATGCCTTTAATTAATCTGCATGCAGTAGTTGTCGAATTATAAACAATTTAACGTCACCGCCATTTGTTTACATTTAAACTTAGTAGCATAGTGAATTAAATCAGTTTCTGCGCCAGCTTCAGTGTCTTTTTGCCGAGAAAAGCCAAAAGTTTTGTTCTCCGAAAAATCTGTCTTTCTACCTGATTTCAATTAATTCAAACTCAAAGTTTAATTGTAAAAATTGCTTTTTAACGGTGTTTAACTATTTGGTGCTTTAGGTTTTTCTGTATTATATAATTTTTAATAAAGATGTTTTGAGTTTTTAAGTATTTTTTCCCTGCCGCGAAGCGTGAACTGAACTGACTGAATGAGAAATATATCTCTAATGAAATTCAGGGAAATGAGTTTAAATGAAATGCAGCAAAAAATGTGCGTAATTTAATAGGCCGTACAAGAAGTCATGTGGTGTCCACATCAGATTTTTTTGTTAGTATATAAGGTATTTCTTCTGCTTTCTTAGCATGCTTTTGTGATGTAATGGCCAGCACACTCGGCGCGTATTCCAGAGGTCCGAAGATCTAGTCCGGGCGAGGGCATTTCTCTTTTTTCATGTTTTCTGCTTCGAAATAACCTAATGTATCTACAGTGGCATCCGAACTGAAAAAGGTGGTGGATTATGATTCTCCACCACCGGGATTTGGCGAATGGGCCCCCTAAACCCAATCGTCCTTTAAAAGTGAGAGTACATAAGGTATTTCTCCCGCCTTTTTAGCATGCCTTCTTGGTGGAATGGCCAGTACAATCGGCAAGCATTCGAGAGGTCTGAGGTTCGAGTCCCGCGCAAGACATTGCTCGTTTTTCATGTCTTCTGCTTCGAAATAATCTAATGTCTCTACAAACAGAAGTGTGATTGTTTTTTGTGGACAATAAAATCGGGTCTGATATAAACACATATTTTTGGTATTCCACGATAGATAAAATTTAACATTCATATTCTGAGTTATTAAAGTGCGCTGCTGAGTTCTGTGCTGAGTTAATCATTTAAAAAAATCATTTTAACTGGACTTAATTAAAAATATTTTGCAACAAAATTTACATCATTAATGCTATAAATGAAATCGGTGTCTAACAGCCTATCAAATGGAGTTCAAAAATTAATGGCTCTAATTCTTGAGTATTCTAACGGCTTCATCCAAGATAAAAGCTACAAATTACAATGAAATTTTGTGGTAATTCTGTAATGTTAATTTCAAATCCCTTTATGTATTTTGCCTTCTTTTTTTTTTCTTTTTCTTCAAATAGCAATTTACATTTTAATATAGTGGTAATTTTCTCTTTATACCGTTTTACTTTTAAATAAAAGAAATGTGTAAACTTATATAAATTTTAACTTTTAAAAACTAAATTCCTGAGTTGATGTTATATAGTAGCAAAGATTTAGTTTTATAAGTTAGCAACTGTTAATATTGCTTTAAGTTAAGAAAAGCGAGATCTTTATATGATTTTTGTATTTAAGAAACTTTTACATACTTTAATTTGAAAACATATTTAATGAACTCTTTTTTGAAATGTTACAGAGTAATCTAAAGTTTTCATATTATACTTTTTTAATAAAAGTTAAAGAGTTAATTAAAAAATTTAAAATAATTAACACATTACTAATTTTTTTCAATTTTTTAGCCCAAAAAGTGATAACCCAGAAGGTTATTAATTTCGTTTGCCTTGATTCGCTATTTTTAAATTGCTGCCACCAAATATTAGAGCCCTGTATTATATTTAAAGAAATTAAATGATGAAGAATCTGGATAAATGTATCTATGTTTCTCCCATTATGATAAAACAGCGCCATCAAATTTTGAATAACATAATTATCCACCGAATATGGGCATCTGGAAGCCCTAATTTAAAATTTGTTTCATTATCGATTTCAAATTTGATTTAGAGCTATCAAATTTTGAATAATATAATTCTCCATCGAATATGGTGATCTGGAATCCCTAATTTGGAATTTAGAATTTGTTTTATTATCGATTTCATATTTTATAACACGTTAACGAATTTTTTATTAGTCAACTCAGCGATTTCAAAGCGAGCAATGGCAACACTATGAAAAAAAAAAGTTTTATCTTCAGCGCCCGAGACTGTGTATCGAAAATTCTAAAGATATGCTCATTATAAAATTATTTTGCGATATTGCTTTTGAACTCAATTTTTTGTTTTAAGTGCAAAGAATATATTATTTAATAAATAAAGGCAGCGCACAAAATGTTAAAAAAACGCCACTTTGGACGTAATTTAAAATCTTAAATCTTTCAAGTTTTTCTTTCTTTCTTCTCCCCCTTTTTTTTTTAAGAATAGATGATGCTTTTTGATAAATGCTTGTTTTTAAAAATTCAGTATTATATTTTTAAAAATTGTTTAACTGGTAATATTCAAAGTGGCTATGTTTAGAAAAATTAATTTAATTTATTTCGCGGGTTTTACGTATTATTCATTTATTTCAGTTAACTCATGATTGGAAGGGGTTTTTATCATAGTAGTATCATAGCATCATATCACTTTATACCTGTTTTTATTTCGTATTAATTTTATAACTAGGATAAATAAAAATTTATACCCTTTAATATTACAGCTACAGTTACTTCAAAATTAGGATAATGGAAAATGAAACTTTAGCAGCGATAACGCCGAAGCTACTTCCCGCCTCCAGATTCCTCTCATTGGCTGAAGAGGGAAAACAGTTTCTGTGTAACATAGCAACGGTGAAGGTAGTAACTGATGACAGGTATTCTCGGGGACCGTTGACAAAAATGCAAAATATGTTTCCTTGCTTATTTATTTTTAGTGGTTATTTTAAATAATAAAATAAGTTTTTTCAAAATATGCGAAATATCTGGCAAAAAAAATCTGATTTTCGTAAATTTATAAAATTAATACTCATACATTAATGACAGAAAATACAAATGTAAATTTTTTCATCGAAATTTAAATTTTGTTTATGACGCTTGAAGATGTACGATTTACAAATACGAATACAATTAAAAGAAAAAGTATTTGTAAGTGTGTGTAAGAATTGTAGTGTGTGTAGAATTGTGTAAGAATTCGTATTTGTAAATTGTACGAATACAATTAAAAGAAAAAGTATTTGTAAGTGTGTGTAAGAATTGTAGTGTGTGTAGAATTGTGTAAGAATTCGTATTTGTAAATTGTACGAATACAATTTACAAATACGAATACAATTAAAAAAAAGGAATCAACGTTTTCCGATTTTAACAGCCACCAAGAAGTGTTTGTTAAGGTTTTATACGCTCTCGTTGAGCTGGCAGTCTACTAATCTGCTCATATCCCCCTTTTTTCTTCTTTTTAGATTTGTTATTGAGCATCGTTTTCTTCGCACGTACATCACATACAGTTCAACAGCAAAATCATACAATTTTTAAGAACAGCATATGTTTAGAATTACCTGTGCAGTGTTAAGGGTTTACATAAAAAATAGTTTTTCCGGTTTTTTCAGTCTTTTCTCAGTTTAATATAATAACGTTCAGTTTCCTCAGTCGGATGGCTCACAAAACTTTTTTTTTGTCTTTTTATTGTCCATTTTTTGTGCGATAACATTATTATTAAATATCACGTTCTTCGCACTTTCCTCACATAAAATTCAATTTAACAACAAAATCACAAAATATATAAAAAACAGCATGGCTTTAGAATTCCCAATAGAGTGTTAAAGGCTGCCCTTTATATTGTTGCGAATTTTGTATATATGTAAATAATTTTAGTGAATTTGTATGTTAAAGTGTAGTATTTTTTGTATAATCTAACATGAAATGCTTGAAAGAGACGAAGCTCTGCCAGAAAAAGAAACCAAGTCTATTTTACATTGAAGTAAATGGCTATCTCGCTAAATTGAGAAGATATCACCAAGCTGGCGATGAATTTGGTAATAATTTTCGCCAGAAGTCTCTAAACTTGACAACATTTGGGTCCGATCCTTTTATAACTGTAAGTTGTATAGTAATTGAACAACTATAATTGATCCCTATATGTAACTGTAACCGTATCCTGCCCATAGGCCTTATAGTAATCTCGAGAAGTACTAGAGATTTCTCGGCGACAGGGGGAAAACTACTATATAAGACCAGACAGAGAATCAGTTTCACAGTTATCAGTTCAGAGCTGAATTCGGAGCATTGAGATTTTCAAAGAGCTTTTCCTTTCAGATGTGCTTTTCATTTTGGCGTATTAACATTCTTAGGAGTCTGAATTGTAATTACTGATTATGCTCTATGATACTAAGAAGAATTGTACGAGCATTTCTTTGGGAAAGTATGAGAACTGTTAATTGTTTTCTTTTCGTGAAAATAAATTTTATCAGGCTCTCATCGGTTCTGTGAGCATTCAATCCATTACGAGCCTGTACGCACGCAACAATTCTTAGTGTCAGAAGTGGGATGGAATACCGGTCACGAGAGCGATAGAGAAGCTATTAAGAAATCTGGTGACGGCTTTTGTTGTATTGAAAGAAAAGATGAAATTTGGCCAAGAATCCGTTAAATAAGAGATGAAACTGGGCTAAGAATTCGTTAAAGAAGAGGTGAAAGAGGTCCAAGAAAACATTGAAACAAGTCATGAGGAAATAATAAGAGAAATATTTGCCACAATAGAGAAAAATTTGAGGCTATGGAAGAAAAAATAGACTTGGCTGAAGACAAAATTGGGGAAATTCAAGAATGAGTTTCTGCTATTGAAGAATAAAGCGAAGAAAAAATTTCTTTTCTCAAACAACATATTGATGACAGAGTTTCTGTTTCTGTTGCCAAGGAAATTAACAGTTTAAAGAAATCCATAACGACAGCTGGTCACAATTTGAACACCTTTAAATTCGAACATATATCATCCTGATCTATCTATTGATCACACTATCCACTTTTCATAGAAAGAACTCCCAGCAAGTCTATAAGACTAAGTTCTCTATTGCGTCGGACACAAACGGATAAGATTCCCAAGCTAAGGCCTGCCATCTCCTCGCTTCTCTGGAAGCAGACTTAGGGGATATCCCTCAAACTTTGCCTGAAAACAGACGATAGACTTAGAAGTTCTATCCGGCGCGTTTGAGCTGGGCTTTGGGGAGAAGTGTTTAAAACCTATAACAGGCTTTTGTTAAAATCTCGCCAACGGAAGCTCACGGAAATACTTCAGGAGCTCACCACGGATGTTGAAAGTCTATCTCATCTCGTTTTTTCCGACTGCACATCAGAAACAAGGAAAATTTTGTTCCCGCAGTACTTCATCGATGGCATCCGGGATCCTGAGATACAGAAGGCCCTGGGAATGACGGATGTCAAGGGTCTAAAAAGCCCGTTAATGTACACCATGAAATTCGAAGCAGCTCAGCAAGGTACTTGTATAAACCATCACCCAGAGCTGCTCAAGTCCAAAAGCCCGTGGATCAACTGGCTGCCCGTCTAAACGATTTAACCGACAAATCAATACCTTGAGGTGTAATAGAAGTGATAACAAAGCGATTCTAAAGTACTGGAATTACGGTGGTGAAGGTCACGTGCAAAGGAACTGCAGAACATATATATATATACATATATATACATACATATATATATATATACATACATACATATATATATATACACATAAGTTACCCTGGTGCATTTTACATATATAATTGCTGTGGATGCGTTAGTTGCTTCAAAGTGTTCGTGTAGAAGATCCCATCATACACACAATAAATAGCACAATAACATACCGCGCAAGAGCACTAGTACGATACAACGGAACATTTAGGAGTAAGACAGTTAGTACTGAGGACTGAGAAGGAATCCGTAGTGCACCAGGTGGCAAAGATCTTGTCTCAAAGGCTGCAATTTTCCATTATGGGCTTACGTTTTCTGAGTGTAGAGCAGACTTTTTAATGAAGAAGCGCATGAATGTTTCATCATTAACCGGCAGCCACATGTGCCATGCCTTTGTGAGCTGGCATGCTGTAATGTAATGGTCTGGAGTACCAGCCTTGCTGCACACAGGTTAGATGAGACAAATCCTCTTTTTACTCTGGGAAGGGGCCGTGGACCGTTACAAATCTTATTACAAAGAGTGCCGAGATAAATTGATCAGTGGAAACTTTGTGGTAAAATACGTGGCCTGTTTTACCTTGAGGAGCTGCATCCTATTCCTCTTGTCATTGTTTTAATGCCTTCTCCGAGATCTCTCTCTCTCTCTCTTGATAAGAGATCTAGATAGCAGAAAGGGCACAAGATGAGCAGTATTGTTTCTTACTGCTTCTTTGGTGAGGTCATCGGCTTCTCCATTCTCCTGGTATCCAGCATGTGACTTTAGCCAGGATATATGATTAGTCCTTCGACTTTCGCTCTCTCTAAGCAAACCTGGACGTCAGCTGCCAGAGAAGAGGGATGGCAGAGATTACGAATTGCATAAATAGCAGAAAGCCTGTCTGTAAAGATACGAAATTGCGGATATACTTCAGCTTGAAAAACCCGCATTTTCTGATCGTAAGTGCCTTTTCTATGCTTGTAAAACTTTATACTTACACTTTTTTACAGCGCCGCATCCAACTGCTAAAGCGAGTTTGGAACCGTCTGTATATATGCAAATTGCATTTTCCGAGAAGTGTTGGCTATTGAACATCATAGGATGGGCATGGATACTTGCTCCTTGTTGGAATTCCTTGCAGTATGATAATCAATACAGGAGCTAGCGTTACCATCCTCCGGAAATATTTAGCTCAACAGTTAGGTAGTAAACTCATCTAGACGCCCTGCGTTGTGTCTGGTGATAAAATCGAAACTGATGGAAAGTTGCACATTACCATCGCGTTTGAGAGCGCCGCCTACCATCACCCGACATGTGTAGCAGATATTACCGACCCCTGCATACTCAGATTAAACTTTCTAAGGAAATATAATTTTTCATTGTACTTTAAAAATAACGAACTGCATTCTGCCTACGAAAACATAACCCTGTTCGGAATTTAAAATGAAAGAGTTAAATCCATCCACCAAACAAAGCTCAGAACGATATCAGAGTACCCGCAAGAACATAATTTTTACTACCTAGTTCATAGGTAATATAAATTTCGGGTACGGCATCATAGAATGTCCAAAGAATTGTAACAGCCCGAAAAGAATACTGCACTGACTACCAATAAGTATTTGGAAACCTGTGATAGAAAAGAAAAACTATCTTTATTCAAAATCAATAGTTGGTAGAGCCTCCACGAGAGGTAATTACAGCGTGGACTCTCCGGGGCATACTTTCCACAAGTCTTTGTATGATAGCTAGTGGTATTTTTTTCCACTTGGCTTGGAGAAGACATAGAAGTTCCTTCACCGATTTTGCACGGGTAGTGCACCCCTGAATTCGGCGGTGCAACTCGTCCCAGAGGTTCTCGATAGGGTTCAGGTCTAGACTCTGGGCAGGCCAGTCCATTCGGTGAACTCCATTGGCACCATACCAAGCCTTGGTTAACGTCGAAACATGACAACTGGCATTGTCGTCCTGAAAGTAACAGGGGTCCAACCCGTAAAACTGCCACAACGTAGAAAGCATATTGTCTTCCAAAATAGTGCAGTAGGCATCGAAGTTGAGCTTACCTTGAATGGGGACCAAGGGTCCCAGCCCATACCAGGAGAAACTCCCCCAGACCATAATTCCACCTCCGCCGAACTTGACTGTTGGCACAATGCATTCTGGCAGGAGACGTTCTCCAGGTAAACGCCAGACCCAGACTCTGCCATCCGAACGGTAAGGGGTGAAACTTGATTCGTCACTTCAAAGAACCAGTTTCCACTGATCTACGGTTCAATTTCGATGTGCTTTGCACCCATTAACCGAGCAGCGCGGTTGGACTTTGTGATCAAAGGCTTATGGGCCGAAGCACGACCATGAAAACCAAGCAGATGTGCTTCCTTACGGATGGTATTCATTGAAACAATACTCCCGGATGCCTGTTGAAACTCCTCGCGGATGAGGGCCATAGGTTGGGTGCGGTTTTTCCGAATTTCTCTGGACAGCACTCGTCGGTCTCTATTTCCCAGTTTCGTTGGTCTGTCGACTCGGGGCACATTCCGACAATCACCTTCCACTTCTTAATCACATAGGCCACTGTCAATGTTGAGTACTTCAGATCGCTAGATATGTCCCTTAAGGATCGGCCACATTTGTGATACCCGATAATTATACCTTTCTCGAAATCAGAGAGCTCCGAACTGCGAGGCATCTTGCATGCGACTAAAGCCGATGCTGTTTCCTACACGATATATACCAGTGGAGTCCGTGACGTACCTCAGGACCGCAGACATCGTCATTTTCATAGGTGTCCAAATACTTATTGGTAGTCAGTGTAGTAGCCTTGGCACTCGTCGACCCATCGAGGATTGTCATCTCGGTAGGAGCTGCCAACATAAATGATAAGGAGAAAATCATTAGGAATGGCGAAGTGGTTGCAGTATATACTCCAGTGACCTGTGTAAACGAACCAGTAGACCTGTGTTAAACGAACCAGTTTAGATTCTGTGTCTTCGGAGAGTCTAATATCGGAGTTATTGCAGAATGCGCATCTGAGTGATGAAGAGAAGAATGTTGCCTAACGTGTTATTAACAAAAAGCTGAAAACAAACTAACAAAACTTGCTTTAATAATGTATGTGACCACCGCGGATATTCACATAAATTTTACAGCTATTGCCCATATTTTCAGCAAGGTGATCAGACATCGTAGATGTTAGCAGTGACCATTTCCCTGTTATGGCAGTTTCCAGCTGTCTGAGAATGGATGGAGGAGGTAAACGTGGAGAGACAGCACGCCCAACAGCATCCCAAATATTTTTCAGTAGAATTAAGGTCGGAGAAATACGTTCACCACTTTATCCGAGAAATGTCCTCACTCTCCAAGTACGATATTGGTTCGATAGGGATGAGCACTATCATCCGTAAGGAAGAAATGAGGATCAACTACTACAGTGTAGAGTCTGAACGACTTCATTTCGTTAGTGCAAAGCCGTCACAGAATCGTTTTTTAAATACGTGCAGTTTAGTACTATAACCCATTGAAATTCTAGCTCGCAACATGATGCTACCACCTTTAAAGGTGGGATGTTTGATACCGTTCTGAACCGGATTCAATGTACCTCATTCTCTCCAGACCCTTGCATGCTTATCAACTGATTCCATATAAAATCTGTGCTCGTCTATGAGCAGTATGCTGCGACAAACTGGAACAGTTTAACTGAAATATCGAGAACATCGCTTTAATCTTTCTCCTCTGAACTGGGTGATTAGTGGAACACAAAAACTTGGTACTCCTGCGCGTAGTCCTTTTAGTGCGTTAAGCCTTCAGCTCACGCTACTGGCAGATATTATCTTAACAAGTGAAGTTGAAGCTGTAGATTTAACGGTTGTGGAGGTCATCCATCGATTGCTCTTGACTACTATAGCAATATACAGATCTTCAGAAGGGGCGGTAACACTCCGTCGAATCAACACAAGTTTTCAGACAACTGTTTGACTTGTTTCAAAATTCTTCAGCTTTCGAGAAATAACCGACTTATCATCCAAAGAAAAGACCGACATCTTTGATTAACTGTCCTTTTTCAATGCGTTCTACAGCACGTCATCGCTCACTAACCATCATTAATCTTCACTCAGCCATAGAAACACAATTTCGTCAAACATTATCCTATGGAATTTTTAAACACTTCGTATCAGAATCTAAACGAAACTCCTCGATGTTGAAGTCGTCGATGTTGTAGTCGTTGAAGACATCAGCTTCAGAAAGCTGATGTCTTCAACGACTGCCTTAGCATATGTTCAGACAGACAATCGCGATTGGCTGTAACATACGATATTTGCACATCGTTATCTTCATCCACATTCAAATTCAACTACGAACTTGAAAATTCCTAATTTACATTGCGTACTTAAGTTCTGGAAGCCAGTGCATTAATTTAATCGTTCTTCAAAATGATAGGTAATAAGTTGACATTTTCAGTTAATAATTCATTTAAATCATCGCATATCAATCATCGTTTTATACTATATAATATCAAAATTCTTTCAATCAAGGCTATTTCAAAACACTGATAAGTTTTCTTTAAGCAGCTATAAAGGTTAGAAGCAGTTCTGTAGCGACACATTCTTGAAAATGAACTCTGCTCACTCTCAGAACTGAACATAGGATTTTCTTTGCGTTGGATTGATTTCCTAACCATTCGTGTTGCACTACTAGAGCACATGAATCAAACGCCTTTAATTGTTTACAATTTTTATGAGCATAAAAATTACATACATATGGAATTTCAGCGATGTTGATTCAAAGTATTCATACACAAAAACCATCGACTTCCTGATAGGAAAAATTCCTTAACAGAAACAAAATTAATTAAGAACCAGGGCTATAGGATACCCCTTCTAAGTGTATGACAGTTTATATACGAGCAAGGAAAGACTTGTGCAGTTATAAAGACAATTAAAATTAAAGCAAATTTAGATCTAAATGTGTAAATGATAAAACCTAGTGGCCAGTAACCTAATAGTTGAAGTTCATATTGGAGCAAAGCGTGACCGTTCCGTGGTATGATTCACTTTCCATATTTTTACTTTTTTACAAGAGGAGGATTAATTTTCCATAATACCAGTTCAAAGGTGGTCATTATTTCAGTTTAGATAGAAGACTCTCTCCCGATTATTGATCATACGATTGTGGATGATATGTTCATGTGAGAAATGTGACATTTTTGATGATAATAGGCAGCACAATCTTTTGAGAGCCGCGGAAAGGTAATATTTTCTTAATGCAACTAGATAGACTGCAGACTTCTCCGGCAAGCAGAAATAAATAGAATTAAAATAGCAGTTTTCAAAGTTTATATGTTAAGTAAAAGAATTTTCGTGATAAAGTTTGTACTGTTTTAGACAAATTAGTTTTTGCTTTATCTGAAGACGGTATTAAATGACATTTTGATTTTCAATGTTTCAGATTTTGTTAAGAAACGGATATTACTCATGGTATTAGATAAATTGTTTAAAGATACTCTAAAATTTTTGTCTTCTTCACTTTTAAATTTTTATATTAATTTTCTTAGGTAAAGACATATTTAGGCTAGTACCTGTGGGGAAATTGGTTTCATTCGTAGCAACAAGATTTTGATGATGAGTTTTTTTTCTTTTATTAATACTGGAAGCTGTCGCTTGTTGTTAGTAGAGCCGAATTTATTACTTATTTCTGTGTGTTTCTTTGGAATTGCGTTTCTATGCGATTTATGCACTTGGGAGGTGTAGTGTTTCCAATGATGCAACGAGTTATGAATGAACACATTTTAGCCGAAAATATATTCTTCAAAGTGAAAATTTTTTTCTTGAATAGTAAATTCTTAATTTTAGACTAAATCACAGTTCTGTCCGAGTTATATTTTCCAATTTCCTTAGACAATGGTAACAGAGGGTGCAAACCAAAAATTTTTAAATTCGCTACAGTCAGGAAACTGAAACTGTAACAATGATAGAGTATAAGTTTTGAGTTTTATCCTAACTGTACAACTTTAGAAATATATCAGTCTTTGGTGGTATACTTTCATAACAGCCTTTAAGAATCCGAGAGTTTATCAAATTAGTTAAAATAAATTGAAAATTAACGTCTCCTTTTCTAGATAGGGGAGGTTAATCAGATATTTTAACAAGAAGAACTCTAACTATGCGACTAGCGGAAAGTCCTCTCGAGACGTTGGTGGTATGAAAAGAGGGGGTGGGAGAGGTCGGATCCATTCCTCCGGAGTGCTCTTCTTCAACATTGGGGGTGGAATTCGGCAAAGCCGTACTGTCACCTGTATGGTGCTCAAGGTATGGTGCTACGACAGATGCAGTCTTGCATTCCATGTGACAATGAATTTCGTGGGCTTGTTCTGATGTTACTGTCAGGCAAGTGAGTAAATCACAACAACAACAGCGCATTTAGAGATTGAAGAGAAATTTTTATACATTCGCTAGAAATTTTGGTATTAAAACGAATTTTACTCCAGGTCTTAAAATAAGGAGATAATTTTCCGTATCTGTCCCTGTAAAACGATAGGTGGTCATCATTATTATTTTGTAACTTCATTTAATTTTTATATTATCCTCTAAATTATTTATAAATTGTCAAAGCTAGGAAATGTGCTAAGGATGTTATGAGAATTTCAGTAGTTTTTAAAGAAAGTATAAGACCTTAACAAAGTTTTCCAGTTGCTACTTTTGACATGTAAGTCCAGTTCAAAACTTACAGATCCAACCGCTTCTGGAGATCGTAAAAAATTTCTCTGAACTTCTCAACAAGAGCGACACTTTCCCAACTTGTGGGAACTAGCTCTAGGGTGCGGGCTAAACGTGACCAACAAGAACAGTTTTGTTTTGGTGTTGGAAAGCAGTTATAATATGTATCTGATTTACTATATAAAATTAATTGTGCTTTTGTCTATTATGTGTATGATAAATAAAAAAAAGTTCTTATGAAATTATTCACTTTCTTCTTTGAGACTGGTTGGTAAAATTAACTTCATTCTTCAGTCACTTCGAGTTTCTTCGACGCTAAGTATTAAAATCATGAAACCAAAGCAATTTGAATTTTGATTAGTGTTAAATATTATTCGAAAGCGAGGTGACGAAATAACAGTGATCGGTACTGATAATTTCCAGTTTAATGTAGGATGACTCACTAGAAAAATTTCAGAAACATCCCGTCAAGTAAATAAAGGACTGCTTTTGGCTTAAATATTTGAGTATGATTACCGAACAATACTTTGCAGCTGTTTTTCGATGAAATAAATCATTTCTTATCTAATATCCAGAGTGCTTTAAGGAAAGATATTCCCCATTACTGAAGTGAATTCTGTACTTGATTCTGCGTATTCTTCTGGGGTTATCTCGAAAATTGTAAAATTGATATATTTAGTATAAGACATAAGCTAATTTTCTGATAAGTCAATACATCTTTATTTACTAATCGATCAAAGACGGAAAATCGTTGTGACATTCGTTTATAGTAATATAATTAAGAACAAAGGTTTATACAGAGGCTGATATATCTTCTCTGCGAAAATTATTTCTGTTCATAATGAGCTTTTGTTTATTTAGGTGCAATAAACAAATTCATTCTTTATTCCGATTCATTGAATGCACTCAAAATTTTTAAACCTGGAAGTCAGTGAGGACGTGTAGTTGAAAGTTATTACTTTAAACTTAGCTTTTTCGTAACCGAGAATACCAAATTCTGTGCTAATGATTTCTCAGCCATGTTGATATCAAAGACAATCAGTTACTAGCTCTTGTTGCTAGCAAATCTGTTGATGCTCTGTGTAAACATTATATCCCATATTTGTCATCGTACATTATATGACATCGTAAATTATGTAAAGTAGCAAATTCTTTTGAAATGGTAGTAACACTGAGTTTGCAAATTAGCATGATGTTATGTAAAGCTCCAAGTCAAATAGTGAAATATGAAAAAGCTGGATGTGTAAGCCAAATGACTTCCTTGTACGGAATATTAAATTATACGCATTTTTTCCTGCATTTCATTTAAACTTATTTCCTCGAATTTCATTAGAGATATTTTTCTCACTCAATTAATTCAGTTCTCACTTCCCGACAAGGCAAAAATACATAAAAACTGAAAAAAATCTGTATTAAAAATTGAAAGATATAGAAAAACAAAATACAGTTAAAACAATTAAAAAAACAATTTTTACAATTAAAATTATAGTTTCTAATCAAAATCAAGTAATTCGGTCAGTGGACAAGACAGCAGATTTTTCGGCGAACAAAACAGAACGTTTACTTCTGGTAACAAAAGGACCAAAAAGACCCTGAAGACCCTGTTTACAAAAAGACCCTGAAGGCATAGGAACTGACTTAATTTGTTGTGGACGCTATGCTGAGTCAATATATGAGAAAATTTAATAACTTAAGTGATAATTCCCGAATGGATTAAGCATGATTTAATTCGCAATAGTAAAAGAAGACGTTACTTTGTTGTTGCGCGTTCTAGTTTCTCTAGATTGGGCAATAAATCCACTATTCTGCGAAGTTTCAGATAAAAACAAATACGGCTGCTATGGTAAAAAAACTAGGCTTAGCCGTACTTAAACAACTTTTAAATTGTTAATAATTCTGCAGCTATAACGCGCAGATTACCTAAAGGCATAAAAACCTTAACCGGAAGATAAGAACAACATAATTCAATCATTTTTAAAGCAAAAAATGCACAATTTACCAACATATAAGAAAAAAAAACTGAGCTCACGGAGCTTGAAATGCTGTTGAAGGAACAAATATTGTGCCTCCATCTAGACATAACAGATATCACCTTGACTTACTACGTGCTAAGCTTCCGCCCCGAATGGAATTTCATGTGAGAACACACGAGTCTCGATCCATGGGTCTTCCACTACCCTTCCCCTACCAGCAATTTCTCGAGAGGATTTCAGCTCCCTTGCGATCACACACTATATGCCTACAAATATCCGTGCCCTCTCAGAGAAACTAACCCGGGCCCTTTGGTTACAGCAGTCAACAATACTAACCACTGTCCGTCTGGTCATCAAAATTTAACACTTTGATTAATTCGCCAAGCGATTTCGTTAGTTAGACTTTGAAGGAAGTAGTACAGGTAGAGGTTAAACCAGCACCTCTATAGTACCCCAGGTGAGCAAGGTGTTGCTGAGCTTAGCTAGCTGTTATAGTTCGACCGCCTCATCCGTGACCATGAGCGCAAACACACATGCGCCATTCGGACCGAATTATTATCAAAATAAGGTGAAAGGATGGGGACTGTTTTTCCCTCCAGCATATCTCTTTAAGGAGATGTGAAGACTTTCACGTCGCAGCAAATAAGTAGCAGCAGTACGCTCCTTTTGGACGAGTCTATGTGTTTTGGCAGAATGCCAACCAGGGTTACGTTTGAGACGGTCGAACTATAAACTTCCCCACCCAATTTGAGACAGAGCACTCTGGAGCACAGTCCCTGAGTCCTCTATCACCACCCTCTCAAGAGAACTTTCGGCTCATCGTGGATTTTGAGTGCCCGCTTGCCACACAAACACTTAGTTCTGCGAGGAGGCTCCACTGTATATTATTAAGCATATATTAGGATTAACACTTTCCAGCACCAGTAAATGTCGGCGATGTAGCTCTACACACAGTCCGTTTCAAGACTTGACAGTACCCTTACGGTCCCTGCTGAGCCTGACCGGGCCACCGAATACTCGGTGGCTCTAATCACTGTGAAGCAATTTTATATTCCAAGAGAGCCGAGTCTGTCTAGGTACATATCCTAACCAAGTTGGCAGCAGAGTTGGCTCCTCACTGCAGCACCACCCGAGGGCAGAGCCACAGTTTGGGGTTTCTTCTGGTCGGCTCCCGAGGTGTGGTTGGCCGAACATAGTCAGCCCAGCCAAGTCCAGGCAAGCCCGAACGAGACTGGTTTCCAGCGAAACCGCGAGAAGGCCTGTGCCAGACCGAGCAGAGAGAGGCTACATGGTGCGCATCTCTGCCCGAGGTTGCGATTCTCCCTTCAGAGAAGATAGGGCAGAAAACCGGGTTCTCCTCCCTATAAAGGTCGGTTTCGGAAATCGTTACCATCAACTCCTTCGAGGGCAAACTATACGTTTACAGACATCCATACCTTCTCCAAAATTCGCACCCGGGTCATTCGATACGGCAGACAGCCTTACTAACCACTATATCGGCTGGACGACTAGTACAGGAAAAATTCTTTATGAATCTGAGATTTGAATGCAAATTTCAATCTAAGTTGCATGCGTACGCCGCCTTGTAAATTTTTATGAATCTCCGTAAATACTTTCAGTTTTCGTGCACAAAATCGACTGCATAAACATGAACATAAAAAAACATGTGTATTAATCCAAATGATATGTTGATGTAAATATAATCTCGGGGTCGAGGACGAGTCTTCATCGTCTTTTCAAATCTTTATTATTTACACTTATATTACAAATACTATATACAACTATTCAAATTAAATGTTCTGGAATATTCACATAATATGCGCCCATATTATATGCCTGATTTCATACACATCCATCCTTGCTGCCGTCTAAAGGCATTCTGACTAAGCTAATAGGGTTGCCGTAATATCTGGCTCCCTTCAAGTGCCAGTGAAGATTTTTAATCTTCAACATCTTCCCCCCCCCGATGAACACTTTGTTCATCAGAGGGTCCAAACCTTAACAAAAATATTACTTTGTAAAATTTTAAACATTACAACAAAATTGTAATACTTACTTCGATAACAATTCAAGTTAACCTTAACATGTTATTTGACTGGTAAGAACAATGAATCTAACAATTCTGAAAAGTATCATACATCATTAAACACATCAAATTAGCATCATTAACACATGACATTAATCAATATATGTTACTGAAAACTGTTATATTTATCCAGAGCGGTTATATTTCTATATAGCGCAGCCGTAGGAGAAATTGTGAGGAACAATAGTTGACGAATGCTTAGCTTTAGTTAATAACGCAAATTAATTGAATAGAAGGAAAAAAGTACGTTCGAAAACTCCCCTTCCCCCAAGAGATTTGAATTGTAATAAAGCTGGAAAGGTCACGCTATAAGAGGTAAAAATTTATGACTCAAAACGGATTCTCTCCGTGACCCATTCAAGGTTGCTTTTGAATCTGTTTACTAAACTCTTGAATTTAATAGATGAGCAATAACAGCATACATTTAAATACTTTTATAAGTATGCTGATTTAAAAACTATGGCATTTCCTTTAATATTAAGCAGTTAGAATTTTTTAGATTTTGAGGATCAAAATGCGAATAGCATTTCATAAATATTAAAAAGTTAAGTAAAACGGGCAACGTACTATTTTACATAAGAAAAATTGCATTCTTCGAGCAGCGTAATCTAAATGTATATAAAAGAATGTCTGTTTGTGTGTTTGTTCGCGATTAACTCAGTCACTACTATAGCTATCGTCATCAAATTTTCTACAATTCTCTTCTGGGTCCTGGGAAGCTAAAATCAGAGATATTAATTAAAATCTCGGAAAAACGATAGTTTTTGCCCTCATTTTTCCGGGTGGCAACAGTCTCGCAAGCTGGAGATGAAAATCTGCTTTATTTCGAAAGTTGTTTCTAGAGTTTGTTAATAAAAAATTTCTAAGTTTTACGATGAAATAAAAATAGCATTGCCAAACGTTAAATACATTATTCCCTATTCCAAAAATTCGTTGGAAGCCATTTCGACTATTCTCATCTTCGTACGACTTTAATCAGCCGAAACATTAATTGAAAACTCTGAAAGCGCTAAGTTCCGCCCTTATTTTTCCGAACGGCAACAGTCTCGCGCGTTGGAGATAAAAATGCTTTATTTCGAAAAGTGTTGCTACTGCTCGCTTGCAAATCGTACAGTCTGTTAATGAAAAATTTGTAAATTTTGCAAAATCTATACATATAAAGAAGAACGTCAGTTTGTGTGTTTGTTTGTTTGTTCGCGTTATTGATTTCAGATCAATTATGATCAATTTTTTGCCACATTTAATCGACTAAAATTGAATATAGGTAGAATACTGAACGAAACTTGAGCTTTTACGCCCATTTGATTAAAACGAGGAAAATCATTAAAACCTGCCTGCCATTACTGCTGATATAATGAGAGACAATTAGCTTATTTTTCTGTGGAAATTTTTTATATCGGTTCCCTATCGCATCAGACTGAAAAATGTATGACTATGAATCGTATTTTTGGCATCATTATTAGAGAAGGATTAGAGCGGTATCGTTCTGTCTGTTGTTAGATGCATTACTCTCAATCTAACTTAACTGGCATCGGGTACTTCCACTAGTATTGTTGTAAAATAGACAACAGAATTATGAAAGATTATAAATAGGATTGATAAATGGGAATTCGGAATTAAATATCTGTTTATTTAAATTTCTTCTTAATAACATTTCAACAATAAATATTTATCATTTAAGAATTATTAATAATTCTAATTATTTAATAGCAAATACGTGTGAGTAATATTCGTAAAACAGGAAGTAAAACACTTCCTTTTTTACGAATGCACTTTAACCGAAGAAAAATATTTTCAACTGACAATGATGATAACTTGGTAAGAAATGTTAAAATCCTTTTTGCCCACTGCAAGAATTTTATTTTTGAGCCAACAGCATAAACTCATTTTGGTGAGAGGCCTCCATGGACTGCCATGCCATGGATACCAATGTGTGAAAGAGCGGCGCATTATATTAAAAGAAAAAAAATGTAAAAGCACGTGCGCAGAAAGCACCCGTTCGGCCACACCTCTACACATTCTATTTGCTCCACCCCGGTCGGACGACAGAGCGACACTTCATCCCTCACCATTCGTCCCGCATCACTCTCTCACACGAGTCCGTTATTTCCTCGTCCCGCGACATTATTGGAGACAGGATGCTCTTCCATCAGCTGTACTAAAGGCTTATGGGTTGTTTACTCAGAGATTCTTTTAAAAGATGCGCATGAAATGATAATAATTTTAAATTTTTACATTCCTCCGCCATAAATGAACAATTAGAAAGCGTCTGTCAAATGGGCATAAATTCATTACACAGGCGAAACTTCTCTGTCCAGGTAGTTGATTTTTCTGCTACTCAGACGCAAATTCGATGCATTCAGGTGAAATTTGCAGTAATTGTAGAAATGCAGTTTGGTAATTAAATTGCATGAACAGAGTTGGAAAAACTGCATATAGATAGATAATTGCGGATATAAAAAGTAAAAAGCCAGATTCTGAACATGAGTTTGAAGTTACAGTAAAGTTTCCCTCTGAAATTAAACCTTAAAATTTCTCTGTAAACTTATTTGCCTGAATTACTTGATTGAAAAAAAATAATTGAGAAGTACAGTTAAAATACTCGTTACCAATAATTCACTGTTGCCAAAGAATTACTCTCTCCTAATGCAGCATATTCTTTCTGGTTAACCATTTATTTGTTCATCTTTTCTAAGAAAGAAAGATCTCATTGCCCAATAGGGCATTTTATACAGGGAAAAATAACCATTTATTTAGGGAAGGTTATCATCAAAAAAAAGCAAAGGGTATTATCCTCTCAATTATCACCTGTATCTCTCAGAAGCTTTTCAGTCAGTCTACATCCTTCCCCAAAACGTCACAATCTACAATCGCAGAAGTGCTAAAGAGGTCTGCTCTCTGTCATTCAAGTAAAGAGATAGACCGCACAAGTCGACCCCCTTGTCCCACAATCACTGACCCTCGACCCTACGCTCTCGCAACCCATAAACTCAAAGGGGAGCAAAGCACCACCCCCGCTTGTCGGAAACAACACGCTGTTGCCGCTCCTGGAACTGAACCACAGCCGAATCATGGCTTTCAGAGACCTAAGCGGCACCCCTTTCTCTATATTCCATATTCTAAAGCAGAAATCTCAACTCGCTTTGAAGAATCACCGCTTGAATTCCCCAGATAACACTGAGCATCCTCATCAAAACCCAGACAAGATCGAATCCTTGACGAAAGATGCTACTAATGAAGCTCTGTCAAGCAACAGTACTTCAACACCTCAACTCAAGCAAATGGACACACGGGCACTGATGTCCTTCGGTGATACAAACATGATCCATGAATATGAAGAAGACCAATCTTCTGAAGACACCGAATCTCTCAGCCAATATCGAGTAAGCGACCTTTCTTCTGCAAGCTACATGCAATATAAACCCCAAACGAGTTTAAATCTTCGAAATTCAGACGAAAGACTGAGAGAAGATGTAAAGCTACATCGTTACAAATTTGATTTCAAGCCGAATCTGAAGTTCTCAGAATCGGATACAGAACCGCAAGATGTTGGTAAGCCAGACTTTCTCTTCTTAATAAACCTAACTGTACTTTGAAACCATGTACTCATTCATCGTACTTAAAGTTTCTTGAAATACAAAACATAGAATTTAGTCTGTAATACCACTACAGAACAAAAACAGGATAACGTTTGAAGCTTAGTTTTATAAATCATTGCCATTTGATTTAAATTTAGCTTTTCTTGCTTTAATAAAAATGTTTTTTAAAACAATGCAGCTTAACAGCTGTATCATTTTTAATACCAGTGCTAAAAAAATAGTTTTTCAGAACGCTTGGAAAATTTATTTAATCTTGTTTATAAATTTTATATTCCTCTTATTTGAAAATTTTATTGAATGTGCAATGGTAATATTTCCTAGTTTAGAATTAATTATAAATAAAAATAAAACTTAACAAAGAATACTGCAATAATTTTTCCAAGGTTAATTAATCCTTGTTTTCCGTTTCGTACTGCACATCTGTTATTCGTACTAGCTACAGTAAAAAATCAAATATTTATTTGATACACATTTAGAATAATTTAATAATAATAGGTAATAACTTTGCCTAAAGTGTAATAAGAAAAGGGAATTTTAAATTACTATTGTACTATTTTTTTATTGTGAAGTTCATGCACAGTCAAATTTTGCTTAAGCAATAGTGTGCAGAAATATAATTTAGAATCAATAAGTTCGGAAACTAGCTGCGTTTAGTTTTTTAAAACAGTTTTTTTCATTACCTTTTTCCTTAAAGTTGAATACACTTTTATGTATGTAAACAAGAGTTTTCAGTATTGAATGCAAAAATAAGGAATTGTAAAATAAATCTCCGTTCAGATGATTACTGTTCTAATTTCTATATCAATTAAAATTTGTTTGTACAATTAATATCAATTGTTATCATTTAATTGCAATTAATACCAGTTGTTTAACAGCAGTTAAAATTTGCTTGTACTGAAAATGTTCTTTAAAAATGATTAAACAAGAATAATTTAAACAAATTGCGAATTTGACAGTATATCCCAATTTTATCATTCTTTGGTGATAGATTGCAACTGGTGTTGATATTATCCCAGAAAAAGGTTTTTGAAACTGGAAATTTACAGTTATCTGTGATTTGATTTGCCTTTATCTCTTTATTTCATGTTTTAACTAAGTTGCATTTTTTAAAATGCTCATGGAGTTCATTATAATTAATTTATTATACTTTTTATCAATATTCATCGGAGATGAGATACTTGTTCCATGATTTAAAAATTGTAATGATAATTAAAATGTTGGCATGCGTTTTTTTTTTCTTTTCCTTTTTCAGTCGTCTCTCAGATCATCATATCGATGTTCAGGTTTCTTACTAATATGGCTTTACAAAACTTTTTTTTTGTCTTTTTATTATTAGAGTTTATGTGTTTACTTTACCTACTAAATATCACGTTCTTGACGCTTACACTACATAAAATTCGATTCAACAGCAAAATACTTAAAAATAACATATCTTTAAAATTTCCCATATACTATCTCCCGCGCTGGAGATAAAAATCTTTTATTCCGTACTGTGTTGCTACTGCTTGCTTTGAAATCGTTGAGTTTGTTTATAATAAATTCGTTAAAAGTTTTACAAAATATGATACAGCTAAAAAAAACAAATTCGAAATTCCAAACCTGGGCTTCCAGTCGTCCACGTTCGGGAAGAGGACTACATTATTCAAATTTGATGGCTCTAGGTACCGTTGTTTTTTCACTATGCAAGAAACATTCATACGTACATGAGGATTCTTCATTACTTAATTTTTTAAGTATAATATACGGCAATAATATTTCGTGGCAATGATTTTAAAAGTGATACGCCGTTTACAGTGATTCAACGCAAAATGTCGTTTCGAGACTAATATCCATTCGGAACTAAAATCCTTTTTTGGACTAGAAACAGATTTGCTTTCCAACGCACTTAAACGGTCCGATCCTCAAGTTTAAGGTAAACAGAAAATTTGACATAGAGGCGATGCGTATAGTTTTATGACCCATATATTAAAACAGGCTAGTCCTCAAGATAATTATAAGCATATACTTAAAAAATTGAAAATTTGCATTTTGCAATTAAATAACCTAAATCCAATTTAATATAACATCGGAAAAGATTAATTAAAAATATAAAGGACATAAATTATCTTAATTTGTCTGTTTGAAAAATAATTAACTATCTTGCAAAATAAAAATAAATCTTAACCACTTTTTCTCGTAGCACCCAAGCAAGAGCATTCCTCTTCCAACTGATTTAGCCTGGACAAAAAGACTGAAATAAAACATATTTCACTTATATACAAAGCAAATAATAGTATCTTCTCCGTGATCATTCAATAGTTCCAAGTTCGATGTCTGGTCGGAGCAAAAATTTTACCAAAATCAAAAGTAAAAAAAATTTAGTTTTCAAAAATCTTTCCACTATCCTACACGTAATAATGCCTGTTTGATAATCTGATAATAAACAGCAAATTTAAAACTATTTTTTAAAGTTAGAAATAGAAACAGAAAATTTAGAATTTCATTTTATATTTTCTTTGCTCATTTGAAAGATACTGCACATGAATATTTTGTGATCAGTACCTCAGGCGATTGTATCATAATGAAATGCATTTTAATTTATATTGTTATGTTTCTTTTACTAAATATGTGCTTTGTCTCTGACTGCATATAGTATATTTAATCGTAAGTCTCTATGAATACTTTAATCTAAACTTATTACAATTTACATCTGCATAACAGAAAGGGAAAATGGTGAGCGTTAAGTAATACATTATTCCTAAAAAAAATATTTTTTGCACACATAATCTCAAGATATTAACCATTGCATAAAAGCTTGGAAATTTAATTTCATCAAGTCAATTTCGATTTATGCAGCTTCAGTGGTTTACACAAAAGGCGATATATAATTAAAATGATAATTTTATTACGTAAAACAAGTGCAAAATTTGCAGACATAAGCAACAGAACATAACTAAGTTATCATTATCCTTCATATTTTAATAGGTACTTACATTTGTAAATAAGTTATTATCTGACAGCTTATTCAAATGCTATTATTTGAGATCATGATTTTAATTAAAGTGAAAATCGTTTTGCTTACATATAAACGTTTAAATGCACATTTGTTGTACAAATTTGCTCATTTTCTTATAAATAATGGGCGGAATCACTCGGTTCGAAATTGGTTTCGGTGTTGATTGGAACGGAAGACTATCATGTGTAACTTTATGAAACTACTCTTCTGCCAAGTAAAATCAGATGCCAAGTAAAATTAAATGGTATTCAGGGTTCAAAGTTCTGATTTAATTTTAGAGTGTCATTACTTTGTAGTTGAGTTTGATGTAAATTCTAATAGAAAGTAATATCTACTTCTTCCATATTTAACTATTTAAGTAAATTATTAACTATTAAAGGTATTAAAACTTGTAAAGTATGAAAAATAATCTAAAAACTAAAATGACAATTAAAAAAAAAGAAATATTTTGAAATTCACGATTATATCCGACATCTGCGAAAAAATAGGCTATTTGCGATACCTCAGAAAATCCTTTAAAATCCGCGAAAATAATTATGAAAATTTGGCCTCCTTGAAAAATCTGGTTTTAAATACGTAATAATTAATCGAAAGAAAAAAAAATTTTGTTTTGATTTGTAATTTCTTAATAATAAAAAGTATAAATAAATATACTGAAATAAAATTTCCAATAGCAATATAGTAAAATTTATTAACCTATTTTTATCAGCAAAAGAGGCAATAAAAAATATAAGAATATGCTGAGATCTCGTCATTAAAAATTAAGATAAAAATCTGTTAAAATCACTGTTTATAAAAGACGTCATTATCTCGACTATCGGTTTAGATGATAGGTTCACATTCGTCCCTGATAAAATAAAAGATACACCTCTCAGTATCTTCGAGGCATTAAAATATGTAAGTCTGTATTCTAACTATTCAAAGTCCTGTTCCATTTGTAGATAACAAATAGCCAACTGGTAATAAAATCATATGATTCATACTTTATTAAAATAGTTCCCTTTCCTATATGAATCACACAATGGTCTTAGTCGCACTTGCCCTATACTGTCATTTAGATGGGTTGGTGGATTATTTGGATTCTAGCAGAGTACACGAAGGATATTTGCCTAAGGGAAGTTACTTCTTCATGGAACACTTTTAAGTGAAACAGCCTCGTGTTCACATTTAAGCACGAAAGCTCCCATACAGCCAGCCCCTTTGTCGGGATTTGGGCTGTGATAGAACTACCAATGTTCAGCGACCTTGTAAAATCATCAGGTTTATCATTAGGTTTAAAAAAAACAACAATGCTCTTTTCGGGAAATGAACTTCGGACATCTGGATTGCTAGCAGGAGATGCTTCCAATAAACCAAGATGGCACGCGGTTAAGCAAGAGAAAATTTCTTATATTCTCCCCCCACTTAAGTGCCATCTGGTGAGCAGGAAACCCAGTTCCCAAATCCAGCAAGCAAGGAATTATCGTCGACCACATTTTAAGTTTCGTGCCGCGTATGGAACCATTAAAACGTTATCAGATCCGCAAGCTGTCCGTGACTGCGCATCGAAAGACAAATTTCCAGGAATCTTTGTCTTCGGGATATCTGACTAGTGGACTTATGTGAAAACCATTGCAGAAAAATGACGCAAGACAGAGCTGCAAGCGAGACATTTACGCCAACGTTGCAAAATGTCCCGCGGACATAGCCGAGATACCTCTTACAGCGGCACTGTTTCGGCTAAGAACACTCCTGTTTAAACAGACGCTGAAAGAAATTCTTCTAGCATCGCTCGTTGCTAGATGTGATAATCCCATAAGGTTTTTCGAAACAGGAAATGTGACAAATTCATTCCGAATCCCTCGATTTTTAACCGGACTTGCTTCCAGTTACATCACGAAAGCACGCGGTAAGAAAAGCGAAATGTTCCTTACAATCTTATCGCTTGCTGTCTTGTGGGTTTGGCATTTTGGGTGTAACTCCTCGATTAATACAATGCATGCATTCCAGAACACTCCATTTCATCATCAGTTTTAAGTTAAATTTAGTTTTAAAGTCCATGACTAATTTGTAATCCATGATTTTTAAGGAATGGCAGAATTCTTGCAATGTTTAAGAACTCAAAACTTTCAATTTATTTTACTCATTTTGCCCAGAAGTTCTTCGCAAATTAAAAAGGCTTATAAACGATAGTATTACTTCTAAAAGATTAAGATTTTAATTCACAGGAAAGCCACCGGTCATTTATATATATGAAAGTAAAAGCTTTATAGCTCTAAAGTGGTCTTTAATTTTATGACAGAAATTTACTTTAAAAGTTAATCAAACATTTAAATTATTAAATTCATCCTATATGCTTTTATAAAAACTATTTTCTAATAACTTTAAGTCAAAATAAAATTTACTGGCATCTTACTACTCGTTTCACGATATTTCAAACGCTGCTTTTGCAGTTCTTATGAATTTTATGCATACATGAGATGAAACAAGAATGAGTGCCTGAAGTCATTAAATATAAGTTAATATGCATTTTAATGTAGATGTTCGAACCCCTTTTATTTTTAGTATTTAAGTACACAAACCATTTCCAAATATGTAACGTATTTTCTCCCTTTTTTTCCGCATTCCTCTGTTGTGAAACTGGAAGTATGACCGACACGTATTTGGGAGGTCCGGAGTTCGAATCACGGGGAAGAGCATTGTACATTTTTTTTTCCCGTTCCTGCTTCGATATAACCGAATGACTCAACAAATTGAAAATGAAAGAAAAGGGGGGGGGAGGAGAATTTATTTAACTAAAAAACGAATTGAGTTAATCCCCTATAAATGTAAGTAACTTTATATGTAATTGCAGTTAGAATTCATTATAATAATGCAAAGTTTTACTTATCTGTCAACAACCTATTCCCATGCAACTGTAAGTATGTACTTGAAATACTAGCAACAATAAGCTTTATTGATTAATGAGTCACATCTCAAGTTTTTCACTTGCATTAATATTTACGAAACTGAGTTTAGCAACAAGTAGTTTGTAATTTAAATTTTTATTTAATTTACGTTAAAGAGTGTGAAACTCCTACATATTATTTTTAAGTATATTTATAAACGTAAAGTAACAACCGTGTCAATCAGGAGAATTATCCAAGCACATGCAACTGTAAGTATGTACTTGAAATACTAGCAACAATAAGCTTTATTGATTAATGAGTCACATCTCAAGTTTTTCACTTGCATTAATATTTACGAACTGCGTTCGACGACAAGTAGTTTGTAATTTAAATTTTTATTTAATTTACGTTAAAGAGTGTGAAACTCCTACATATTATTTTTAAGTATATTTATAAACGAAGCGTAAGGTAACAACCGTGTCAATCAGGAGAATTATCCAAGCACAATGAAGGTTAAAAGGAAATGATAAAATAGAGCTGGTGTAGTAATCTGGTTCTATAATAAATAGAGGTAATATGATTGAAAAAGAGATTTTTTTGTCTCATTTCTGAAATTTTTTGTAGAAAAAAGCATCTACAACTATTTCAACTGAGACCAAAAGCAGCTTGCTCTTATTATAGAATTACTAATTAATTAATTATATTACAATTAGCTAACTGAATTAATTAAATTTTTATTACTTGTGTATTAGCCTAGTAACCAGAAGAAATTTTTAAAAAAAGTATTTGTGGTTTTATAACGCCTCGGAGCGCGAAATATAATAAATAGCAATATACATATCTCTTCAAACTTTTGAGAGCCTCATGTAATTTAACACCAAGTATACGGAATAACTTTGGGCTGTTTAAGATATTAATTAAGAATTTAGCTATCCTTCACAGCTGGGATATGTACGAAGTTAAAAATGTATCTTTTATATGGCTGAATTCCCTTTTCTTGTAAAAACATTTATTCCACAGTTGTGCTTAAAATGTATACAAAATTTTAAAAATTTTTATGAAGAGTTCCTGCACAAAATTAAAGCTAAATTTAATCTGATGAAATAATATTGCATCTATTTCGGTCAGTTTATTAAACTGGCGTTTTATTATTTGCCACTAATATAATATCAGAATCTGAGAGCATTAACATCCTATTTTGGTGATTTATCACTCGTGCCGGCTTAACACATTGGTTTGGTTTATATGATTACAGCAAAGTGCGCTAGAACTGCCTAACCAAAGGCGAGGTATGCCTTTGCGGAGGACTGTCTAAGGGAAACTGTCTCGTATTCATTAACACGTGGAGAAAACTACGAAAATGCCCGTAACAACCAGCCCATTCGCCTAGAATCGATCCCAGTCGAGTGACCAATGGTCGGCGTCTTTACCGCTCGGCCATTGGTCGACCACCTAAGTATTGTATTTTCTAGATTTTCCATCAGATGATGAAAAGAGATGCATAAGTTTTTGATTTTTTTTTTCATTTTTATTGAAGTTTAAATGGTTATAAAAAAATCTGTTAAACTACAATAAAATATGCAGAAAATGTAACATACAGGAATTCCAGAAGTCCTAGCAATAGCAATTAAAATCAAAGGAAATAATGTTAAATTAATGTCGTTTGAGCGAATATATAAATGTATTTGATGTTAGGTACACATCGTTTGACCAAGTAAAGTTCTAAACTCAACTCAACTAAATATAGTTTTTCATAAAATTCAAATTCAAAGCAAAAATGTTAAATTTTAATACTCGGTATAAATCAGCTGTATTCTGATTTTAAAGAAAATGAAATTCTAATAAACTAATTTAGCATAGAAGTAAATGCGAATATCGTATGTAATTAAATTAACTATATCTGTATATTTTTAAATTAAATAGTTTAACAAATTTTAAATTAACATATTTAATCATAATTCCATATTAATTATGATTCATATTAATTCCTTATTAATTATGATAATTCCATTAATATTTTTAATCTTAGTTTCGTTTATTAAGGAAAATAATCATGTAAAAATTTGCAATTTTTAAATGAAAATATAAAGATTGCATTTTTATTAACTAAAAAATAGCACTGGCATAATGTAAAAAGAATGCAATGAATGTAAAAATCATTGCACTAGTTTCGAAGCTATTTTTTAAAGTGTTTCAGTTTAATTGCTCTTGCCTTTAACAAAGAATGATAAAAAAATTAAATACTTTCCAAAATTTATGTTCTATAGAGAAAAGAGCCATGTTCGAAAAATTTTTTTTTCTTTAATCAAGAGAAATTTTGCATATTTTTTAAGCTTGATGAAGCTTCTTTCACCGTAAGAGTAGTAAATGGTAAACTCAAAAATTTTCTTAATGTAATTCTAAATTTAAATAAGATTCAACTAAACTGGATTACAGAATGACCTTTAAGAAATCCAATTTTGCTGTTCCTATCAGAATTATTGGAATATAGTGGTTTTTTTTAACGTTAGATGTTTGGAATCAAATTATGTGGAGAACTTACATCATTTGAATATTCAAGTCCTAAACAGCTCCCTTTAAAACAGCTAAAATTAACAGTGTAAGTATTTCACCAATTAGAAACTACTTCAGTAATAAAACAAAAAATCAGAAGCTATTTTATTTCATTTTTCATATCTCCATTTTACTAGTGAGATTAAAACATTTTCACTGCCTCTTCTTTCATTGAAAATTAATTCCAGTTTAAAGCTTAATTTTCAGATTTCTCAATATTTTATTTCCTTTACAGTAAGAAGAATATAATTGCCCTGTTAGCTTTTCTTTTCTTTTCATTTTTCTTCCTCTTCTCTCCCCCCCCCCAAAGCAGAAAAGAATACGAGAGCTATCTGCCTAAGATACAAAAGATATTTTCGCGGACGACCTTGTAAGGAAAATTGGCTTGTTTTTACTTTACACATGGGAAAAACCACCAAAAGACTCATACAGTAACCCATTCGAACTTAATTCTTTTATGTGCAATTTTATATGAAGCTCTTTTCTAGTGCAGGTCTTATGACCCACAGTAACCACAGTAACAGTACTGGTGTTATGACCCACAGTAACCCACAGTTACCCTCCACATCGTGGTGAAGTAAGAATATGATCGGAAAATTAAATTGCTTAAACGTTTTTAAAAAAAAAGTCTAAGCATTTTCACTTGATTATGTAAATATTATAGTCAATTGCTGTCAAAGCATCATAAAAAATCATGTCAATCGATTTCTTAGAAATGATTTAGGTTGCATGTAGTTTAATTTTTTCTGTTTCAAGGGATCGGAACTTAAAAACTATCAGCAAAAAAATCTAAAAACATGACCAAAAATCCACATCAGCATCTACTTTATTATGTATAATACTATTGCTTCTGCTGTGATGGGCGAAGTGAAGTTCAGGCGTGTTTTACAGGTTCATTATTATAATTGTTTTTTGAGAATTTTGTAATCATTACCACTTTGTTTCCACTGCATGACGAATTTTGATTAGCAATTTGATGTAAGCGCAATAATAAATTTTAGACGTTTTTTAATCAATGCCAACAGATTTTACTCAGATGGCATCTAATATATCATTCTTGCGAGGGAAAGGGGAGCGAAATAAAATAAAATTTAAAAAAGAACCGTGTGCGAAAAGGTTGGCAAAATATGATATGCAGTTACAGTTTTTGATTCAAAGCTTTATTTACATTTTTTTGTTTCTTTCAGAGTTAAATTCTACGAAAATAATATACATAAAATTTAAAATTGATCTGCCTTAAGAAAATATTATTTTAACCATTTGTAAGGATTTGTCGTTAGATCTTGTCTGTTTTTACAATTTGATGCACTTGTGTAAATATAAAGCAATAACAGCTGAATTTTATGCAAAACATGTAAGAATTACTTTTATGTTTGACTTTAAATATAAACTAATTTTATACTGTTACTAATTAGTTACGTTTTGATTAGGTGTGGTTACCTGATTGAGGAAAAGCATGCGAATGTTTCCTACCTAACGGAGGAATGTCTTCATGGAGTATTATTCCGAAGGCAAATTATCTCGTATTAGTATCTGATGAGAAAAAAGAAAAATGATAGGGAATACCTATTCGCTTGGATTTGAACTATTTTTGTTCAGTGTTTTTTTTTTTTATCTTCTCGGCCACCGATGAGAAATTAAATTTATAATTCCTATTATTTCTTAGAAATATTAGTTATTATATTTGTTATTAGTTAGTGACATTTTTTTACTTTAATTTTAACATTTCAATTTTTACTACAGTTATTTTTTTAAAATGATCCTTATTTACTACCGTTATTTAAAGATACTGGGGATATTTAAGGAGAAGATGCTATCAGTATTGCAAAAATTATTTTTTACAGTGTCTAATACCAGTTACCTAAGATGTTGACGGAAAGGATTGTGTTCATTCTTCCGCAGCAAAATTCAAAATTTTAAACCTACTTTATTTTGCAAAAACATTTAAGAATGCTCTGGAAATTGGGACTGTCATGTCTTACCTTATTTCTTTATGTTCAATTCTTGAAGGAATATTAAACTAACGTAAGCGTCGCATAGTTTAATCCGACAAGCAATAATTGTATCTATTCCATAAATAAAACTAACTGTACAGTTCTGAAAGAAATTAAACATTGGTAGAGCAGAACAAAAGCTCGAATTATGCGTCTCATTCAACCCCAATCTTTATAATGAAGTAAAAGAGAAGTTTAAAAAGAAAGAAATTTTATTTTCAGATATCGTTTTTAATGTCTTAATACTATTATATTGCATTTTTCGCTTTAGGTTTGCTGGAATGAGCTCCAGTGGTGATTTGGTCGTTTAGTTCGTGGACTTTGAAACACGTGTTATGGCGAAGATGAAATAACTGAACATTAACGAGATTTTTTATTGTAGAAAATGCAGAATGAGTTTCAGATCAATGGAAGACAATACAAAAATCACTGACTTCGGCAGCATCGTGTTTCCTGAGTAAATGTAGTCACTACTGTTCATTACCTTAAAGGAAAATCGACATCAGTAATTAATTCCGACAACGAAATTTAATGTTAGAAAATAATGTTTACAGTTTTATGAAGCCGCAGAACTCTTGCGAATAAATTGAAGTAATTAATTCTTCTCTTAAAACTCTCCGAGCGTTACGTGTTTATGTCTAAAATTTCTTTAAAAGTTCCTTAAAATGTCATGAATAAATGGTATTTTTTTTATTATAATTGAAAACTGACTCTCTCACTTTGATTCCTTTTCTTCCAATATGCATCTAATACGAAATCGCACACATTAAAAGCTGGCAGAAATTTTCGTGTGTAATGCACACGAAAGCTATCCTTCTACACGGAATTTTCCGTCCATAAGCTGAGAGGGTTTATTCCCCTGGAAAAAATACCACAATAAAAATACTTTCTTAAATCCTTTTCATGAAATAACGAAAACACGCGATAAAATTGTGTATTAAAGAAATCTGATTGTAAGAAAGCAAGCAAGCAAACGAATTAATTTATAGGTAAATAACTGATGCTCATTACTTTAACATTATGTCATATCAAACGTGAATTCACAGACGCCACCCTAACATATAGTTATTAAAGATGATTAAGGAAAATTAGACAATGGGTCATATAGCATTTAGAATGAAAGGAATATCAAGAATATAGTGCTTTCAAATTATCGTAAATACTGATGACAAAATTTTATTACTTTAAACTGGGGTTTTTGCAAGAATGCAAGGGGAATAGGATTTTTTTTAATATATATAGAAAGCCCTTCACGAAGGCATCCTTCCTGTATACAGACAGCCTTTGTGTGCTTTGCTATAATTAATTATCCAACGGACCTGTCTTTGCCAATGGTCAAACGGATAAAGTCGCTGAAGTCTGATATTTCATCGAGGGTTGTTGATCCCTGAACAAATGAAATGGCTGCAAGGAGTTCCGTGATTTTCTCCATATGTAATGGGACTACGAGAATGTTTCCATTAGAAAGTCATTTACGATTTTTGGTTAGTTATTTATCAAAGCATACGAACACTATATACCTCAGGAATGGGATGCCTTCGTGGAGGAGTTTCTGAAAGAAACAAACTCATTTTCACATTAGACATGAGAAAAACCAAAGAATCAACCCTAAGGCTAGCCAATTTGCTTGGGTTCACACCCAGATAGAAGTACCAGCATTCGCCGGTTGGACTCGCTGTTGGGGCCATTTACAACTAATTCTGTCTGAAGACAAGTAGTCCTAGTATTTTCTCCCCTCTTTTCCATATTCCTCCGTGGTGTAATTGGAAGCATACTTGACCGTACTTGAGAAGTTCAGAGTTCTTGTACCGGCGAGGGTACTGCACATTTTTCAAGTCTCCTGCTTCAAAAAAGCCTAATGACTCTACAAATGGCGCCCGAACTAAAAGGTGGTGGACGATAATTTGTCACCACCAGTATATGACGACTGAGTCCTCTAATCCCCAGTCGCCCTTTAAAAAAGGGAGTACATAAGATATTTTCTCTCTCCTTAACGCATACCTTTGTGGTGTAATTGGAAGCCCACTAGGTGCATATTTGAGATGTCCAGGGTTCGAGTCCCGGTGAGGGCATTGCACATTACTCACCTACCCTGCTTTAGAAAAAATATTGACTCTACAAGTGCTTTGCTATAGTAAGTACGTAAGTAATCTGAGTCTCATTTTCTTTCGCATATTTTTAAATCACTTAAATAATTTATACCTCCCATCTGTGTTCAAATACATTGTAATGTTCTCGCAGTCTGCTAACAGTGATATCAGATAAAGTAATGTTTTTCCTTCTTTATTTATCGTTTAATATTAGCTGTACGGATTTTTACATTAGTATAATTTTTATTTTAAAAATTTATTTTAGTATCATTTTTATATAATTAAATCATATGTAATAGATTTTTCTGTTTGTTTGTTTTCGACATCTGGCTGCGCTTTGTTCCTAAAGATAATTTCTAAAATGTTTGAGTTTAAATTTATTCTAACTTTATTCATTCTTGTTGCTTAAGAATTTCACATTTTTGATTCATTTAATCAGAAGCCCGCTAGTGGCCAAAAGGTACGCTCGCTGAACACTGGTAGTTCGAATCGGGTTTGCTGGATGAGTACTTTTGTAATTTTTTTCCATGTGTAGCGTCATGGAATACTAGTCAGTTTTTCCAGTAATCTTTCCAGTAAAAGTCAATCACAAACGCATCTCCACTTAGAAAGATAGCTCTCGAGAACTTAGAAATACATATAAACTTTGAGTGTTCTTGTTCGTCAGATATGTGCTAAATGTCTAAAAAAGATATGTATAAAGCAGTTTTAAAAAGCTTAAATCGGCGCTTCAGTGCATTTTATCCACAATGAGTGTCTGAACAAAATATAAGCTCGACAGTTTATTAAGGAATAGTTTAAAAATCGATGATTAAGTTTTAATCATAGTGATCGGCATCATGAGCTCATAATAATGCAGCTAGGGTGTTTATTAAGAAAAAAAAGGAAGGGGTAGCATTTTTTGTAAATTTGGGGGAAAAATAAGAAATTATTTATAAAAATTTCCTTAAATATCATTAATTTTTCTTTTCTCTTTCCGATGGCACAATCAGTAAAATTTGGAGACTTCTGCTAGGTTAATTCGTTCATTAAATGAAGACATGTGTGAAAAATCTTTTCAACATTAAATTAAAAAAAAAAAAAGAAAAGAAAAGAAAATTGAAAGCTTTCATATTTTACAGTACGGTTTTGTGTGTTACCTCTATTTATTAAATATCATGTTCTTCGAACTTAAAACATAAAATTCTATTCGACAGCAATATCATAAAATAATTTTAAAATGAGTATATCTTTAGAATTTCTGATACACAGTCTCGCGCGCTGGAGAAAAAAAAAAGTTTTTTTCCCCTACAGTGTTGCCATTGCTATCTTTTAAATCGTTGAGTTTGTTAATGCAAGAAACATATATACATACATTTATGCAGATTCTTCATTATTTAATTTCTTTAAAAGGGCTCTAATATTTGGTGGCAACAATTTGAAAAGTGAACCGACATTTATAGTGAACCAGCGCAAAATGATAAATCGAAATTAATAACCCTTCTGGTCTAACGCCCTTTGGGCTGAAAAATCTAAATCAGATTTTGAAAAGAATTTCTTTACCACATTATATTGCCATCTACAAAGAGTGTGTGTATGAGCAAAAATAACGATAAGCTCGATAGCTTATCAGTATCTAGTTCAAATATCACTTACAAACTTTTGCTACAGCGACAGACGCCATAAGTGGGCTAAATAAAAGTTTTAAAGAAGTATTAATTGCTTTAAAAAATATTTCCATTATTACATGTATTTTTATTAACCTTCATTCATATTTAACCTTTATTCAATACATATTATTCATAATGTAATACTAAAAATAAGCATAACATTACTTTTAAAAAACAAATCAGCCTTATTCGCTTACATATTGCTTATATGTCGTGCGTCTGTCATTATAAAAATAGAGCTATTTAGTGTATGTAGAGCAAAGACAGGAAAAGTTAGAAAATTTTATATTACTATATTTATAAATTCTTCATGTTTTTTAAATCAATAACTTGTCTACTCTGCTTATACAATTGATAATTATATCATAGCCAATTAACTGCTTTTGCTATTATAATGACTTCACGAGCTTGTTTTTATTTAGGTGACTCAGTTTCGACGACAACCGTCGAAGATTCCAACATTACCGCTACATCCAAACCGAACGATGACGGCATGTCCTACGGCGGCCAGTCTCCGTCATCCAAACCGCGGAAGAAACGATCACGGGCCGCGTTTTCCCACGCACAAGTTTACGAACTTGAACGTCGCTTTAGTCATCAGCGGTACCTCTCGGGTGCTGAACGAGCAGACCTCGCGCAGGCCCTGAAGCTCACGGAAACCCAAGTCAAGATATGGTTCCAGAACAGACGTTATAAGACAAAAAGGCGACAGCTCCAGCAAGAGCTGGGAACTGGTATGTCACCAGCAAGAAGAGTGGCTGTCAAGGTTCTGGTTAAAGATGACCAAGTGCTCTACCAGCCAGACGAAATAGGAACCAGAGGACCCTTGTTATATCCATCATTTCCACTACCGGGTTTCGCGCTCAGTTATCTCTACTCTCCTTGGCTGTTCGGGTGTGGTCAAGGGCCTTTCCCACATCCTCCTCCCCCTCACTTGGGGTGAAATCGTACGCTATTTCTCCAAACATATTTTTATGATCTCTATGCACCATGATTGTTTTAAAGCTTGAATTAATAATCAGTCACCAAGCTCTGTCTCAAGATATTAAATATTTACAGTAATTAAGGAAGTTATGTTACCTGAAACTTAATTTACAAAACTGTGCATAGCTCAAAGCATTCATGAGAAGTTGTGTAAACAAGTACAATCGCTTTTTATCACTAACTTCTTAGTTTGTATATAATTCAAATGTAAGTATGGAAAAGTGTAGATTTAATAGAATGTTATAAATATTTTTTGTCAAATTTACTAATTTATATTTTGTTTCAAAAACTGGATCTTAGACTGTCAGCATATCTTGCTAAGAATTTCTTTGGGTATTTTAACAATGATAGATAAGCCTTGAGGATTACTAAAGAGCAGCTTTCAAATAGTTGCTTATAGCGTGCACTAGTCGAATGTAGCTGATAATTTTGCGCATAACTTTTATTCATTGATATCTTTATTCATTTCTTAATTAGTCGGCAAGCAGGCAGTAATTAACAAAACAAACTAACAATGAAAACTCAATTCTTGCCTATTCTGCAACATGAATCTCATAGTTTTATTTTCAAGATCTTCTTTTGTTAGTATTTTTTTCATTAGCCGCTGAAGAGAAAATTTTTCTTTCATTTTTATGTGGGACTTTTAATAATAATATAGATCAAAATTTTTTAAGACTTTGCTGTAATCTTACTTCTCAAGTAATGCAATTCTACTATTTTGCAAATCAATGTATAAGAAATGAAAACTAATACATTGTAATAACAAGTGTCAAAACAATGAGATAATCAAAATACAAAAATATCTATTAACTCTGTTTCTTATACTTTCCTAAAAATTTTTTCATTTCTCAATCTTTTTTAAAAAATTGTTTTTAAATCCGGTGAAAAGTATAATCTTCCAGTTCTGCTTCTTTCGACGACACTAGGTTAGGAAACAGCAGGCTTTGGATTTACTCACAAATATTTGAATAAATGTGTAATAACACCCGAGCGTTATCCTAAAATACCGTATTTTTAACCGTCAATGTATTTGTTTGATACTGGAATTATTAACAAGTGGTTTTCAAGTTCGTCTGTTGTTAAACAGAATTCTGAGCTCAAAATGAAAGCATTTTCAGTCTTTTCATTTTTAACAATAGTTTTAAAAAAAATTTAATACATTGAGTCGAACATTTGATACCAAGAAATAATCTACTATTATTTCTCTACTAATCTGAGTGCTGAACATGAAATGGAAATTATAATTGCAAGAAGTTTCTCATTTTGAAAATGTCAAGTGTTTGCAGGTCCATACATTTCGTACTTAGTTTCCTTAGCTATGCTTATAATGGATCGTAAGCTGCTGTATTTGGGAACGTCTGTATGAAATTATCTAAGTTGAGCGCAATCCATAAAAAATTTTGCTAATACTGCCATAATAAATAATCATATTACTTTTCTAAAATGCATTTCAACAGCATTCGTAAGCAAATCATGAATAAATTTTACTAAATTTTACAAAATTAAACCCGAGGTTCGTATAAAGAGACTTTGATTTTCTTTCATATATTAAACGCTTATTAAGGAATGAATATGCAAATGCTACTGTACTAGTGTTGTATATAAATGTTAATCAGCTTTTGCATAGTTCTGTGAAACATTAATTTGCATTTTGACAGAATGGTATAGTATGATTTTTACTAAAATGTTTTAAGGTGTAAATATGTGTAAGATTTCTGGAAATAATGAATATTGGAAAAAAATCTGCTTCACCGTGTACTGCTCCTAGAAAGCATTTTAAAAAGAGAATATTGCAGTTGCTACGTTTAGGTTTATGTCTAACGCTTCTTAGTAGAAATTCGTGAAATTTCTAAGTAGCATAGAAGCCACTGATTTCTGTTAAAAGAAAATGAAAAAGAATGTGTGTAATTAAATCGGTTTACTTTCTTGTAATGCTTACAAGGGTATAAATAATGAAATGGAGTATTCGTAATGTCGTAAAATATAATTCAGAAATATTTAACATGAATCTCAGAATGTCGTTGCAGACAGGACACAAATAATTCGGCATCAATAAAATCTTCTAAATTTTATCATGCTTGAAAAATGATAGAAAAAAAAGGATGAAAGGATAAAGGAATAACTGATTGTAGAATTACTGAGTGTATAAATCAGCGTTTCTCTGTAGTTAAACTTGAGAAGCTTTTATATGTATTAAATATGTATTATTTACATGAAATGTGAAATACAGCTCTGGAACTAAACGACTTGCTTCCTCATTAATCCAGTACAGTACAGAGGCTCTCAACCAGGGGAGTAGGGAGAATTTCATAATTTCAGGGGAGGAAATGTGGCCAACCTTTCACTTAACGGTTAAGTACTAGGTTTTAGTTTATGAATATAAAAAACTGTTTTTTTTTTCAAGTTTTGGTATTCATCAACATTTTCTACACTTTTTGTTGTTTAATTTATCAAACACGTAGCAAAATCTTCTAAATCTAGATAAATATAAACATTTATCTATTTTTCAAGTTTTAGAAAGGACAGGGGAATGAGCTTTTAGCACTGATGAAAGGGGTGCATAGGGCAAAAAACGCTAAGAACTTCTAGTAAAGAAGATGTAATGCTGTTCAATTTCAGAACAACATTAATTATATCATAAATTTTAGAGCTATAGAATGGCTTAACAGTTATACTGTGAAATTTATCAGATTTGTGACATAAATAATAGTATCAGATATATCAGTAAAATTACCAGTAGTAGATAGTTTCAAATGATTTAATAGAAATGCAAGATTTTACGCTGTATTACATCAGAAACTGCAATTATGTGCTAATTTACTCAGCATGTAATTCTTGTATATATTCTACGTATTGTAGTGAAAGCGGCGTCAGACAGATTTTATTTATTTAATGAGAGTTGCTTCTAAACTGAGTACGTAAGATAACAACTATTTTAAAATCGACCTAAAAATGTAGATACTGAAAAAATGCAGAGTGTAGATACATTCTGCAAAAAAGCTAAGTTTTGTTTTAACATTGTCATTGTTACTGTGATGAAAATGCTTCGAAGGATTAAATGTATCTAATGTGAATTAAAATTATGTACATATTGTATTGTGTTCATCATTTATTACTTATCTTCTAACATTTAACAGAAAAAATTCACATATTAACAATTCAGCTGTTTTATGTAACAAGTATATGCAGATATTGTTATTTCTAATTTTAAAATTATAAAATCATATTAGTCATTCACCTAAATTACCACGCTTTGTTAATTAGCTTGGCACTGCAGTGCCTACTGCAAGGGTAGATCAAAACTACTTTGATGAAAATTTGAAGAAAAAAAGCTGAATTCGTTAAAAATCCCATTTTCCTGTTTAATTTGGCAAAAAAAAGAAAGAAAACATTTTAATTTCAATATTTGTAATGCATATGATTTTAACTCTGATTAGTGGGATTCAAACAAAATCAAAAATGATTAATATAGCCCGGGAAGTGTTTTTTTTTAATTTCTAGTAGCATAGCAACATAAATATAAAATTATAAATTAATTATTATAAAATTTTATTAATTCTTTTAAAATCTTGAAAATGGAAGACAGGTAAAAGATTAAAACATGGGATTTATTTAACATGATCTTCATGTGCTTGATGCGTTATTTTACATTTTAGTGCAAAAAAAATTAAATTAACATAAATTATAACAAAAGAAAATATTGTAAAACTGTTTAGATTGCAAGTGCTGTGAACTTCTAATTTAACTTGAAATTACATTTCAAAGTCTTTTACTAACTCAAAGCATATGTCATTTGAAAAGACATAAAAGAAATAAAAATAGTTTGGATTTTTGACATTAGGTTGCACATTATAAAAAATATTAAAAACAGGAAATACCCATCTTCTTTTATAATTCTCTCCTTCTCAGTAAAAGGTGAACTCTCAGCACTAGAAAAATATTCAGTTTTGATCGTCATGCCTTTGGAGAAAGAACAACATGCTTTGTTCGTAACTTATTTTATACGTATGATAGCAGTTCCTCAGCTGCATTGCTATAATATCGTCATTTGAAGAGGCTAAAAAAAGGTCTCATGACAAGACCTTGATTAAGAAAAATGACTAAGAAATTTGAAGAGACTAGATATTTAGGCGCTGCTCCGAAAAGAAAACAAGAGCCCTGATCTGCCCAATATGGTGAAAAAATAGTTGCTGCTGAACTGGATGACAGAACTACCTTTTCTCAATATTCAGTTCCCAATGTTCGAGCTGTGAAGCGTAAATTTTACATCTCCTGGTCTACGCCTGAAAAGTTGCTGCGGTTTACCTAGTAACCATCCCCTGTAAAATTTATCACAATGCAAGAGCATGAAGTGCAAAAATTTGTCTATTTTTCTTAACGATCTCATGAAAACGGTCGTTAAGGAAATGTGGTCCTGGAATATCCTGTGAGGTAAGGTATATTTTATTTTAGAATCAGCAATAAACACTCAGAATTACCACATATCAGGTGCCTCGTGCCTTGAGATGAGTTACATGAAAAAAAGTCGTTGCGTTCTGATTATGTGGTTCTGATTGATAGCTGATTTTCTTCTGGTTTCATGTTTCTTTTACGCAGTTCACCCAGCACACACACACACGAAAAAAAGAATATGAAAGCTTTTAAATTTTACATAAGGCCCAAAGGGGCGTTTTTTTAACGTTTTGTGTGTTACCTTTATTTATTATAAATCATTTTCTTCGTACTTAAATCATAAAATTCAATTGAACAGCCATATCTCAAAATAATTTTAAAATCAGCATATCTTTAGAATTTCCGATACACAGTCTAGCGCGCTGAAGATAAAATTTTTTTCTTACTGCAACGGAAACCGATGAAATAATATTTTTGTTTAATAATATTTTTGTTTAATCTTATAAATGTAATTATAAAAATCTTGTACTACTACATTATTTAAATAAAATCATTTTAATAAACTAAATCGTTAAACTAAATCATTTGAAGCAATAATAACGCATACAACTATGAGTACATAATTCTTAGTTGAAAATCAACCAGTTTTTTTTCTTTTAAGTTCCACAAAAACAGTTCAAATGCTTTTTATTTTGTTTTTATAATAAATTAGAAACTTTTTTAATATTTCGTTAAAAAATTTTAAATTTTCAAACATGGTACAAAAATTTTAATTTTGGTGAATTTCACATTAATTAATTGCATTAAGTTGCATTTTATTGCAACTGATGCAACACAGAAGACAAATTGGAAGGTAAAATAGAAATACGTTTTTGACTAATTTTTAGGACAGGGCTGACGCAATTAATCAGCGAGCAAGTTGCTCTAGATATTTGAAATTAACTTTGCTGCTTTTTCAACATTTAATTTCTAATTTAATACATCATAATTTTGTCAGAGTAAATTTTAAAACATACATTAGGTATCAGTAATTAAAAGAAAACAATTAATTATTCAAATATTTATTGCACATTTTACAAGCATAAAAGCCAATATTATAAATTAAACAGAGAAATTTGAATTTTTAAAGTGTTTTTTACTTCCTTGTACGAAGTAAAAAGGAAGTATTGTAATCACGAAAAATTCCGAGTACCATATTTCAACAAAAATGTCCATTGACCGCTATCGAATGCAATTTAATTATGTTTTTGCATGGCATCGTACTTTATCATTATACTCTTGGACCTACACCTGCATTATGAGACAATTTTTTGTCTTTTTAACTTTATTATTCAATATCACGTTTCTCGCACTTAATGCCACATAAACAGCAAAATCATAAAAACAGAATTCCCGATAAAGTGTTGCCCTACATTTTTTTCAGTGTCTTCTCATTTCATCATATCCATGTTCTGTTATCTTAACAAGACTGCCTGCACAGATTTTTTTGTCTTCTTAATTTTATTATAAAATATCGCTTTCTTCGTACGACGCTACATAAAATTCAACAGTAAAATTCCAAAATTCTTAAAAGTAGCATATCTTTAGAATTTCCAATAGAGTGTTAAGTATCAACATACATTTTTTGTATTTACAAGAAACGAGGATGAAAAAGTGAGGATCGAGAATAATATCTCCTCTAGAGATAAAATGAATTTAAAAGCTACGACTTTAGTAGAAAATATTATGCATACTTCAACAAAAAATACTTTGTATAAGCAGAAAACATTACATGCCTGTATAGAAAACCGTTAAGATAATCGTTTATGTAACACAGTTTCTAAGATATTAGATACTACCTGTGGTCTTTTGTTAATAAAGTTTTGTTTGCTACTTTTTCTCTTACGTAGAGTCTCAAAATTTTGCAATGCAAGATTTAGTAATCTATCACTAAACTGTAATCCAACGACAATCCAACGATTTTATAACCTTTTCTTCCATTCCTTAATGTTTTCTTGAAAGTGTTCCATTTGCTTGTCTTTTATATTGCAGCAATATTATCTGAATAAAACTGTAGGTGCGAATTTAAAAAATGATGTTTTATTTACATTGAGTTGTTCTATTGCAGTTACGTAAGCAGGCTAATTATTACTACCCCAAACGGTAATTACTCCTTAAGACAATCCAAACTTCTCTTTCAGATTTATTCCTTGACCCAAAATCAAAGTGTTTATTTAATGCTGATTTTCTCATATCTGGTCCGATGAAAATACCTTTCTTCAACTTGATTTCTGGTAGAATAGGGTATTTTAGGAAAAGATATAAATCAACGAGCTTGTCACAGCTTGCCATTCCGAAAGCTACAGTTGCGTTTTGCCAGCACTAGTAATCTAATCTGAGGTTGAACGACTGATTTACTGAGAGTATAGCTCGCTTATCAATAATTTGTTTTCATAACGAAGAAAGCTGACTTGTTCTTCCATTCTTCAGTATGATATAATCAAATTGATTTCATTAAAGCAACCATTCACGCAAGTGTATTTTGTACAATATGTATACGTCACCCATTTATGACGTTGTAAACTTGTCTTTGACTAATTTTAATGTCACCCATTTTTTCTTTCGGTATTAAACACAGTTTCTAATTTTTTAACTACGAATAGATTGCACCAAAGATATATCGTATATAGATACTCAATCTTCAATGAATGTATGTGAGTTTAATAGACGATATTAGGCAAAATCTGGACAGAAAATTTTCTTTCTGTATTTCATTGCTATTGTTCAGTGTAAAGTCCTTATCATGTTCTATAGCTTCTGAAGCTTTTAAATAAAAACATTATCCAAAGCTCTTGCATTTCTGAATAGTTTATTACATCCCGATCCAGACTTCTCCTAGAACACTAAAAAAGTCCTACACTGTTCATCAAAAGAGAGGAAAAGAAACTTTTATTTTGAATCGTGAATGATTGGCATCCTGCCTTTCATGAAAAAGAATTATTCAAAAAGTAAATGTTGACTTTAGTTCCGCACTATAGTCAACATCTACAAGTTATAGACTGAGCTAAGCCCTTTAATAAAAATAGGTAAGTGTCCAAAATTTCTAATAAATATTGTTTTAGTTTTCCAAATTATCTGCTAGTATAAATAAGAAAGAAATAACTGCACGCTTTCTCTTTGCAGTTGTTTGCTCTCTTTGCAAATAAATATTCACTGTGTGCCAGATTTATTATTTCATATTATGAGTCAGTATCAATTGCTGATAATTGTATTAATCACAACTGAACCTCATTAAAATCTTATTTATTGCTGTTTAATTTGATCTGTAACAGAGATCACACTATATTCAATTAAAGGCATTTATTACATTAGACGACTTTTACGCGGAGCTATCACGATAACAGAGCGGGTAGGAGAAACGTTTGCTTTACGACTGCGGAGGTAAGAAAATTTAACTCCTGTGTAAGACTGGTTGAAGTTTCCTTGCTGATAAGTGTTCCTGCCCCGCTCGTTTTTCACGGCCCAGTCAGACCGTTATATAATTGTAAGCGTTTCTCACTACTTTAAACAAGTTAATAAAAACATCGATAAGTAAGAAAACTGGAATTTGTCATGCTATGTTTTTCGAACCTTTTAAACTATCATGCTTCTTAAACTTATCACAATTAAATCTTAAAAAGATCATAATATCAGAAAAGCTATTAATATATGCTTTTGAATTGAAATTATAGGTATAAGGATATAATTTCAATGGAATTACTACTTCCATGCTACTTACGTTAAAGTGACAGAAATAAAATCAACACTATATGTAGATACAACGTAAATAAATGAACCATAGCTTTTACTAATAAAAAGCTATGGCTAATCTAATGTGGTTTTTTTCGGTAATCCTCCAGTTGGTAAATAACCAGAAAAAGAAACTGAAGAAAATAATAAATTGATTTCTGGATAGAATAACAAAATTTCTAAAATTATTTTCTTTACTTGATAAGAAAACATAACGCTTTATTCTGTGAAATACGAACCGATTTAAAACGAAAAAAATGTAAATTTCGTCAAGAATTCAAGAAGTCAGATTTCATGAAGACAATTTTAAGTTTCACACTCTCTTATCTCCTTTTCCCATGTATTCAAATGCTAATCTCAAAATATTTCGTCCACACTATCATAAACTTGTTAAGAATTATGAAATATATTTAAAAAATACGAAATAGGTTTCTGTATCAATAAGCAAAATTTTTTAAGTTGCATAGTAGAATTCTATGGAGCAGATATACCCCGTGGAAGTCAGGCAGTGCAAAATGGAAGTATGCATTAATAAACAGTTTCTACCGGTTATATTTAAGACCTCAAACAAATTTGTTGCATTTATATACGTAGGTGGGTCCAAAAAAAAGGTTACAAGCATCAGTATTTGAAAAGTAATTATTGTGGAGGGAAAACTTTATCCCCCAGAGTGTCAGCAGATGACACTAGTTGTCTAGCAGCTGTTGTGCGAATAAGTAGAGTAAGTTCGCAAACGCATCAGAGCGATTGAAATCGCAAGACATTTAGAAAAGTGGTCTTGCTTGGAGAGGTTCGTTGTGCTGATCGAGTATCTGGAGCGTGGCCATACCGTTACTGCCGACCGTTATTGTGTCACTTAGACGCAACCACCCTGGCATGTTGAGAGATGGTGTCATCCTCCTTCATGGTAATGCCCGGCCCCGCATACTGCTCGCCAAACTCAAGAACCTCTGGAAAAGTTTAAGTGGGAAGTTTGAAGTCACCCTCCATATAAGCCCAGGTTTATCACCCATAGACGATTTTCTTTTTCCGAAATCGAAGCAGCATTTATCTGGAATGAGGTTCCCCTTGAACAGTGATGAGAAAACCACTACTGAGAACTGTCTCAATGAGCAGGGACGTGAGTTCTATAAAGCTGAGTTAAACAAGCTGGTCTTGCGTTCAGATAAATGCTTAAACAGATTTGGTACGTAGAAAAATGATATACAAGTATGCCTCTTAATTCCCTTTTGTATTTTCTGTCTATTGTTAATAAATGGTTTTTTTATAATTCTAATTTTTTTTTTGGATCCACCCTCGAAATACCCACAAATTGCATTAAATATTTAAAATTAATATTAACAAGTATAAGTCACAGTACTAACAAGTTATACCTACTTTTATTCCATTTGCATTATAATAATTTAAATTAGAGGCAGTATATGAAATTACTTAGGAAAATATGTGGTTTCAAACTGTACTGGTTACAAAAAAAGGAAAAAACTTCTTAAATTGTTAAAAAATTTCATTTTATAAGAAATTAAGATAAAAAGAAATTAATTTTTAAGTCCCAAAATATATTTCATTAATATTTTATGATGATCATCAATTAGGAATTAACAAATAACATCAAAGTTATTTGATTTTACTTTCGGAATCACTTGTTGAATAAAACAACTTGATCTAAATTTAAGGAATTCAAATAGTAAAAGCTGATATGCATATTTTTATAAGGTAAAAATCCCTCTTTTTTTAGAAAATTTTAATTAAAAAAATTATTTGCAAAAATATAAATTTTAATTTCATTAACTTAACACAAAACTAATTTTAAGTAACTTAAAATTACATAATTAAAATCATTCCAATTTTAATTTTCAAGTCATCATAATCAAATAACCATAATTGCGAAATATTATATAAAATACATTATCCATAAAAAGTTAAGAAATAAAACATAGATAACATCACATTCATCACCTAACACCGTCATTAATCCAGGAGCGCTCGAAATATACAAAACACTCAAAAGTGAAATTCCAGGATTAATGTCTTAGTGAAGTAAAACTTTAATGTTTATTTACGTAATGACTCTGGCAATAATCTCCGTTTTCTCTGGTAACTAGTCCACCTCAAGCAAAATGTTATTCAGTATCATTAGAAGTACGAGTATGTAACGTTATACGTATAGTACAAAATATTTCTTAATATCGTGGAACGTATAGACTGTTTTAACTTAAAATTATCAGGTTTTTACGAAGCAACTCTATAAAAATTTCAACGACTTTAGGGAAATAAAAAGAAGCTTTATTTTTAGCATAATTTCATTATCTTAACTAATTGTAACAATTTTAATATAATGCTTCAAATAAAATATTTCATAGCATAATATTATTTTCATAGTTTAAGCGATGAACATAGCCATTCCTATTCCATCAACATTTCATTTCACAAAATAACAAAAGAATCTAGCACTCAAAAACAATAACATTCTAAAAAAAAATCTTGATAATAATCTTCCCTGTATTTTACTTAAGAATTTTCCCTTTTCCTTTATCGATTGACTAACTGTTTGCACAGCTCAGCAGCAATATTGTATTTCGTGATTATCGTACAGATATCAGGCTTTCTATCGACCGCACGTTATTTATTACCGAAACACACTCAAGTCCTTGCTGCGTTTGTTCTCGTTTTCTCTCAGTAAGTAAAATTCAAGAAAAATTTGATCCATTTCATTTCATATTTATACTTGGGTTACTATTTATTTTTTTCCCAGATGTACTAAAAACTAAATTCATTTATTCAATAACTTGTATCAGATGATCCGTTTGTCAAAATACTCTCTTGCAATAATTAAGTTTACCATCATGTTTTAAAACGGATCCTTTTAAAATTCTGTAGTTTGTTTAATTGAATTTTCGATTTCCCCCAAGTACGAAAAGTAGTGGCAATAATAACCATTCTTTTGCAAACCATCCTTTCTAGGCATTGGACCTTTCTAGGTACCAGCTGCCGAGTGGTAAAGTCGCTGAACATTGGTAGTTCGGTCTGAGGTTCGAATCCCTAAAACGGGCTCGCTGCATGTGTGTTGTCATTGTTTTCTCCATGTGTAACGTGAATACGAGATAGTTTCTCTTACAAAATCCTCCACAAAGGCATCCTTCCATTTAGGCAGATAACCTCTCGAGTGATTTGCCGTAGTCAAATAAACCGAACCAAACTATGCCCCGGCGTGCTATCTAAAAAGTGTACATATATATAATATACAATTATTCATTGCTCAATATGTCTCTATTCTCATTCGACAAAAATATCACCAGGACTACATGTAACAAAACTATAAAATTACAGATTGATAATTTACTGAATCCCAGAACATCTAGAATATATACTTGAAGCAATACACTGCACTAAAAGTCTGCAGCGTTTCGCAGAATCCAAGATATCTTATCATTTTATGTTAACAGCATCACTATAAACTAATTTAATTTCAGGATAAACACGTGACCTTATTGTTCATACACCTGTTCATTTCAGCTCGTCAGGCAGCGAATACTGACTGCCCTGTCATCCGGTTATTAATGATACTAGGTAAAGCTTAAGCACGAGAATAACCTGCCACGCGCGGGGCTGGGAGAAAATTTCTATCACTTTTTCAAAGACAAAGCATTTAAATCTGCGAAACGAATGGAAGCTATTCCCCAAATGTTTCACACTGTCGCTTCCATTAAGCGGGAGATTTTTGAATGTATGGGAAGGCCCTTGAAAGGTTTAATCGGAGCAAGAAGATTTTGAAAGGTAATTACGAGCGTCAGAGTGGTTCATAATCCGCTCGCAGTGAGGATCAATGTCATTTTCTGCCCACGGAAGAGATTTGCTTTCATATTGCCATGGTAACTGTCAAAACTTGGATGAAGATAGAGACACACAGGAAGGATGGGGTTTGCGGTAATTAGTTCTTTGAAACATCGGGCAGATAAGTAAAAAAATTCCATTTTGGAACTAAATATCCATAATAGTACAGGTATATCTCGTTTCATTGCGTTTCACGAATACTTTTCTTCAACGAATTCAAGGTTTGCGGCAAACGACAAACTACGTGAAAAATATCTCTTGACAATTTTCCTGCCAACCCCGTTTGGCAGAAAAATTTATGACTTTGTGCCACATTGTAATAAATTTCACAGTATGCTGCTGTGAAATTAAGCAGAAAATAGCATTCCAAAGCGTTCACTTATAGTACAATCGACTCACATCATTAGAACTTTCTAAACAAAAGTTCTATTTAAGACGGTCATATATGCTTAAAAGCAGCACACGTAGAGTAACAGTAACTATTCTATTAAAACACAAGTAACCGAGTAATAAGATCCTTATTGTAATTTATATGCTTATAATCATAATGATTCTTAATAAATTAAAATAATTTTAATATGTGTAAGCTAAAATCTCATATTTAGAAACTTTATTTGACTTCTGAAAAGTAAAATGATTAAATCACTTATTTATAACTTAAAAAGAGGCATTTTCTCCCTCCTTTCTGCATGCCTTCGTGGTGTAATTGGAAACATGAGTACGATTCAAACATCCAAGTTCGAGTCTCGGCAAGGGCATTACCCAGTTTTCACGCCTCCTACTTAAAAAACTTCCTAATGATTCTACAAACTTACATGAACCGAAATCATTCATATTGTTATATGTGATTTTTTTAACTTTGTTTTATCTCATTTTTCATAGTAGTAATACAAAATAATGGCTCGCATGTTTCTATTTTCTTCTTGAAAGGAAATTTTCAGAGCTCCAGTTGCATTTACTGCATCTTTTATTGGTAAATGCAGCTAATCTGCTTTATATCTTCACCTGAAAAATCACTTGCATTAATCTGCTGAGAATTTGTACTTGAGTTGTTTTCGTATGGTCTTTGTGCAATGAAGGATTTTATCAATTATAACATATCTTCAAATTGAAAGTTTTCAGTATATGGGTGATTGCCAATTATATTGAGAAAAAGTTTTAGATTTTTCCTCTACATCACTAGGTGATTTGACAGTCTTGCAATGTTTCTTCAACAGTAAAAAATTCTTGAATAGTTTTTTTTAATGAACGAGAAATCCATTGTGAAACCTCATTCCAATCGACTTTTTCCAAATGGACAATAATTGGCATATTGATATATTATTAACTGGCATATTAATATGAAACTTTAGTTGAATATTGGCATATTCAACTAAAGTTTCATTCAGTACTCAAATTTAAGAATTCCTTTAGAAGTTCAGAACTACCTCTGGATTGTCAAATTATAAAATCAAGATCATATTTGGGAGAAGAATTCATATTTTTAGTTGCAAAACGTTTTAAAGTGAAAGGCTAGAAGTTAGCATAGTTTCTAATGCAATGGCAGTTCACAAAGGGCTTTTCTCAGCTAACGCAGTCGATTCCACGGCTTGACTGTTCCGTTGTACGTAAATTTCAGATTTTTCAATTGAAGAAAAACAGGCTTTTCATCAATTGAAATCTGATAATTTTCATTTTCTTGAATTGAACGTCTTTCGACGTCCGGCTGCTCCAGATGTCTCCGTCACCTCAGATAAACCATATTGTTAAGCTGCGTTCAGACGGTTTTATAGGCTTAGTTAGGTTAAGCTTGGCTTAAACCAGTTATGACATTTTCCCCTCCGTCTTGAGCCTTTCATCGATCCTTTCAGATGGTGGTATAAATGTCACAGCGGCATAATTATAAGGCATAAAATGCGGGAGTTCCGCTCACACCTGCGAGACAGTGTATAAACCGTAGCAAATTAGAGAAGCTTGATTTGCGCATGAGTGGATGCATCGACAGCTTTCCCGCTTTCCCTCTGCTAGGTCGACTCTACACCAAGGAGGCATAAAGTTGGAAACTTCGAACTTTATGCTAAAGCCCCAAAACCAGTTTTTGTGACGTAATAATGTCTGTTTACCTGACAACGATGCTCGGCTTAAACCAGTTATGACATTTGTGACCGCGTCTGAACGGAGCCTTCGCAAGAGGAATCTGTATAACTTAACGTTTTATGGTGCCTTGTAGGTCTGAAAAAATCTTGTGGATCTGGTGTGTACACCTTAGATAGATTTCAGGTAATCTCAAAAATAGAAATCCATCGGATTGAGGTAGAGGGACGCAATGGCCACGAAGCTACAAAATTAGGGTATACGACTATTTCTTGAAATGTTGTATACTTTGAAAACTTATGATTCTGGTAAAAGTTATTTTTCCTTTCCTTTCTAAAATTTTGCCATACGTGTATCGTTCCAATGCTATTTGTGTTTTTTTAAAGCGTTGATCAATTTGCACAGGGAAAAAGTGGTGTTGCCATTCGAAAGTTTCGAATTTATTTTAACGTTTCCATTTTAAATGCCTGAAGATAACTGATTCAATTTTTGTTCTACACTCTTAGACAAAAAAAAAAGCGACGCACCAAGAAGGATTTATCCGAATGGGGCGAAAATCGATAGAAGTGATGTACTTGTACAGAAAAACAAATGATTACAGTTTGATAAAAATTGGATGATTTATTGAAGTGATAGAACTTCACAAAGTGAAAAAGTTAGTAACGCGTTTGTCCACCTCTGGCCCTTATGCAAGCAGTTCTTCGGCTTGGCATCGATTGATAGATGTTGCGGATGTCCTCCTGCGGGATATCGTGCCAAATTCTGTCCAATAGATCGTCAACATCCCGAGCTGGTTGGAGGCCCCTGCCCATAATGCTCCAAACGTGCTCAATAGGAGAGAGATTCGGCGACCTTGCTGGACAAGGTAATGTTCGACAAGCACTAAAGCAAGCAGTAGAAACATGTGCAGTGTGGGGGCGGGCATTATCTTGCTGAAATGTAAGCCCAGGTTGACGTGACATGAAGGGCAATACAACGAGCCTTGGAAATTCGTCGACGTACCACTGTGCTGTAAGGTTGCGACGGATGACAACCAAAGGAGTCCTACTATGAAATGAAATGGCACCCCAGACCATCACTCCTAGTTGTCGGCCCGTTAGTCGGAAGACAGTCAGGTTGGTATCAGACCGGTGTCCGGGGCGTCTCCAGACTCGCCTTCGCTGGTCATCGGGTTTAGCTGGTCTCGGGGCGAGACCATCACTCATCACTGAAGACTATTTTACTCCAGTCAGTGGCATTCCAGTTCGAATGAACCCGAGACTACTGCAAATGGGTTTGACATTGTATAGAGGTCAATGGCAGTCGGCGCAAGGGCGCCATGACCTCAACCCCCTTTCTGTGAGCCGTCTATGAATGGTCCTTGAGGTCACTGAAGCACTAGTTGCACGTACAATCGATGATAATGATGCATCTGAGGCTGTGAGTGCCGCTCTGACGATTGCACGGTCTTCACGTTCTGTCGTTTCTCTAGGCCTACCGTTTCCTTCTTGACGCTGTGTGAGGCCATGGTTCACCCATTCCTGCCAACATCGTCTAATAGTGGCATCGCTCCTGCTCAAATGTCGAGCTATTCGCCGATAAGACCAACCGGCTTCTTTGAGCCCAACTACACGACTTCTCTCAAATTCTGACATCTGCGCATATCGTTCGCGCACCTGTATGCCAGGCATAGTTACTGTCTACCAGAGTACCAGGAATGAAATTCGTGAAGAATTTATGACCTGGAATCGTAATTTCTCCTCTTAAATATCCTGCCAGTTGCGCAGGTCAGATGCGCTGTAGCAACAACCATTCATTCATTGGCAGCCAAAACATAAAATTTTGCATTTTCCGTCGAAACCTGTATGCGTATTAATTTGTGTCCAGTTTGCTTTTATATCTTCTCGGTGCGTCTTTTTTTTTTGTCTAAAAGTATACTTAACTTAAGTAAAACACTCTTATTTGTTAAATAAAGGCTTCATATTTATTTTGGATATTTCTTTTTTAAACTGTACTAGATTGAGGATAACCTCAATCTACTCGAAACACTTTTGCTGTGTGTTCAAACATTTAATACGGAATATATCAAATGTACATGTCTGTTGCTAAGTAATGTTAGATATACTGCAATATATAAAAGAAACTGTTTGAAGTCATTTACATAAATACTTTAATGGGGTGTATCCAAGTTTCTCATGCGCTACCTGCTGCTTGCTTCTCATGCTTACTGCGCATCCGCAGCGACAGTTCCGAAAATGTCATTGCAACAGGAAATGGCTTTCTGTGTGCTCCGTTTTCAGGTGTCGAGATCCGTGGTTACAGTGCAGCGTGAGTTTTATGTCCGGTTTAGGAAAGACCTACCATAAAAGAATAGCATAAATATGTGATACCGGCTGTTCGTAAAAACTGGATGCTTTTGTAAAGGCAAGAGTTCTAGTAGACCTCGTGTGTCTGATGCGAACTTTGAAAGAGTACGAGAGGTGTTTCAGCGAAGTCCTCGCAAGTCACTTAGTAAGCCAAGCAGGGAATCAGACATGCCAAAAAATGTGGTGTGGAAGGTACTGAGTAAGCGGCTATGTTTTAAACCGTACAAAGTGGGATTAGTGCAAGCCCTTTCACCAGCAAGCAAAATGAGAAAACGTGGCTTTTGTAAAGAATGCAGTTAAAAATGGAGGAGGATGGTTTTGTAGAAAGACTTTGATTCTGCGATATGAAGCCATTTTCCATGTAAGTAGGAAAGGTTATCGCTCATAATGTCCGTATCTGAGGTAGCGAGAAACCGCATACACAGACACAGCATCAGAGAGATTTGCGAGACGGCCCTTTTTTCTTCGACCCATCCATTTGGACGGCCATTTTACAGGAATATCTGCTTGCATTGGACGACCTGCAACAGCAAACAACAATCTTGTCCCCTGGCCACCCCGGTCGACGGATTAAAACCATGCGATTTCATTCTTTGGAGATTTGTTAAAGACGCAGTTTATGTACAGACAATGCCTGTGTATCTTGAGGATGTTTGTGATCGGATAAAGCAAGCACTGCAGACCGTCACGGGGGACATGCTACACCGAACATGGAAAGGATTTGATTAACGTGTAGGTGTGTGGCAAGTGATCAAGGGTGCACATATTAAAAGATTGTGATTAATGCGTCAAAAACTTGGAGAGTTTCCACTGCCTATGCTGAAAGGTTTGCCCATATAAAGTAATACACAGATTTATTATTAATTTTTAAAACCGCACCGTTCATTTATAAACTGTTGTATATATCAAGATAAAAAATATGAAAGAAAACTATTAATTTTAATTTGGCAATAGTTCTTTTTATTCCTCATTTGAGTTTGACTACTTCCCTTTCCTAATCAGGCCTGATCAATTCAGCCATCAGCCTAATTAATCAAAGTGCATCACGTCAAAATTAATCTGTCATGTTATCTTATAGAACTGCAAATATATTTCGTCCAGTCACAGTTCAAAATTTCAACAAAGAACCGCAGGTATATCTCTCGGTGCTTCTAAATGTGTACTTTCCGCTTTCTTCTCGCTCTATTAGCACGTGTCATACGCCTCTCTTTGTCGTCCGTAGTCTAAAGATGTGATGAGCTATCTGCATATCGCACCCATAATCATGTGTGATTGACAATATGTATCTTGAGAATGTCCAACAATAATTATGTCTTTTGTACGGCCATGTCTGCAAGTTTTTATTCTCCGTTATGCATCTGTGATGTCACCAGCTCTTGCCAAGTTTTACAAAGATAAGTCTATCTAAGCAGTAAAACGTCTCATGATATTACAGTAATTTTTACAGATACATATATATAATTACAAAACAGTTTTTTAAAAACAAAATATAAACATGTCTAGTATTTTTGCGCATTAAGCTGCTGAAGAATTTCAATTTTCGTCCTTGTGAAAAGGTAGTTCTAAATTTCTTACTTTATGTCTTTACTTATATATATAAAAATAGCGGTTAACAATACATGCTTAAAATATATAAAAACTTTGTAATGTACAGTATATAATACCCTGTGTTCCTAAGATAATTGTAACATCGACAACTTTTACAAGTTTTATAAGGTATTTCTCCCTCCTTCTTAGCACGCCTTCGTGGTGTAAGGTCAGCACGCTCATCACGTTTTCGAAAGGTCCGTGGTTCGAGTCCCGGGGAGGACATTGCTCATTTTTTACGTCTCCTGCTTGCTTCGAAAGTACCTAATGTCTCTATAGTTTAGTTATGTATATTTAAAAATATGTAGACACTTTTATAAATAAAATGGTGAATGTTCAGAAATATGGAAGTGTCTTTATAAGTGGATTACTATCTTCGGCCATTTTTGATCATTCAGCCAAGTTATAAGTAGAATGACATTAAATAGAGATGCTGAATCCTTGTACTATCGAATTTGTGTTGTCAAAATTACTTGTACTGAGGAACTTGAATTACTGGTATTGTCGGACATTGATTAAGTGTTCAATGCAGATGTCTCGCGGCCACCTTGCGCAGTCACTTCTGCATAGGTTCTTCATCGTTGCTTGTTCTTCAATGTTTCTACGTTCTTCAACGTTTTGAACAAATTCTTGGCATTCTTGGCATTGTGACTATCCTAGGACTCAAGACTCCGACAATGATTGGATAGATTTGTAGGCTTTAATTTGATTTGTAAATATTTTCTTAAACTCCTTCGTTAAGCCAGATTATTTTTGGATTTTAGGGCTTGACAAAAGACTTCCAAATAATTTGTAACGGCACCGATACATCAACAATGTAAGCGGATCTATACTTTGATCTTTGCCAAAAGGTAGAAATATAACCTTATAACGCTATACGCGGAGCTCTCTAATACATGTTTCCAGGTATTACGATTAAGCTGCATGCTCCGCAATTTAAAATATATATGTATGAATGTATTTAAAAAATCTTAGGCACAATGCCAGTATATACTGGAGAAGGGAGTAGTTTAATGCATTTTAACCCAACATACTTGCACAAGATACATGTCAAAATTAATTACTCAATTACTTACAATTTCCCTTTGACTTCGAAATACTTAATAAAGCATACCGTTATTGATTGCTAGATATTTCACAAAGCTTCATATTTTTACAATCTCTGCCATATTTTTTCAGGTAACATTATGTGGGATTTTACTATTTAATCCTAAAGTTCTAACTTAGAGCTCCACGAACACTAACAAGCGAATAATCGCTTAAGTGTATGAACAGAACACGTAAGACTTAAGGAGGGTTTACAACCCTTTATCTTTCAGTATATTTACAGTCAGTTCCTACTTAGAACTTCACACAAAGCCGCCACTCGGACTTGAACATAAAATAATAATAATTTAAACTAAAACTAGCTTAACTAAGCTATTTGAAAGGTATAGCCGAAGCTATCAGAATCTAACTAGTTGGCCCCTAAGTATTAATTAAATCGGAGAAGCCAAGCAAGGGCCTAAGGTATGGTCGAGCGTAGCAATAGCTAAGAGAGACGTAGCCAAAAGGGAAAAGCGCGCTAGTCAGGGAATCCGACTCTCTCTCTCGAAGTCGGTAAAGTCACGACTTAAATAGTACTCTTTCTCATTTGCATTAACTGCGATTCTGAATTTACATTCCGGCAGGAAATTGTAAGCTGAAAGTAAAATAAGATAGGAAAGATACAAAACTTAAAATAACTCTTAGTAAACTTCAGCGTTTTAACGTTAGAACCTTAATCTAATAACCTTACAATCTCAAACTAAATAAACCTTACAACCTTACAACTAAAATACAATTTAACTCTGTTACATAAGTATCAAAAGACGGACAAAATATTTTTCGTTATAAGAAATAATTGCTAAAATATGATAGATTAATTCTGTATATGATATTTCCCTTCAGTGAAAAGTAATGCTGCTTTTTTGCCCGTCGCGGTCGTTATTCCGTTATATACAAACTCATTACATCCACTTTCGATTACATTAAACTTTGAAATAAACCATTTAATAATCTTCAGATCTTTGTGCATATTTTTGCTAGCAATAATAAAATACTCCACTTATAAAAGACATAATTATATTTTAAAAGTTAGACCCTGTTTCTTATAGGGCATTCTTGTTACATTATTCTCCACCAATGAAATATTTTTTGCAAAAATATCTTGAAAATTTTCTTTAATGGTCAGACAGAAGTACGTTCACTCAAGTTCAGAAATTGCTTTAGGAAAGTTCTTTCATCAACAGCGTCAATTTACTCACGGAAAAACTATATCTAAATGCTTATTGCAAGTACGTATTCGTAATAGAAGAAAAACATTTTGGAGCGGTTATGATTGAAAATTCAGTTCTTTCGAGCACTTTTCGAGCTTGAAACTCAGAAAGCAGTGCTATTAAAATGGGAATTTCAAACGCGTTCGATATGCAGAGAAGGAAATGGAATTCTCAAAAAACTCTCAAAGGAAAATGGAAATCGTGAGAGCGAAAGGGAGTAGGAAATATATTTCCCGTTCTATGAAGTCAAAAACGTGCAGAATGGTAAAAGCGAAACCCTTTTTTATTCAATCGAAAGTTGAGGTAGGGTTCGCGCCTTGTAAAAGGGGAGGACATGCTCGAGTAAAAGGGGTTACAGACATTTAAAATATTCGACGCCAAGACAGCCAGACAAGTTCAAAATTTTGTATCAATTTAAATTCCTTTCTCTCGTAGTTTAAAGATAGGAATTCATAAAATTGTATTTTAGAAGAAAAAGTGCAAAATTAATAAAACATAATTAAATATACTACCCTAAAAATAACCTTAATAATATAAATATAAAGGGAAAGGTTTCAAATAATACTACCTTAAAAATGACCCTACTTTCATAATTACAACAGAAAACCAGTTATCCGGACTTCAGTTTTTCTGAATTCCAATTATTCCTCTACCCCCCTCCAGAGACCATGGAAATTTAAGCTAGTCGTTTATTTATATATGTGTTTCTGAACATTTAATTCATTTAATAAATGTGTAAAACAAGTCAATACATAGTTTTAAGAGCTACTAAAGTAATTTATATGTTTCTCTATAACATATATTTTAGCTTACAATAAAAAAATACAGTTCTGTGTTGACATATCATTTAGCAAATACGTAGTTTATAAGCATTGACAGATAATCCAATTTCAGACTGCACGTAGGTCTATCATTCTTCCTTTGCTCATAATAAATGCATCTTTTTTTTAAAGAACAGGCTAGTCAAATAGGATAATCATCCAGCTTCTAAGTTTTAACACGATGGATTTAAAATATAAAAATAAAGCATATTGGGATATTACATATTTAATCTTCTATTAACTGGGTGTCTCAAAATATTTTATGTGCACTGTTTATAGTATTCTTTGCTAGAGTGACTTAATACACATGAATCAGAAAAGGTGAGTCTTAAAATTTCTCACCAAAGAGCACAAAACTTACTTTTGAAGAGAAAAAAATTATAAATGAGTCCAGATTTTACACTAACTGATGGTCGGGAGACCGCACTTTCGAATTCTTTTCAGTTAAAATGATTCATAAATGGTGTTCAGTTAGTAAATCACATTTCGTTGAGACATCTGAAATCTCTAAAAAGATGCCACTAGTTATTATTAGCTTTTAAAAGACTCATTTCTTTGTTACTTCTGTTTCCTTTTCCGTCATTATATGGCATTAGATATTTCCTTTTTTTTTTTGGAGGCGGGGGAAGAGCAATATTTGGAAAAATTTATAAAGGGTTCCATTTCATCTTTCATCCGCAACATAACTTACTTTGTCTGAATTCCTGTTGCTAATTTTTGGTTTCGGTAGCATTTATTTCATTTGGCGTGTTCTTTCATGTATTTTACTTAGCTTAGAAAATAAATCTTCTTTGAAAGCTCTGTAATTAAAGATAGGTCCAAGACATACATGGAAAATCACGAAAGCCCTATGCAGGCAGTTCTTTCAGTCACAGGGGAACGAACACCATGTGAGGTATTCGATGTTGTTAACTGTTTTCTGCGTATTGGTCCATATCTGAACCAAACCAGAAAAATATTTTTCATGCAATGCTATGAAATTTTGTGATTTTTCATGAACGTCTTCAAATAATTGACGATACTTCTAAGAAATTATACAGAAAAGGGACGACCATTGGTGGGATTTTAAATAACATTAGATAAATGTACTTTAATGCGTAAGAATTTCTAATGAAATCAAAATGACTACATTATGATTAGTTTGGATAAAGACGCTTTACGATATTTGCTTATAGGATACGCCATAAACATATGAAGATTTTGAAATTAAACTCAGTACAATTCAATATTAATTTGTTTTATGAAACAGCAGCATGTGTAATAAAAGTGTAATAACAGTGCAATCGCATTTAACCCCTTATTTTTTAATAGAGCATTTTTTTAAATATTGGCGCGTTCATTGCACACTATTGGCTTTTAAAAATACAACTGTTTTCTGCAATTTTGCCTGAATTCTCCAATATCTCTAGGCTTATGAGTAGATACTTATAACTATAGATAGCTCCATTGAAGTCCATCGCATATTAACAAGGCCAAAAATGAAAAGCTTCCACCTTTATAAACAATTGGAACGAGCTAAAGCACAATCATGGATTCTTCATAGTAAGTGATATTGCCTTATCTTGATGGAATCATATCCTCTCGAGATCTTAATATTACTAATCTCTACTGCTAAATCGTTGCCATATTTTGCAGAAAGAGTTTGAAAAATTTAATGTTCGAAAAATAGACAGCCAAAGATAGGAATGGAAGTTTCATTAAATGGTGCTATACGGCGTATTGCTTTGTAAAATGAATATTTGAGTTCTGCGGTTATTTCAATATCAGAATCGTCAGATTTCAGAGTCCATTTTATACGTAGCTCTGTATGTAACATATTTTCGTTGTCTTAATGAAAATTCTTGCTGAAAACTACGGCATTGATGAGACATTTTTATAAAGCACTGGGAGACAATATATATTTAATTTAAGAAATACAGTTTAAATGCCTCAGAAATCTTAAATTTTTTTATTAATGAAAATCAGAACAGCTGCTGCATTAAATTCTGATTAATTTTATTTATGGTTGCCAAATTCAGCGATATGAAGCCAAAACAAGACATCCCTTTCACACCCACGTGAGTGACAGTCAGGCGATGACAAATGGTACTTAAATGGTTCCCGCAAAAGTCATTCTGAATATGGAATGGTGCATAAAAATAATAAGATCTCCAATATATGTGCAGCACAATCAGTTCTTTTTTTCCCCGGTGAAGCAGAGCATAAATTCAAGATGAATTGTAGACCACAATGCATTGATTTGTGAGAACTTTTGGTATATCATCACATTTCCTAATTATTACGATAAATATATAAGTAATAAGCAATAATAAAAAATCTTATAATCTTAAGCCTTCAGATTGTAGACAATGCTTTGAGGAGCTTAATCATTGAATCAATAAAACTAATAACTACCAATATCTAAAGCAATATTAATGAACTAATTTACTAAACTAATAGCTAAAGTAAGCATTTTCTGTTAAACAAAATTAAAACTTAATTAGTGTAACTGAACTATAAAACTTTAAAAACAGTATTTAAAAAAGAAAAGAAAGAAAGATTAAAAAAAAGAAAACTTAAATTTGCAGTTAAATATTTCCTGAAGACTATTAAAATTTTTTAAAACTAAAAAATTTAAAACATAATTCCTGGAATTAATTATAATAAATTGATTTATGCTTTAATCGTAATAAATAATTGATATAAAACATGATGATTTTTGTTTAAATTTTCTGTCTAGTTATGTAATTAATATATGGAATTAAAAACATCTCAATTATTAATCGCAATAAAACTGAAAATGTTCATAAAAAAGATTAGTTAGCTGCATTATAGATTTAAATATGAATTTTAATTTATATCAGTTAGATATAATATTTATAAAGTTTAGTAATTTTCTTTGGTATAATAAAGTGTAACCAAACTTTAGATGCACTGTTAGTGAATCATCGCTAAGTAGTAACTGAAACTTGAGACCTTTTATTTAAAACTAAGTAAGAACAGAAGGAAGACTTGGGACTTACAACTCAACCAACCACTAAGCCAAATGTAAAGTTTAATTTAAATAAGCATAATTTAAACAGCAATTAAATAAACAATTAAAATAAACAGCAATTAAAATGTTTCAGCATTTTACACTTAAAATCGAATCTCAAGAAACTATTTATTGATGATCAGAGAGTTTTACAACTTGGCCAGTGGTCAATTTACTTAAAGCAAATATTTTATGTAAAAATACTAAACTTGTTATTGATTATAATAAAAACTGTTTTTATCAACAGACTTCTAATTTAAATAACGCGGAATGATAAATTTTTCCTTTTTCCCAGTTGCACAGATCAGAATACGGTGGGAACTAGAGTGTTCGTCACAATTTTAACTAACTATGCGCAACTAAAATACGCTCATGAATAAAACAGATTCTCCTCAAAAAAAGTTTGTAAGATAGTAGAAAAAATAGTAATTTGGAAAATAACTTTACCATTCATAGAATGAGGTTTCGTGGTTCTACTTAGCTGTCTAAATTACTGTTTTAAAGAATTAAATACTATAAATGAAACTAAGAAGGAAAAATTCCTTGTAAATTTGTAAAATATTAGTTTGAAAAATGTTATGCACCAATATATAAAATTTTACCCAACAATTCTATTCATATACTACAAAAGAAGATAACAACTAAAACGATGATGCTAAAGTGTGTTGAAAGTTTCTGATATCCACAATATTACGGTTAGATATGAATTTATTATTATTGTAAATATCATATTTTTTCTGTGAATAAAAGTAAGCAAACTGATTTAGATACATTGTGACTATTTTTCAATTCTAAAAATTTCGTTTCTACTAAATTTCTCAAACTTTCTTTTTTACAAATTGCAAAATAAATGTATAAGAAATATTTTCAGAATATTAAATTCTACTTTAAAATACATCAGAGACTGACTGAATAAACGCATAAATCAAAAATAGTGTGTAAACGACTCTTGATTTTTAACAATCTAAAATCTTAAATTAGCAGTATGCATTAGCAGCCTTGATATTGTTAAATAGAATTAGAATTACATTGTAATTGTTAAAGATATAGAACTTCTTTCGTCCATCAGAAATTCGAAGAGCATTAATCTGAACATTTCATATCCAGAACTATATTATAAGAAAGACATTAGACGTGTTACAACTTTCTTCACGATTCATTCTCGCTCCTATGCCCAGTTGACGAAACAAACTAGAGAGCAGAGTTCCAACTAAAAGACGGTTCTGAATAGTCCCATCAAGAATACATTCTCCCCTCTGCAATTCCATAGAACATAGCTCATTTCCATATCACGTATAATGGAAAGGAGAAAGAGGTTATTTAAAAGGAGTAAGAGGAGAAGTGATATTAGTCCTCAAACTGCCATTTCTAGAACTGCAGAAAAAGAGAATTGTTTTTTCATTGAAAGAGAATAACATTTCTAAAATATTTTACCTTTAAAAATAAATATGTCTAATCTATTTTCCAGCTAAATAGTGACTAAATGAAATCATGCCAACTACTTGTTTCAATCTCTGTTTATTGGGCTTTAATAAGCAACTGCTGTTTTGTTGATTTAGCAGTATGTAACAACGATGAAGCATATTAATACTTTACTCAGACCCCGTCTGATGTACAAATGTATATTTTAAAACGGACTAATTTTGGAAATTCATGACATTTCCTTGAAAGCCACTTTAAGGTTTTGGATAAAGAGAATAACCATTTTAGATAATGTACTTTGAAGGTTATTTCACAAAGGCCTGTTGCTCCGGGAGGTATGACGGATAACATGTATCGGAATGTATAACGGTAAACGGTAAGACGTTATCCGCCTGCCAACCATATGTTTCGAACATTGGAGAAGGCCATTTGTAAATATACAATACCTTTGCGTCACGAGGCAGTTAAAATTTGTCATGCTAAAGAATCAGAGCTTTGATTATAGTGTAGGGTTTCCTTTATTTTGCATAATAAAATTTGAGTTTGATACCTTTCCTGAACCTCTCAACTTCCCCTTGTATTTTCTCGCCAGGATGTAAATTTAAAGTTAAGTGAAGTGAATATTTAAATGGGTAAAACTCTGAGTTTATTCAGAGCGTGTTTTGGCAAACCAGCGCACGTTTCGTTGCTATCTCGCTGTTATGCTAGCAAACCTTTTGGCCATCTCGGATTATCATCACGCCTGCTAGGTGTAAATTAACGTGCTAATCCAGCACTATTCTATTTTAGATTCGACTTGAATTACATTCTACATTTAAGTTGCTCACCGCAAGTTGACTATGTTTTCTAAAGCACAAAGATCGTGCCAACTTTGAATGAATAAAGGGTTACTTTTCACCCTTCTTCTGTGCTGGTAATTTATTCACGCCTGTGCGAGAATTCGCCAGGTTCATTGTAGGATCTACAGCTATTTTATGTGGAGTAGTAGAGACAGATCTTACAATAGGACAAGAGGAATACTATATCCTCGGATTCTATCTGCCAGTATATTTTGAGGCAAAACTAGGCAGAGCACAGCATAAATTGTTCCATCGTAATTGATGTCTAAGGCACCAATCTAAGGACAGACATATTTAATTCATCTATAGTAATTCATGAAATGTCTGAATTTAAGTGCAAACAGAGAGTTAACCATAAAAAAGTATATTAACAAAGTATTATTTTGGAAATATTAGTTACACATTTATTTTCAAAATAATTTCAAAAGTACTACTTAAATCACTGTGAAGTTATTTCATATATAAAAGTCAAACGAAGTTTTACCCTTATCACATATTTATGCCCTTAATTCTTGTAAATCAGGTATAAATTCGTTTGTGTTTTATTTGAAATGAGCGATATGCTTTCGAAATGATATCTAATTAAGTTCGTTGCATAACTTGTTTTGTATAACTTATTCATGCAAATTAGTTCAGTCATACTACTTTCCAAGTTTACTGGAGATTTCTAAAATTTTAGTAGAAATATGTATAATTTGCAATATTCTGGATTTTGTTTTGGAAATGGTATTGCGCAGAATCAGTAAATTTTTCCGTGCAAAGTTTGGATCACTGCGTAGATAGTCCTTCGATAAAACAGCAGTTCAATATTTTTTGTGATCTTATAATTAACACATTAAACGTTTAATATAAAATTATAAGATCACAAAATAAATCACGTTTTTTTTTTTTTTTTTTTTTTTTTTTTTTTTTTTCTTTTTG